>JAYESA010000009.1:45364159-45868915 GCA_036927795.1 Iris macrosiphon
GGGTCCGAGTTTCATGGATCTGACCCAACCGACCCGTTAAGCTGGGTTGGTTCAGTGGAGCGGTTTGGTTCGGTTTATTTTTGGTTCAAGTGAACCGGGTTCAGTCAGGTTTAATTGGGTTCAATTCTACAATAGTTTTTAGGGCTTTAAAAATGATTTCGGAGTCCAATAAATTCACAGAAAATTATCCTATGTCCGGTTTTCCATTTTACACCATAAAATATTATTTCCATAATATTTTAATATTAATTAAGAGCATATAAAAATCTTTTAATCACAAACTCTTTAGTTTTAATTTCGAAAAAATACCGAAAAATTGGGAAGAATTATATAAAAAATATTCTGAAAAAAATCAGGGGGTTTACATCAGCCATGGCAGAAAGCTCCAAAAACCAAAATAAAGTTTTCCTCATACAAACTTTATTTTAACTCCAAATCAAGTGAACCAAAAGCCAAAAGGCCTGAAATCGAGCCCTGAACTCGGCTGCATATCCATACAAAATTCTGCTGCATATCCATCCACAGTCCTACCGGCCTACTTGAGACCGATAAACTTCTGCTGGAGCTCATATTGTGCGACGACTCCAAAGTACTTGGCCCAGAATTGTCACGCCCCAGTCCCAAATATGTAGGACTAGGAATACATAATACGCCAGCCGTATGTATACGAACTCTAATATATGGAAACCATATACACACGTACGCTATGCATGAATATCCAATCCACCAGTGGTAATATACTATCTCAACAAGTCACACGCAATCTATATCTCATCCACAGCACAAATAAATAGATAAATGGAAATAAATAACTGAAAATCAAAGATGAGTATCAAAGTATGATAGTCGGATGGAAACAAATCAATTGCAAATCGACTATACTAAAACTACTAAAGAGAGAAGAGAATCAACTCTAATATAAGAATAAATATCTCTAAAAGAATAGCAACAAAATCTCTAAACAGCGGCAATGAATCACAGATACTCTGAAGGTAAGACCTCCTCAGTCTGATAAGTAGCGTCAGGTCCAGGTCCATACTCCTGCGGATACTCCTGCTCGTCTATATCTGGAAAGGTACCAAGTCCTCAGAGGGACGTAACAAGATACATATAAATATGCCAATAAAGTACTGAATGTAAATATCCAATGGGTCGTCTAACCGTCTAAGTGAATGCAGTTTGAGAACAACTTTCTAACAAGTGGGCTATCTGGCTAAAAATGGGATTGGTATGGTTCTCTTGGAAATACAGGGGCCTACAAAGCATGTCATCTTTTGAACGGCAGAGGCCGCCTGATAATATATAATATATAGTGGTCATCATGATCGCGCTTCTCCGGCGGAGCGTACGGGTTACAAGGAAAAAAGTATAAAGGAGCCCAAATGCCTTACTTGTTGTCCTCCCTACCCCATGCTCTAAGCATGTCACATCCATGACACGATGAAACCTCTAAATAACTGCCAGGTCTACTAGCATGCAAAGTTTCTATCGGCAGTTATCCCTATCCGTCGCACGACCTATACGTACCAGTGGCCAGCCGAGTACGCAAGTCCGTGTCCTACATGTGACTCACACTCGTGTAAGAATAGTGTCATGGCCAATGAAACATAAGGATGTCTCATGATAATGGGGTAGTCTAATAAAGTAGGTCCAATGCATATACATAAATAAAAATAGAACACGACGACACCGTCGTTGCACCCAAGTTTCCTTGGACGTGCAATTTATATAACAGTTAAAATATATGAATTGAAATAGACAGAAATAAGACATGCATGCAATATATGAAATATAAATAACAGTACAATGGCAAGGTATACTTGCCTGGCAAGACATCTGTATGGTGTAAGCGTCCAAATGTCAAGGACACGGGATCAGAAACTAATGACTCCGAACAAACGTCTCCGGATGCTGAAATAGACATCACCAATATTTTCGGAATCAGTGAGATAGCTAGAAATCACTACCCTTTCGTCCAATTTGGACACAGGGGCAAAACGATAATTTTGGGTCAAAGTGGGGTCCACATGTGGCCCACTTTGCATCAAAAAGCATGCCAGGGGTAACAGTCTCTAAATGGGATAATTTATAGGTCAAACGAACTCTAAAAGTCAGTACGAACTCAACGGTATGTCCAAATATGGATTTCGATGAGCCAAACACAAATTTGCCTAAAAAGTGAACCGTGGGGCCCGCCAATAGGCAACTTGGTCAACTGTCTCAGAATTGCGTGAAAATTGGGTCAAAGGACCAGCGCGATACCACGAGTCCAGTGGCGTAAGTTTCGTCGTATTCTGACAAGCGTGCACTAAATGGCACAGGGTTTTGGAAAAGTTGCGATACAGGAAATATCTGCGGATACGGGCTGATTTCAACGCGCACACGCGTCCAAATCAGTTTCCGCGAAAGCCCACACGTCTGGGTATACTGTGCGCACCTTTTTGTACACTTGGTACATGATGGGGCGGTCCTGTTTGGTGGGGCGCGCTCCGTATTGAAAATTCTGGAATTTATAAAAAGCAGATTTTTGGGATTTTTTATCTAATTTAATTTAACATAAAGCAGCTAATAAATTATTGTATTTGACAAAAAATAAACTAGGTTAGGTGGTCTTCGCATACCAAAAAGAAAAACTGAATTCGGATCTCTGTGGTGGGAGATACGAATCCGTGAACATAAGCAGTTACCGCAGTTTTCTGCGATCCCAAAAGTTATCATTTTTTGCCAACTTGGTCGCTGTTTTTGCCTAGGCTTATACGCTAGTCGAGGCCAACTAACACACATATATGGAAGGGGGTTAGGTCATGAACGTACCAGTGAAGACGGGGTCGAGTTTGGTCGCAAGATGAAGCGGGAAACAGGGCTTGAATAGAGCTTCGCTGATGTAAAACGCTGTCGCGGCGCGCGGTCACGCGGGTGCTGTGGGCGGCTACTCCGGTGACTGTGCGGGTGGTGTCACGCCCCAGTCCCAAAGTATATGGAACCAGGCCACGTGGCAATAGCCAGCTGACACGTCTCCGAGGATATCCTAATTTAATGGATCCATGAAGAGTGCTACGCTGTCCTATAATACTACATGTCCAATATCAGTCAATAACAGGTAAACTAATCTCATCCATAATATAAAGAGCAAGAAAACTAAATAAACTACTGGTTGACAAATACCAGTCTTAAGATATCATAGTACAACCAGTAATGTCTGGTGGGAACAAACCCACTACTATGACGAAATAAAGTACTGAAATGAGATATAAAAGATAAAGACTAGAGTATCGGCTGACTAGGTAATGAAGCACCAAATCTAGGCTGAAGGCCTACCAACTGGTCACGGAAACTCCGACGGCTGCACCTCCAACTCCTCAGCTGTAGCGAATCTCGTCTCCTGTCCTGGGCCGTATACAGTGGGGTAGTAAGCCTCGTCTAAATCTGGAAGGTACCAGGTCCTCAGAGGGACGTAACAAGATACAAGAAAATAATATGCCATATATAAATACTGAATAAAATAAATACAATAAGGGTGTGATAGCCATCTAAGTGAATGCAATGTGAGGACAACGCTGGTGCGTATAGGTAGGTGTAGGCATAACGTCCATGCTCCGAAGAGAGTAGAATCAGTACAGTATATCGTCCATATCGCTCCGAAGAACGTGGCATCAGTGTAAAGAAAAGTTATTAGATCCGAGGCTCCTCTAAAACTACGGCTCCAATGTGTGTATCCCATACACCTACTAGTTGTCCTCCCCGCCCAATATAGATACGCCAGTCGACTACTCGACGTGCATACCATGTAACTATATGCCAAGTCTCTAAATTATAACCTGAACTACGTACTAACCGTGATGTAGGTTACACGCAACAATAGCTAGTCGAGTACGCAAACTCGCATCCCAATATGAATATATCTCAGTGAACGTGTAAAGTGTCAGGTCTCAGACAATAACAGGGTATCGTCCAATGGGTTGAGTCTGCTAAGAGCTAAGTCCATATATGCTAATCATCGACGTATCCGTCGAATGCATCCGAGACAACTCGGACGCGCACAATTGTATAAATTACAAGCAACAAGAATACAATACAATATATGCATATTTAAATTAGACAATAAATATAGCAAGGTATCTTGCCTGTGTCCTAAAGCTGGAAATGCCAGAAGCCGGTTCCTGCAGTGTCTCCTGGCTGATCCAAAGGTCCTAAATATAATATAATATAACAATCTAATATCAGAAGCTAAACATTAAATGTACACGACTACAACGCGACATTTGAATATTATCGCAAGTTCACGTCTGTTCGAATACAGCTTCACATGTGCGCGTAGCTAAGGTGCACACGTGTTCTGTACTCGATCATCCTGGCCCTTGAGATAATAATTTCAAGTTACGGGTTGACCACGATCGCTGTTCTGTGTGAACACCTGCTCATTGGTTTCTATGTTTATTGTACGTGGTTTATGTACAGGTTTTAGGGTAAAAATATTAGTCCTTGGTGTTATGCTAGTCAATATACAGATTCTAAACCTTATTATTCATTAATCCAATTTACACATAATTAGGGTTGTGTCCGATATCAATATTTCTTGACACGTCGATACGACGCTACGATATTAACATAAAGAAACGGGGTTTAATGTGGTTACCTCTACGTGGCTTGTTCGAACAGGGTCTGCTCTCGTCGAGGCGTACTCCGGCGAGGTGGCAGCTGCTCCGGCGACACTGCAGCAGAGGCGGCGGCACTGCAGCAGGCGCGGCAGCGGCAGTAATGCACGGGAGGGGGGGTCGGGTTGGCTCCGCGGCGGCTCGTCGCTCGGCGTGCGGCTGTGTCGGTTGAAGGGGCAGCGACAGCGGATGTAGGGGGCTGAAGGACAGTCGGTCGGGGGTGTAAGGCGGCAGCAGTCGGTGATGTAAGGGCAGTAGCGGTCGGGGTAATGGCGGCAGCGGTCGGGGTGTAAGGCGGCAGCGGTCGGGGTGTATGGCGGCGCCGGTGATGGTGATGGGTTGGCGCAAGGGAGAGGGAAAGTATTCGGCTAGGGTTAGGGTTTGTGAGGGATTGGTTGGTTTAGGGTTTTACATGGAGAAAGTTGAGTATTTATATAGGGAATGACTTCGGGCTTGGTCTTGGGGTTGGGCCGGCCAGGGTCCAAGGGTCTGGTTTGGTCAGGCCTAGTTGAGGTAAATTTAGCTATAATCAATGAACTAATTTATATAATTAACTGCGCGCGGCGACGTTAATTCACATCGCGTAGCTATGGCTGCAATACGGTCAGAGGGTACCTAAAAATCATCTCCCGTAATTTAATTATCTCGGTTTGTCCTTAGTCTCAGTTTTAAAATTATAAATAATACCTAAATTGGTTGAGGGGGGTTTACAATCTACCCTCCTTAGAGCATTTCGTACACTTGATACTAACCTTACCTTGGTAACTAATAGGATACTAACACTCAACACTCACTACCCTAGTATCCTGACTTAATGTTCTAACACTTAGCTTACTCCATGATATATAACGACCTGTTCCGTTTAAGCAGACAGTCAATTCAAATGGCGCAAGTGCAAAGACCCGACCCGCTTTGCTCAACGTCGGGTTGGCTCCGCGGTGGCTCGTCGCTCTGCGTGCGGCTGTGTCGGTTGAAGGGGCAGCGGCAGCAGATGTAGGGGGCTGAAGGGCAGTCGATTGGGGGTGTAAGGCGGCAGCAGTCGGTGGTGTAAGGGCAGTAGCGGTCGGGGTAATGGCGGCAACGGTCGGGGTGTAAGGCGGCAGCGGTCGGGGTGTATGGCGGCGCCGGTGATGGTGATGGGTTGGCACAAGGGAGAGGGGAAGTATTCGGCTAGGGTTAGGGTTTGTGAGGGATTGGTTGGTTTAGGGTTTTACATGGAGAATGTTGAGTATTTATATAGGGAATGACTTCGGGCTTGGTCTTGGGGTTGGGCCGGCCAGGGTCCAAGGGTCTGGTTTGGTCAGGCCTAGTTGAGGTAAATTTAGCTATAATCAATGAACTAATTTATATAATTAACTGCGTGCGGCGACGTTAATTCACATCGCGTAGCTATGGCTGCAATACGGTCAGAGGGTACCTAAAAATCATCTCCCGTAATTTAATTATCTCGGTTTGTCCTTAGTCTCAGTTTTAAAATTACAAATAATACCTAAATTGGTTGAGGGGGGTTTACAATCTACCCTCCTTAGAGCATTTCGTCCTCGAATTTTAAACACACGCATGGGTAAGCACTAAGACTAAAGAAAATACTGGAACGTACCTAGTCCTTCGAAGAGGTGGGGATAACGCTGGCGAATGTCTTCCTCGCTTTCCCAGGTCGACTCGCTTGGTGCATGATGCCTCCATGCAACATGAACTAAGGGGATGGTCTGCCCTCGCAGTACCTTTTCACTCCTGTCGAGAATCTCCACAGGCTCCTCTTGGTATGATAAGCTCGGGCCGACTGTGATCTCGGAATGGTCAAGCACGTGACTAGGATCCGATATGTACCTCCTCAATTAAGATACATGGAAGACGTCGTGGACTCCTTCCAAGGTCTGCGGTAAGGCTAATATGTAAGCAACCTCTCCGACGCGTTCTAATATGTCGAATGGTCCGATGTACCTCGGATTCAGCTTCCCTCTGCCTCCGAATCTGATAGTCCCTCGAGTAGGTGAGATCTTTAAGAATACGTGATCTCCAACCTGAAACTCTAAGGGTCGGCAATGCGCATTCGCCCAATGCTTCTGTCGGTCTTGTGCTGCTCGAAGGTGTCCTTGGATCTTCTTTACCTTCTCTACCGTCCGAATAATCAACTCTGGTCCGAGAATCTGTCGCTCGCTTATATCACTCCAGCATACTGGAGAACGACATTTCCTTCCATACAATGCTTCATAGGGAGCCATCTGAATGCTAGCTTGATAGCTGTTGTTGTAGGAAAACTCGACCAAATGTAAGTGATCCTCCCATGATCCTCCGAAGTCAAGCATGCACGCTCTTAACATGTCTTCCAGCGTCTGAATGGTGCACTCCGACTGGCCATCTGTTTGTGGGTGATACGCTGTGCTAAACTTTAGGCGAGTACCAAGACTCTCTTGCATACTCCGCCAAAAGTAAGACGTAAATCTCGTATCCCTGTCAGACACCATGCTAACTGGCACTCCATGTAGGCGCACAATCTCCCTCATGTACATATCTGCTAAAGCCTCCGTTGATTGCCCAACTCTAAAGGGTAAAAAGTGTGCGGACTTGGTGAGTCTATCCACGATTACCCATACTGTATTGCGCCCACTAGGACTCCTCGGGAAGCCTGTAACAAAGTCTATAGTAATATGCTCCCATTTCCACTCTGGTATAGGAAGCGGTTAAAGCAATCCTACAGATCTCTGGTGCTCAGCCTTGACTTGCTGACACACCAGGCACTTGGCCACAAAGCGTGCTATTTCTCTCTTCATTCCGTGCCACCAGTAGTACTTTCTTAGATCTTTTTACATCTTCGTGCCTCCTGGATGAACGGAGTAGATGGAATTGTGTGCCTCTGTCATCAATTCCTGCCGTAGTTCTCCATTTGGAACATAGAGACGATCTCCGCATCTCAGTGTTCCGTCTTCATGTATCCACAATCCTGCCTGTAATCCAGCCTCTGTCCTCTGTCTGAGCCTCTGAAATCTGGCATCTGTCGACAACGCAGCCTTGATTCTCTCTACCAGTGTCGATTGCAATTGGAAATTCGACAACTGTCCGTCTACTCCGGGTATGACAACCTCTATACCCATCTGCTCTAGATCCTTCAACAGATGTTGTTGGGTAGTCAAGAAGAATGCCATAGGTCTTCTGCTCAATGCGTCTGCTACTACGTTGGCCTTTCCAGGGTGGTACTGTAGCTCTAATTCGAAGTCTGTCATCATCTCGAGCCAACGTCTCTGTCTCTGATTTAGATCCTTCTGAGTGTAGACATATTTCAGGCTCTTATGATCAGTAAATATCTCCACTCTTTCTCCATATATGTAATGCCTCCAAAGCTTTAACGCAAAGATCACCGCTGCAAGCTCCAAATCGTGGGTGGGATAGTTCTTCTCATGTGTCCTCAACTGTCTAGAAGCATAAGCTATAACCTTTCCATGCTGCATCAAGACGCATCCTAATCCTTTCCCGGACGCATCGCTGTAGATTACGAATCCTCCGGGTCCAGAAGGTATGGTCAAGATGGGTGTTGTAGTCAAACGCTTCTTCAGCTCATCGAATGCCTTCTGACACTCCTCTGTCCAAGTGAACTCCTGCTCCTTACGGGTCAAGCGGGTCATTGGCTCTGCAATCTTCGCGAAGTTCTCTACGAACCTCCGGTAATATCCGGCAAGTCCTAGGAAACTCCTTACTTCTGAGACATTGGTAGGGGTTGGCCATGTCTCTACAGATGAAATCTTCGCCGGATCTACTGAGATACCGTATCCTGAGATGACGTGTCCAAGGAAAGCGACACGATCTAGGAGAAACTCGCACTTGCTCAGCTTGGCATAAAGTCTCTCTCTCCTTAGCGTCTCTAACACTAGTCTCAAGTGCTCTTCGTGCTCCTCGTGGCTCTTCGAATACACCAAAATGTCGTCGATGAAGACTACCACAAACTGGTCTAAGTATTGGTGGAATACTCTGTTCATCAAGTTCATAAATACAGCTGGCACATTCGTCAGTCCAAAAGGTATCACTAAGAACTCGTAGTGACCATAACGAGTCCTGAATGCTGTCTTTTGAATGTCTTCTCTTCGCACCTTCACTTGATGATAACCCGATCTCAAGTCGATCTTTGTGAACACCACTGTTCCTGTC
Source organism: Iris macrosiphon (assembly GCA_036927795.1). NCBI lineage: Eukaryota > Viridiplantae > Streptophyta > Magnoliopsida > Asparagales > Iridaceae > Iris > Iris macrosiphon. The sequence goes on from JAYESA010000009.1 coordinate 45,372,958, forward strand.
AACTGGTCGAATAAGTCATCAATCCGCGGCAGGGGGTACTTGTTCTTGATAGTCAAAGCATTAAGGGCTTTGTAATCAATACACATACGTACTGTTCCATCCTTCTTAGGCACAAACAATACTGGTGCTCCCCATGGCGATGCACTGTCACGCCCCAGTCCCAAAAATACGTAGGACTAGGACACGTAAGCATGCCAGCCGCATAGATATGGCAACTCCAATATATGGAAACCAAATCCATACGTACGCTGTAATATGAATATCAAATCTACAAGTGGTATAAAACATATGTCATAAGTCACAGGGTATAATCTAAATCTCATCCACCAAAATCATATAGAAATAAATAACCAGTATCTATGAAACTAGATCTCAATAAGAAGTATCTAAGAATGATAGTTGGATGGAAACAAATCCACTACCAACTCAAATAGGAAAAGTAAATACAATATAAGTACAACTCACTCAAACAATATAAGTACCAGCTACCAATCACGGCTCGAAGAGAAGACATCCTCGAAACTTCATAACCATCCGAATCTGCGCTCCTGCAAATACTCAAGAACAGATACACCTGGCAGGGGACCAGGTCCTCAGAGGGACATAACAAGATACTTAAACACATGCCAATAAAGTACTAAAATAAATATCTAATGGGTCACCTAACCGTCTAAGTGAATGCAGTTAAGAACAACTTTCCCCACAAGTGAGCTATCTGGCTGAAAACCTGGGATTTGGCATGGTTCTCTATTGGAGATCCAGGGGCCTACAAAGGTACGACGACTTTCGAACGCCGGAGACCCGCCTGATAATAATATAATATATAGTGGTCATCACCACCCGTATCTCCAGCGGAGAATCCGGGCGCACAATAGAGAAAAGTGTAAAGGAGCTCAAATGCGGTACTTGTTGTTCTCCCCACCCCATGCTCTAAGCATGTCACATCCATGACACCATTTGGTTCATAGCCTATTCTTAGTACCCTAGCCCAAATCCTGCAACCAAACAAGGACAATGATGGGGCCACCGTACTATAATAAGCTATGTCCCTGGACCTCTAATAACTGCCAAGTCTACTAGCATGCAAAGTTTCTAACAGCAGTTATTCCTAACGCACGGCCCACACGTACCGATGATCAGTCAATACGTACATCCGTGATCTATATGAGACTCACAACTCGTGTAAAAATATATGTCACAGTCAAATGAACCTGATGATGCTACATCATAATGTGGTAGTCTCATAAACAAGGTCAATGCAAATACATAAATAAAATATATCGCGACGACACCGCCGCGCGCATTTTACATAACAGTTAAAATATATGAACTAAAGATAGAAAATAAAGATGCATACAACATATGGAATATAAATGATAGTACAATGGCAAGGTATACTTGCCTGGTAAGAAAGCTGCAAGGTGTACTGTCCAGAAGTCAACCGCACAGGATCAAAAACTATGGCCACAGAACAATGTCTCCGAATGCTGAAATAAATATCACCAACATTTCTAGAATGAGCAAAATAGCTAAAAAGCACTTTCCTTTCGTCCAATTTGGATACAGGGGCAAAACGGTAATTTCGGACAAAAGTGGGGTCCACGTGTGGCCCAATTTGCACCGAAAAGCGTGCCAAGGGTAACAGTCTCTAAATAGGACAAACTATAGGTCAAACAATTCTAGATGTCAATACGAACCCAACGGTATATCCAAATGTGGATTCCGATGGGCCGAATAGAATTTTGTCCAAAAAGTCAACTGTGGGCCCGCCAATTGGCGATCTGGTCAACCTTCTCAGAAATGCGTGAAAATTGGGTCACAGGACCAGCGCATTACCACGAGTCCAGTGGCACAAGTTTCGTCGTAATCTGACAAGCGTGCACAAAATACGCACGAGTTCCACAAAAGTTACGATACGGGATGTGTCCGCGAATACGGCATGATTCCGGCGCGCACACGCGTCCGAATCAGTCCTCACGAATTTTTACGTGTCCGATTATACTGCGGGCACCATTTGGTACACTCGGCACACAGCGGGGCAGTCCCGTTTGGCGGGGCCCGCTCTGTTTTCTAACTTTTGAAAATCTGGAAAAAGTGGGTGCGCGCAGTTTTGTGACGAATATAATTATGTCCACAACAACTAATAGCATATGATTATTTAACAAAAAAATAAACTAGGTTAAGTATTCTACAGGTGTCAAAAAGAATCATCGAATTCGGATCTCTGTGGTGGGAGATACGAACTCGGCAATATGGGTGGTCATTCTGGAATTCTGCGATCCCAGAATTGGGTCTGTCCGCACCGACTTGGGCGCTGTTTTTCACCTAGGGGCACACGTTTTTCGAGGTTGGCTATAAAACAAATATTGGAGAAGGTTAAGGGGTGATCATACCTATGAAGACGAAACAGCGTTTGGTCGAGCGAGTCGACGGAAAATTACGCCGGAGAGAAGGTGCCTCGAGTGGGATTCTGCAGGCGCGAGGTCGGCATCGACGGGATGGTTGGATGGCTTGGCGGGGCTTCTCTGGCTGCGGTGATGGCTCTTAGATGGGAAGAGGAGATCTGAAGATTTAGGTTAAGGTTTTTGAGGGAGAAATATATATATATATATTATATATATTAAGAGAGAGGGTGAGCGGTTTTTGTGGTTCCGCGGGGTGAAGGGTCGGGATGGCATATGTCTAAGTCGCTGCTTGCTGGCAGTATACTAGGGGCGGGTCTGGAGAAATATAGGCTGAAGTGGGCGGTTAATTGGGAGCAAATGCTATGGAGTCCTAAGTAACTAAGTATTAGTAGTATTATTATATTATTATTAATAGTTACTTATTAAATAATTCTTTTCTTTCTTTCTTTTTAAATATATATACACATACATATATTTGTATATATATATATATATATATATATATATATATATATATATATATATATATATATATATATATATTCACACACAAGAAACTTCATAGATTAGGATAATGCACAACATTAGGCTAGCAACTGCTTTAGGGGTCTCCTACATGGAATAAATTCCGAAAAATTCCTGATGGTCCCATAAATTATCTAAGTGCCCGAACACCTAACATAAAAATTAATAAAAATATATTTATCCTATTTAGACCTAATTACTATAATTTAATTAATAATTAATAAATAAAAAGGTATACGATTTTCTAGGAAGGGGGTTTTACATTCTACCCAACTTATAAAAATTTCGTCCTCGAAATTAAAATTAAGCCACGATAGAATGCAATGATGGTATAAGATTTGTATTGTTTAAAATGCAAGGCTAGGTTTAAAGGGGTGGGCGATGTTGCACGTTGCACGTTGCACGTTGCACATCCCGAAAAAAAAATTATGGAAAAATCCATATGAGCGAAAAATAGGTTTCTTCATGTGTCATATCCAATAGCGTGGACACATAAATGCTCTTTTGCATAAAAGCGTCCAACAATTGGAAAATTGCACAAAGATGAGAATTGGATGATGGGCATGTCTAGGATAAGGGTGTAGAATTTGTAGAAAGGCAGTGGCTAGTGACTTGTTCCATTTATCGAAGCAATGGTAAGGCGTGTCAAGTGATATCATGTTATAAAACTAAATAAAAATACCGTGTTCTATTTCTAAGTGGATTCGTGCTAGCCTCAGTCTCACTATCTAAGCCGAGTAGGTCAATTTCTTAGGTGAGGGGGTTTCACAATCTGCCGAACTTAAAACAATATCGTCCTCAAAATTGAAATAAGGCAGAATCGGTTAATCCTTTATGTACAATAAGGCAAGTCAGTCGCAATCTTCTTGCGATAACTAAAATCCTAATCATATCCATTGCAATCACTTCTAGGTTAAGATGACCACTGCTCCAATCAAAATTTAACCTATGGTTATCTCTTCTCCCCTTGTTTCAAATTATCCATATCCACATAACATCTCCAAGATTTACATACGCATATAACTTTTACCTCACGATTTTTAACTATCATAATCTCCTTTAGAAGTGGTTTGAGTCCAATATATTCCCATTTTCACTTATAAAATTTTGTATGCCTCAACTCTTTAAATTCCATTCACATCCTTATTATTTCAAATAGGTCGTCCAACCAAAATTTTAATTCTTAATTCAAATCACCAAATTGAAAAATAATTTAAATGCAGTCCACCAATATTCAAGTCTGAAATTCTATATTTATCCTTTAAATTCAAATTGGTGATTCTACCTTCATTGTTCAAAAAATTTAACTCATGCACTTAAGGTATAAATATTGGGTCCTTAATATCAATTCATTGATCCTCATCATCTTAGTCATCCTTCTAAATTTCTCAAAATTACAATGACTTGAATCTCCCAATCTAATCTTACTTGATCATAATTTAAAAGAAATTCCTCTCAAGTTGACAATGCACTACTACCCAACTTATAATTTATCCACCTATCACCTAAGGCTATATACCTTAAGAAAATATCCCTTAATTTATTTACTCATGTCGTTCAATCCTCGAAACTTCAACGCCGATCATATCACATATGATATGTCCTTAATTACGAAAGAATAATCCTCAAGTATGTGATCGGCCTATAGGGTATATCTAGTACTCTCTGTGTATCAAACTTTATATCCAGCACGAGGTTTCGTCTTTCCGAAATAAGGGAAGACGAAGATCAATAATAAAGAGTTCAAGGGCAGCGTAATAGAATAGAAGTATTGGGATCAAGGCGTTTAAAGAATTCAATTGGAATTTGTCAAAGCAGTTGTGGATTGAAATCCTATTTTGGTAATCCTTTGTTTGCCTGCTCGTATTAGTACAGTTATGTAACTGATACGATATGTCAGACATGCCTAGGGCAAGTATATTCGTCTACTAATCACTACATATCTCAATCCACGTAAAGTAGCGTTACGAAGGGCGAATCGAGCGCACTAAGGTTAGCTAGACCTTCATACACTGATTCTGAAATGTATTATTGTGGGCGCCCACAAATACATATGTAGTGAACAAGCTTGATAAAGAATAAGCTTGCAAAAACTAGGCTATAATAGCAGCATAAATCAAGGTAGTACATCAAATATGAATACGCTAGATTATGATGAAAGAAGGTTCATAACAATTCAAGTTCACAAAAACAAAAGCAAAATAAGCAATAATAATGAAAGACTACACAATCTCTACAGTTGTCATACAACCTCCTTGTCTAAGTCGCTAGTCGACCAAATAGGGCATGAACCTCTAAATTCTACCGTCTAAATTAACACTGTCGTCTACTGCTAGCATACAACTAATGTTATCTTCTTATGAAAGTCTAAAGTCGGTGTCATTTGGTTATACTACCTCGATGGGTCAAGTGGACTATGTGATACTAGGTTGTGAGGCATACTACTCAACTTAAAAGAATTAAACTAATACGGTGACAGTCTTAAGAGGGTCCTACAAAATAATCTTGTACATGTAAATAAAACAGAAACTCTTTATTAGGGTCTCCTGTTGCATTATATAGGTAAGGGTCAAGTGCTCATAGAACAGGTGTCAATCGTAGGGATAGAAGAGTTACTAGCCGTTAAGGGGAAAGGGATTTAACTCGTATCGAGCTATGGGTACAAATTACGTGGTCTACAACTAGGGGTAATTGTCACAATCTAATTGAATAACTTAACTATCATGCTCTAACTACAAGGTACATAATTCAAAATTCAAGATCACGACTATCACTTTAGCAAACCATATATCCTATCATAGAATACAATCGCTTGGTCTAAAAATTAGAAGCGTCAGATGGCACGAAATTGAAAGATGGAGAGAAGAAGAACGTAATTTAGTCGTCGTGCAATTAGCGAACGCTATGGTCACAGAGAAACAAGGTATTAAAATAGAGAGCTCTAGATAGCATCATGATTTCTAAAGGAAAGTGGTACGCTAGCTACTATGTTTGAGGTATGATTAGGGAAATATTCTATGCATTGCTCTTGGCCTTCTAGGGTACTTGTCTACTAATAACAAGACAATGACATAAGTTTTATAGTTCTCTAATACTATCCAATTATGAAGGTTAGGTTCAGTCCTAATGTTCAATATTGGTTCTCCATTGGTTCCTCAATACTAGGGTCAAACATTATGGTAAAACTTCTAACTATCTCTAGTAGTGTCTATACTACTCAAGTCTTCTTAATACATCAAGGGGTAATGGTATACCAATCTAAAGATAAGGAGTTCTAGTGTTCACTAGATATTCTAAACTTAGTGGTGTGTCAGCACTCTAGTTGTACTCTTAATAGGAAGGTTACCCTACTTATCATCTAACAACAGGAACTTCTATATTCTAGGAGAGACTATACTAAAGGAACTATTAGGGAAGCACATGAATCAAGCATGATGCAATTGTTCAACTAGAACAGATAGGAGGAAGATGAATCATAGTCAATGTGGATGAGATCCTATACTCTAGTCCTAGGTGCAGGCTTGTTCGGTACAATAACGTAACCGAGACAATATGCTCTCGACCTGCATGGGCCACCACAAAAACATGTCACGCCCCAGTCCCAAAAATACGTAGGACTAGGACACGTAAGCATGCCAGCCGCATATATATGGCAACTCCAATATATGGAAACCAAATCCATACGTACGCTGTAATATGAATATCAAATCCACAAGTGGTATAAAACATATGTCATAAGTCACAGGGTATAATCTAAATCTCATCCACCAAAATTATATAGAAATAAATAACCAGTATCTATGAAACTAGATCTCAATAAGAAGTATCTAAGAATGATAGTTGGATGGAAACAAATCCACTACCAACTCAAATAGGAAAAGTAAATACAATATAAGTACAACTCACTCAAACAATATAAGTACCAGCTACCAATCACGGCTCGAAGAGAAGACATCCTCGAAACTTCATAACCATCCGAATCTGTGCTCCTGCAAATACTCAAGAACAGATACACCTGGCAGGGGACCAGGTCCTCAGAGGGACATAACAAGATACTTAAACACATGCCAATAAAGTACTGAAATAAATATCCAATGGGTCACCTAACCGTCTAAGTGAATGCAGTTAAGAACAACTTTCCCCACAAGTGAGCTATCTGGCTGAAAACCTGGGATTTGGCATGGTTCTCTATTGGAGATCCAGGGGCCTACAAAGGCACGACAACTTTCGAACGCCTGAGGCCCGACTGATAATAATATAATATATAGTGGTCATCACCACCCGTATCTCCAGCGGAGAATCCGGGCGCACAATAGAGAAAAGTGTAAAGGAGCTCAAATGCGGTACTTGTTGTTCTCCCCACCCCATGCTCTAAGCATGTCACATCCATGACACCATTTGGTTCATAGCCTATTCTTAGTACCCTAGCCCAAATTCTGCAACCAAACAAGGACAATGATGGGGCCACCGTACTATAATAAGCTATGTCCCTGGACCTCTAATAACTGCCAAGTCTACTAGCATGCAAAGTTTCTAACAGCAGTTATTCCTAACGCACGGCCCACACGTACCGATGATCAGTCAATACGTACGTCAGTGATCTATATGAGACTCACAACTCGTATAAAAATATGTATCACAGTCAAATGAACCTGATGATGCTACATGATAACGGGGTAGTCTCATAAACAAGGTCAATGCAAATACATAAATAAAATATATCGTGACGACACCGTCGCACGTATTTTACATAACAGTTAAAATATATGAACTAAAGACAGAAAATAAAGATGCATGCAACATATGGAATATAAATGACAGTACAATGGCAAGGTATACTTGCCTGGTAAGAAAGATGCAAGGTGTACTGTCCAGAAGTCAACCGCACAGGATCAAAAACTATGGCCACAGAATAATGTCTCCGGATGCTGAAATAAATATCACCAACGTTTCTAGAATGAGCAAAATAGCTAAAAAGCACTTCCCTTTCGTCCAATTTGGACACAGGGGCAAAACGGTAATTTCGGGTAAAAGTGGGGTCCACGTGTGGCCCACTTTGCACCAAAAAATGTACCGAGGGTAACAGTCTCTAAATAGGACAAACTATTGGTCAAACAACTCTAGATGTCAATACGAACCCAACGGTATATCCAAATGTGGATTCCGATGGGCCGAATAGAATTTTGTCCAAAAAGTCAATTGTGGGGCCCGCCAATTGGCGATCTGGTCAACCTTCTCAGAAATGCGTGAAAATTGGGTCACAGGACCAGCGCATTACCACGAGTCCAGTGGCACAAGTTTCGTCACAATCTGACAAGCGTGCACAAAATAAGCACGAGTTCCACAAAAGTTGCGACACGGGATGTGTCCGCGGATACGGCCTGATTCCGGCGCGCACACGCGTCCGAATCAGTTTCCACAAATTTTCACGTGTCCGATTATGCTGCATGCACCATTCGGTACACTCGGCACACGGCGGGGCGGTCCCGTTTGGCGGGGCGCGCTCCGTTTTCTAACTTTTAGAAATCTGAAAAAAGTGGGTGCGCGCAGTTTTTTGACAAATATAATTATGTCCACAGTAACTAATAGCATAGGGTTATTTAACAGAAAATAAACTAGGTTAAGTATTCTATAGGTATCAAAAAGAATCATCGAATTCAGATCTCTGTGGTGGGAGATACGAACTCGGCAATATGGGTGGTCATTCTGGAATTCTGCGATCCCAGAATTGGGTCTATCCGCACCGACTTGGGCGCTATTTTTCACCTAGGGGCACACGTTTTCCAAGTTTGGCTATAAAACAAATATTGGAGAGGGTTAAGGGGTGATCATACCTATGAAGACGGAACAGCGTTTGGTCGAGCGAGTCGACGAAAAATTACGCTGGAGCGAAGGTACCTCGAGTGGGATTCTGCAGGCGCGAGGTCGGCATCGACGGGATGGTTGGATGGCTTGGCGGGGCTTCTTTGGCTGCGGTGACGGCTCTTAGATGGAAAGAGGAGGTCTGGAGATTTAGGTTAGGATTTTTGAGGGAGAAATATATATATATATTATATATATTAAGAGAGAGGGTGAGCGATTTTTGTGGTTCCGCGGGGTGAAGGGTCGGGATGGCATATGTCTAAGTCGCTGCTTGCTGGCAGTATACTAGTGGTGGGTCTGGAGAAATATAGGCTGAAGTGGGCGGTTAATTGGGAGCAAATGCTATGGAGTCCTAAGTAACTAAGTATTAGTAGTATTATTATATTATTATTAATAGTTACTTATTAAATAATTCTTTTCTTTCTTTCTTTTTAAATATATATACACATACATATATTTGTATATATATATATATATATATATATATATATATATATATATATATATATATATATATATATATATATATTCACACACAAGAAACTTCATAGATTAGGATAATGCACAACATTAGGCTAGCAACTGCTTAAGGGGTCTCCTACATGGAATAAATTCCAAAAAATTTCTGATGGTCCCATAAATCATCTAAGTGCCCGAACACCTAACATAAAAATTATTAAAAATCTATTTCTCCTATTTAGACCTAATTACTATAATTTAATTAATAATTAATAAATAAAAAGGTATACGATTTTCTAGGAAGGGGGTTTTACAACTAGGTCGGATAAATCCCTTGCTCTGTAACTCCTCCAATTGTAGCTTCAGCTCGTCTAACTCCTTCTTCGCCAATCGGTACACATTAGAAGATACCGGTGCTGCTCCGGGTACTAGCTCAATGGTGAACTCTACGTCTCTATCTGGTGGTAAGCCTAGCAATTCTTCGGAGAAAACATCCTCGAATTCTGCAACTATTGGTGGGGGCGCAAGCTCCATAGCCATGCAAGTTCCAGCTGTCTGTCCTACTCCTTGTTCGACGGTCCCTCGCATGTACTCGAACTCCGGTTGATCTGGTGGTCTAAAAGTGACACTACCCTTCCGGCAATTCAGTACGGCATTATACTGGCTTAACCAGTCCATACCTAGCACAACATCAAAGTACGGCATAGGAAAAACCAAGAATCGCGCTCTCATCTCTCTACCACATACGACTACCGAGCACGTTCTAATAGTGCTGGTAACTGGCACGATACCTCCTCCGGTAAGAATCTTCCAACTCTTAGGTAAGGGGGAAGTCGCTACTCTATGCATTGCTACAAATCTACTAGAAATAAATGACAATGTAGCAGCAGAATCAAACAATGCTGTCGCAGGTAAAGATGCGACTAAAATGGTACCTGTGATAGCTTCCCCTTCCGTTTCCTCCTCAGTAGCTGCTAATGCGAAGGCCTGTCCCTGCCTCTGTCCTCCTGCCTGCTGTCGGGCCCGATCAAATTGTGCCTGCTGTGGGGCCAAGGGTGGTCCCTTCTGGAATCCTCCGGGTGCTAGGGGACGCTGGCCTCCTGGTGGGGGTAGTATCCTCGGGGCTGGTGCTGCTGGCCTTTGTCCGACCTGTGGGGCTGCCTCCCTGCGCTGTGGGCAATCTCTGACAAGGTGCTGGCTTGCTCCACAAATCATGCATGTCCCAAGTCTCTTTCGGCAGTCCTTCTCGAAGTGACCTCTCTTACCACAGAAGTGGCAAGTCAGAAGTTCCTGGTGTGGATATGGTGCTGCTCTCTATTGTGTCTGCGCTCCGGGACGACGGATGGGTCCTCCTGCTCCGGGCTGGACTCTAGCTGGCATGGTCGTGCTGGAACGTCTAACTCTTCTGACAATGGCCTCCTGGATCCTCGCCTCTGCTAGGACCTCCTCATAAGAAATCCTTGCTTGTGCGGTGGTATATCTCTGTAGCTCAAAATTGAGACCGTGGTAGAATCTCTGAGCATTCTCTAGATCATTGGGTATCAGAACGGCTCCAAATCTGCTAAGGCGGCTAAACTCCGCGTCATATGCGTCAACAGTCATATTCCCCTGTTCTAGATATAGGAACTGGGAGTACAGGGCATTTCTGACTGTTGTTGGAAAATACTTCGCATTGAAGTACTCTAAGAACTGTTCCCAAGTCTGTTTCTTGCCTACACTGCGCTCGACGGAATCCACCAGTGATGGGCATTGCCTTTTAGTTGGGCCCTCACTGCGGTCATCCAAAGGTCTGGATACAGTTGTGAAGCCTCTAACAGCATCTCCGTGTTGGCGATCCAATCGGAGATCTGTTCTGCAGTCTTATTACCTGAGAAGGTATCTGGTCCCATCTGTCGGAACCATCTAACAGTGCCACCTATCAGGGCTGGTGGAGGTGCTGGTACTGGTGTCGTGACAAGTGTCCTCTCTAGTACTGCCATCAGACTCTGTCGCAATGTCTCTGTCTGCTGCCACTGTGCTTGCATTATTGCCTGGAAGAACTGAAGCATCTGTGGCTGGCCATCTAGCTGCGACATCTGGGGTGGATAAGGTAGAGGCGGTGGTAGTAGAATCTCTGGTTGTGCAGTAGGCGTCTCCTCAGATGTCGGTCTCTCAGTCTGCGGCATCGGTGTAGCTCCTGAAGTCTGGCCCTCACAATGCTGCGTGAGGATCGTCTGGGAAGTCTGTCCCTCAGGCTGCGGTGTAGGATCGCCCTGCGATGTCTCGTGCTAATGTATCAGCGGGGTTTGTAGTGGTGGTTGCCCTTGGGGTACCTCATCTCCTTGAGTGGTATTGTCTGGTACTGCGGCACGGGGTGCTCCTCGTCCACTGCGCAAATTCATCTTGCTGCAAGAGATAGAGCTTCATTAAAAGAGTACGAGAACAAACAAACAGGATGCAGATATTTTGAAGCAGTGTGAAGGAAGTTCAAAGACGAATCAAAAGTGGATGAAACCTAATAATTTCTATCCTATTGCAGGCTCGCTGGGCATGTTACCATACCACAAGCGAAAAGTCGACCTGCATGGGCCACCACTAAAACCATGTCACGCCCCAGTCCCAAAGTATATGGAACTAGGCCACGTGGCAATAGCCAGCTGACACGTCTCCGAGGATATCCCAATTTAATGGATCCACGAAGAGTGCTACGCTATACTATAATACTACATGTCCAATATCAGTCAATAACAGGTAAACTAATCTCATCCACAATATAAAGAGCAAGAACACTAAATAAACTACTGGTTGACAAATACTAGTCTCAAGATATCATAGTACAACCAGTAATGTCTGGTGGAAACAAACCCACTACTATGACGAAATAAAGTACTGAAATGAGATATAAAAGATAAAGACTAGAGTATCGGCTGACTAGGTAATGAAGCACCAAATCTAGGCTGAAGGCCTACCAACTGGTCACAGAAACTCCGACGGCTGCACCTCCAACTCCTCAGCTGTAGCGAATCTCGTCTCCTGTCCTGGGCCGTATACGGTAGGGTAGTAAGCCTCGTCTAAATCTGGAAAGGTACCAGGTCCTCAGAGGGACGTAACAAGATACAAGAAAACAAATGCCATATATGAATACTGAATAAAATAAATACAATAAGGGTGTGCTAGCCATCTAAGTGAATGCAATGTAAGGACAACGCTGGTGCGTATAGGTAGGTGTAGGCATAAAGTCCATGCTCCGAAGAGAGTAGCATCAGTACAGTATATCGTCCATATCGCTCCGAAGAACGTGGCATCAGTGTAAAGGAAAGTCATTGGATCCGAGGCTCCTCCGAAACTACGGCTCCAATGTGTGTACCCCATACGCCTACTAGTTGTCCTCCCCGTACAATGTAGATACGCCAGTCGACTACTCGACGTGCATACCATGTAACTATATGCCAAGTCTCTAAATTATAACCTGAACTACGTACTAACCGTGATGTAGGTTACACGCAACGATAGCTAGTCGAGTACGCAAACCCGCATCCCAATATGAATATGTCTCAGTAAACGTGTAAAGTGTCAGGTCTCAGACAATAACAGGGTATCGTCCAATGGGTTGAGTATGCTAAGAGCTAAGTCCATATATACTAATCATCGATGTATCCGTCGAATGCATCCGAGACAACTCGAACGCGCACAGTTGTATAAATTACAAGCAACAAGAATACAATACAACATATGCATATTTAAATTAGACAGTAAATATAGCAAGGTATCTTGCATATGTCCTGAAGCTGGGAATGCCAGAAGCCGGTTCCTGCAGTATCTCCTGGCTGATCCAAAGGTCCTAAACATAATATAATATAACAATCTAATATCAGAAGCTAAATATTAAATGTACACGACTATAACGCGACGTTTGAATATTATCGCAAGTTCATGTCTGTTCAAATACAGCTTCACATGTGCGCGTAGCTAAGGTGCACACGTGTTCTGTACTCGATCATCCTGGCCCTTGAGATAATAATTTCAAGTTACGGGTTGACCACGATCGCTGTTCTGTGCGAACACCTGCTCATTGGTTTCTATGTTCATTACACGTGGTTTATGTACAGGTTTTAGGGTAAAAATGTTAGTCCTTGGTGTTATGCTAGTCAATATACAGATTCTAAACCTTATTATTCATTAATCCAATTTACACATAATTAGGGTTGTGTCCGATATCAATATTTCTTGACACGTCGATACGACGCTACGATATTAACATGAAGAAACGGGGTTTAAGTATTCGGCTAGGGTTAGGGATTGTGAGGGATTGGTTGGTTTAGGGTTTTACATGGAGGAAGTTGAGTATTTATATAGGGAATGACTTCGGGCTTGGTCTTGGGGTTGGGCCGGCCAGGGTCGAAGTGTCTGGTTTGGTCAGGCCTAGTTGAGGTAAATTTAGCTATAATCAATGAACTAATTTATATAATTAACTGCGCACGGCGACGTTAATTCACATCGCGTAGCTATGGCTGTAATACGGTCAGAGGGTACCTAAAAATCATCTCCCATAATTTAATTATCTCGGTTTGTCCCTAGTCTCAGTTTTAAAATTACAAATAATACCTAAATTGGTTGAGGGGGGTTTACAGGTGGCTCTGGTCGGCGTCGGGGCTGGCGGCGGTCAGGGTTCCTCAGGTCGAGATGGGGGATTGAGTTTTAGGGTTAGGGTTTTGGAATAGATGTAATATATATAGAGAAGAGAACGCGGGGGGGGGGGGGGGGGGGGTCGTATACGCACGGGGTTGAGAACTCAGCGGCTGCTGTGTTATTTAGGGATAACGGGTCGTGGATAGGTAACGGGTTTGGGTTTGTATTGGGTAGGGTAGAATATCCATTAAGGTTTCTTTTTCTCTTTTTTTTCTTTTCTTTCTAATCTATTTTCTATTCTATTTTCTAATTCTTTTCTTTTAACTTTATAATATATATATATATATATATATATATATATATATATATATATATATATATATATATATATATATATATATATATATAATTCGAGGAACTTATTTTTTTGTGCATACTATTAATCTATCAGCTGTCCGCAGGGTCTCCTATATGGAATAAATTAAGGAAATTTTATAATTGCTCCAAAAATTCCCTAAATGCAAAAACACCTAAAATAAAAATTAAATAAATTCTATTTCCTCTAATTAGCTCATAATTACTATAATTCAATTATTAATTAATTAAAATAGATTAATACGGTTTTTAGAATTAGGGGTTTTATATTCTACCCAACTTATAAAAATTTTGTCCTCGAAATTAAAACTAAGCCACGATAGAAAGTCAAACATGGTATAAGATATAAATTAACAAAGTAATTTCATACCTTGGTCTACGAATAGGTTTGGAAAATGCTTGTGCATGTCGTCCTCGCGCTCCCAAGTTGATTCTCCTGGCGTGCCATGCTTCCATGCCACGTGAACCAAGGGAATAGACGGGTTCCTCAACACTTTCTCTCGACGATCGAGGATTTCCACGGGTTGTTCTTGGTATGACAAGCTCGGCCCAATGGTGATCTCCGAATGGTCGAGAACATGACTGCTGTCTGCCACATATCGCCTGAGCTGCGACACATGGAATACGTTATCTACTCCCTCAAGTGAAGGTGGAAGCGCAAGTCGATATGCCACTTCTCCCACTCTCTCTAGCACGTCAAATGGTCTAATATACCTTGGACTCAACTTGTCGCACCCTTCGAATCGAATGGTTCCTCTGGTAGGTGATATCCTCAAGAAGACATGATCACCCTCTTTAAACTCCAAGGGACAACGATGAAAGTCTGCCCACTGCTTCTGCCTGTCTTGCGCTGTAAAATCCCCTTCCTAGAAAATCGTATATACCCTTTTTATTTATTAATTATTAATTAAATTGTAGTAATTATGTCCAAATAGGAGAAATAGATTTTTAATAATTTTTATATTAGGTGTTCGGGCACTTAGAGGACTTATGGGACCATCAAGAATTTTTCGAATTTTATTCCATGTAGGAGACCCCTTGAGCAGTTGCTAGCCTAGCGATGTGCAATACCCTATTATATAAATTTTCTTATGAGTATATATATATATATATATATACAAATATATATGTATATATATTTTAATTAAAGAAAGAAAGAAAAAAAAGAATTAAATAAGTATATAATAATAATACTAATAATAATAATATAATAATATTAGTAATCATACTTAAGTACTTAGGAATCCACAGCAACATGAATTCTTAAGAAATCCTTCAGCCGAGTAGTGATGTCACCACAGCAACTTATACCCATAAGTTCAATTCAGCGCCCACTTCTCAGACTCTTCTTCAGCGGCCAACCCGCGGACCCGCGATCCACCCTCTCTCTCTCTCCTAATTATATATAACATATATATATATATATAGTTAGCTCTCCCAAAACCCTAACCTAACTCCAGACTTTCCCTTCCCATCTAGAGCCGTTACCGCAGCCAGAGAAGCCTCCCCAAGCCATCCAACCATCCCGTCGACGCCGTTACCGCGTGATTTCCCGTCGACTCGCTCGACCAAACGCCATTCTGTTTTCATAGGTATGATCTTCCCTTAAACCTCTCCAATATTCGTTTTATAGCCAACCTCGGATAACGTGTGCCCCTAGGTGTAAAATAGCGCCCAAGTCAGCGCGAGCAGACAGAATTCTGCAATCGCAGAAACTTGCGATGACCACCCATATTGTCGAGTTCGTATCTCCCACCACAGAGATCCGAATTCGATGATTCTTTTTGATACCTGTAGATTACATGACCTAGTTTATTTTCTGTATAATAAATTTGTACTATTAGTTGCTGTGGACAAAATTGTATTCGTCACAAAACTGCGTGCACCTACTTTTTTCGGTTTTCTAAAAGTTGGAGATCGGAGCGCGCCCCGCCAAACGGGACCGCCCCGCCGTGTGCCAAGTGTACCGAATGGTGCATGCAGCATAATCGGACACGTAAAAATTCGTGGGGACTGATTTGGACTCGTGTGCGCGCCGAAATCAGGCCGTATCCGTGAACACGTTCCGTGTCGCCACTTTTGTGGAACTCGCACGTATTTTGTGCACGCTTGTCAGATTTCGACGAAACTTGCGCCACTGGACTCATGGTAATACGCTGGTCCTGTGACACAATTTTCATGCATTTCTGAGACGGTTGACCAGATCGCTAATTGGCGGGCCCCACAGTTGACTTTTTGGACCAAATTATGTTCGGCTCATCGGAATCCAAATGTGGACATACCATTGGGATCATATTGACATTTAGAATTGTTTGACCCATAATTTGTCCCATTTAGAGACTGTTACCCTCGGCACGCTTTTCGGTGCAAAGTGGGCCACATATGGAACCCTCTTTGGCCCGAAAATGACCTTTTTGTCCCTGTGTCCAAATTGGATGTAAGGACAGACGTTCCTAGCAGTTTGATACCTTCTGAGACTTTTGGTGATGTTTATTACAGCTTTTGGAGTAGTACCTACCGGATCCACCGATACCAGGACGACAGTTGATATTCAAACATCAGGCAAGTGTACCTTGCCATCTCTGCAGTATTGTTACCTATTTTTCTTACTTCATATATTTACTGTGCATGCTTAACCTAGGACCGTTTGACATACTTAGCGTCCGATTATCAGTCGGGTGCCCACATCGTATGCGGTGTTGGGTAATGTCATTTAGATATGGACATACGTGACACTTTATATTCTCGTACTTGTCTTACCAAGTACACTTTGACCCAGGACACAGGACACTGATCATGAGACAGGATCTTCCCAAGATATTCGTGGTGATTCCGTATAGGATACAGGACTTGACCTAGATTCTATATTCTATATACATTATGACTTGTGCATTAGATATGACTCCGCTGACATGGACGTGAGACGTTATGTTCATAATTTGCGTGGTTACATGGGGTGGGGAGAGACACACAGGCTACAGGCTGATTATATATACATAAATCATAGTAAATACATAGTAAAACACATAGTTATTGCTGCTACCGGCTCCCAGACACAGAGCTTGTAGTGGTCTCAGCCTGAGTATTCGTGCTGCTCTCATCTTGCATATCACTTAGCTGGTTATTTAGTATTCCCTTATTGTTCCATCTATTGCTGGAGAGACCCACAGGCTACAGGTTGATTATGTTATGTCGGCTACTCAGTCTCCCGATGAGCTAGACCACCTCATGATATCACTGCTATTTGCTCCCCTACACAGAGCTTGTAGTTGTTCAACCTGAGTACTATTGATATTCTCTCTTGCATTTTACACAGATGTTTACATACTTACCCTATTTATTTTATTATTTGCTGCACTGTATTTATTTTGGCATGAGCTTTCTTGTACCTTGCTATGTCCCCTGAGGACCTGGATCCGGATTTTGTCCCCAGATATTGCAGACGAGGTTTATCCCGAGGTATACGGGACCGCAGCAGGAGGAGCCGATCTAGGAGCTGTACCACCATCTGAGGACGAGGTCTTGGCTGAAGACTTCTCTTGAGCATCTATGTTCCATGCTCAGCTTTTATTTATTTCAGTCTTTTATATTCTGGTCTGTTGACCCATTGTACTAGATATTTATCGGGTTGTTCCCCGAAGCACTTGTTGAGACTATCTGATGATTTACATTCCTTATTTATTCTGTGGATCATATTTTATATCTTGTGTGGATGAGATTAGTTGTGCCATGATTGTCGTAGATTTGTTTTACAGCTTAAGTATGCCCTGATGGATCCATTGAATTGGGTTTGTCCATCGGTGCGTACTGCTGGCCATTGCCACGCGTACGGTCCCACGGTATTTTGGGACTGGGGCGTGACATGGTTTTTGTGGTGGCCCATGCAGGTCTACGACTAAATTGTTCAGTTTCAACTTAGGGACTGAACCAGCCTGCCCTAAGGATATGATAAGTTCTAGGTTCTCATCCATTATTGAACTCTATATCGAACTCGAAACTGTAATTGATTTGCATCTTGTATTGATTCCTCTGAGCGTTCTTATAGTTGATCTTTTGAATTCAGAGCAATGGATCCCAGGAATGGAGACGAGACTCCTTTGGAGATACCACACGACGCTGTGGTTACTTATGGAGACGGAGTGACTCCTGGGAGTGGAGGACAAGCATCACAGAACGATCAAACCGGACAGCCTAATCTACGGTTCCGGAGAGATGACATCCCACCTCCACTACAGTTCACTCCCCATATGCCAGTTTTCCCGCCAGGACAAGCTATGGACGGGCAACAGATGTTCCAGATGATGTATGCTATGATGCAAGCACAGCAACAGATTCAGCAAGAGGCCCATCGGCAGGAGGCCGATTATCTGAGAACCAGCCTGGTATCCGCATTGGAGCAGGCAAATCCACCAGCGAGGAGAACGACGACGGGATCTATCACCGACTTTCGTCAGCTCAAGTCTCGTACATTTTTTGGTAAAGAGGGACCAACAGAAGTTCATGAATGGCTCACAAACATTCAGCATCAGTTGGAAGCCGCTGAACTTCCTAGAGAGAAGTGGATGACTGCAGTCAGAATGCAGTTAACCGAGAACGCACATCACTGGTGGTTAGCAGAGGAGATGAGGCTCGGGCAGGACCGAGTCACCTGGGAAGAGTTCTCTAGACTCTTCAGAGAGATGTATATTCCCGCAGTAGCGAGGGCAGAGCTCAGAGATAAGTTCCACCGCCTTATCCAAGGCAACATGACAGTGGAAGAGTACAATGCAGAATTTATTCGCCTGAGAGGCTTTGCCCCGACGTTGATTTCGACGGAGGAAGAAAAAGCAGAGAAGTTCTTCGACGGACTAAACTTGGAGCTACAGAAACTAATTGGATCCGTTGCACCTACATCCTACTCAGACGTCCTTGCAGCAGCCCGATGCGTGGAACGCGTCACCAGGAGAGAGACCAGTCTGAAACGGTCTTCCACATCAGCCAAAGTATCGTAAGAAGAAGCTGCAAAGAGGCCTCACCTACACCAGCCACCCAGAGCCTCTCCGCAGATACTACCTACATGTCAGTACTGTGGCAAGGCAGGCCATATTGAGAAGGACTGCAGACGCAAGTTAGGATTATGCTTGATTTGCGAAACCAACCAACACTTAGCCAAGGATTGTCCTCATCATCGAAAGAGAGCATTGACATTAAACAGACAAGCTCTACCAGCGCCAGGAGGGTATCAACCAAGGCCACCCTTGGCTCCACAGGCAGCATCCTTCCAGCAAGCCCAACAGCAACAGCAGAGGAATCCACCGCAAGGACGCGGACAAGCTTTTGCCATGACTTTGGAGGACACGCAGATTCATGGAGTAGCTAATGCGCGTAAGTTTTTATAGTTTTCTGTTTTTAGATTTGCTTAGTTTTTGCATGTTGATTCGTGACCTAGCCTTAACCTAGTAATTAATTTGAACTTGCTAATAATTTATAACCTAGAATATTTTTATAATTAATAACTGTAGAGATTATAGAGTCTTTTGTTATTGTGCTTATTTTGTGTTATTTTGTGAACTTGAATTAATTTTTACCTCCTTTCATCATCATCTAGCGTACTTATAATTGCTGTACTTGACTTATGCTGCTATTCTATAGCCTAGTTTTGCAAGCTTATTCTTTATCGAGCTTGTTCATGACATATGTATTAGTGGACATGTACACTAATATAATTGTCTATTCAGAATCAGTGTATTACGGTCTGATCAACCTTAGTGCATTTTGGTTCGCTCTTTGCACGACTATTTCTCGTGGATTGAGATATATAGTTGACTAGTATGCTTGCCCTCTAGATATGTCTGAGCATATCGTATCAGCTACACAACTGTACTAATACGAGCATGCGAACAAAGGATTACCAGAATAGGATTTCAATCCACAACAACTTGACCATTCCCATTTGAATTCTTTAAACGCCTTGATCCTGATACTTCTAATCTATTACCTCACCCTTGAACTCTTTATTATTGATCTCCGTCTTCCCTTATTTCGGAAAGACGAAACCTCGTGCTTGGTATAAGTTGATATATAGACAGTACTAGATATACCCCACAGACCGGTCACATTATTGCTACCCTTTTATATATGATTAAGGGAGTATCATAGGTGATAGGTTTGGTGTTAAAGACTTGAGGATTCAATAACATGATTAAATGAGTCGGGGCATAGATTTATTAGATGAATAGTCTTAGATAATAGATTTATTAGATGAATAGTCTTAGATAATAGATGGATAAATTCTAAGTTGGGTAGAGACCGTAATGCTCACTTGAGAGAAATTCTTAGACTGTAATCAAGTGAGACTTGACAAAGAGAGCCCTACCCTAATTTAATTTCGAGGACGAAATTTTTACAAGTTGGGTAGAATATAAAACCCCTTCCTAGAAAATCGTATATACCCTTTTTATTTATTAATTATTAATTAAATTATAGTAATTAGGTTCAAATAGGAGAAATAGATTTTTAATAATTTTTATATTAGGTGTTCGGGCACTTAGAGGACTTATGGGACCATCAGGAATTTTTTGGATTTTATTCCATGTAGGAGACCCCTTGAGCAGTTGCTAGCCTAGCGATGTGCAATACCCTATTATATAAATTTTCTTATGAGTATATATATATACAAATATATATGTATATATATTTTAATTAAAGAAAGAAAGGAAAAGAAAAGAATTAAATAAGTATATAATAATAATACTAATAATAATAATATAATAATATTAGTAATCATACTTAAGTACTTAGGAATCCACAGCAACATGAATTCTTAAGAAATCCTTCAGCCGAGTAGTGATGTCACCACAGCAACTTATACCCATAAGTTCAATTCAGCGCCCACTTCTCAGACTCTTCTTCAGCGGCCAACCCGCGGACCCGCGATCCACCCTTTCTCTCTCTCCTAATTATATATAACATATATATATATATATAGTTAGCTCTCCCAAAACCCTAACCTAACTCCAGACTTCCCCTTCCCATCTAGAGTCGTCATCGCAGCCAGAGAAGCCTCCCCAAGCCATCCAACCATCCCGTCGACGCCGACATCGCGAACTGCAGTCTCCCACTCGAGGCACCTTCGCTCCGGCGTGATTTTTCGTCGACTCGCTCGACCAAACGCCGTTCTGTTTTTATAGGTATGATCTTCCCTTAAACCTCTCCAATATTCGTTTTATAGCCAACCTCGGATAACGTGTGCCCCTAGGTGTAAAACAGCGCCCAAGTCAGCGCGAGCAGACAGAATTCTGAAATCGCAGAAACTTGCGATGACCACCCATATTGTCGAGTTCGTATCTCCCACCACAGAGATCCAAATTCGATAATTCTTTTTGATACCTGTAGATTACATGACCTAGTTTATTTTCTGTATAATAACTTTGTGCTATTATTTGCTGTGGACAAAATTATATTCGTCACAAAACTGCGCACATCCACTTTTTTTGGTTTTCTAAAAGTTGGAGATCGGAGCGCGCCCCGCCAAACGGGACCGCCCCGCCAAACGGGACCGCCCCGCCGTGTGCCAAGTGTACCGAATGGTGCACGCAGCATAATCGGACACGTAAAAATTTGTAGGAACTGATTTGGACGCGTGTGCGCGCCGAATTTCGACGAAACTTGCGCCACTGGACTCGTGGTAATACGCTGGTCCTGTGACCCAATTTTCACGCATTTCTGAGACGGTTGACCAGATCGCCAATTGGCGGGCCCCACAGTTGACTTTTTGGACCAAATTATGTTCGGCTCATCGGAATCCAAATGTGGATATACCTTTGGGATCGTATTGATATTTAGAATTGTTTGACCCATAGTTTGTCCCATTTAGAGACTGTTACCCTCGGCATGCTTTTCGTTGCAAAGTGGGCCACATTTGGAACCCTCTTTGGTCCGGAAATGACCTTTTTGCCCCTGTGTCCAAATTGGACGTAAGGACAGGCGTTCCTAGCAGTTTGATACCTTCTGAGACTTTTGGTGATGTTTATTACAGCTTTTGGAGTAGTACCTACCGGATCAACCGATACCAGGACGACAGTTGATATTCAAACATCAGGCAAGTGTACCTTGCCATCTCTGCAGTATTGTTACCTATTTTTCTTACTTTATATATTTACTGTGCATGCTTAACCTAGGACCGTTTGACATACTTAGCGTCCGATTATCAGTCGGGTGCCCACATCGTACGCGGTGTTGGGTAATGTCATTTAGATATGGACATACGTGACACTTTATATTCTCGTACTTGTCTTACCAAGTACACTTTGACCCAGGACATAGGACACTGATCATGAGACAGGATCTTCTCGAGATATTCGTGGTAATTCCGTATAGGATACAGGACTTGACCTAGATTCTATATTCTATATACATTATGACTTATGCATTAGATATGACTCCGCTGACATGGACGTGAGACGTTATGTTCATGATTTGCGTGGTTACATGGGGTGGGGAGAGACACACAGGCTACAGGCTGATTATATATACATAAATTATAGTAAACACATAGTAAAACACATAGTTATTGCTGCTACCGGCTCCCAGACACAGAGCTTGTAGTGGTCTCAGCCTGAGTATTCGTGCTGCTCTCATCTTGCATATCACTTAGCTGGTTATTTAGTATTCCCTTATTGTTCCATCTATTGCTGGAGAGACCCACAGGCTACAGGTTGATTATTATGCCGGCTACTCAGTCTCCCGCTGAGCTAGACCACCTCATGATATCACTGCTATTTGCTCCCCTACACAGAGCTTGTAGTTGTTCAACCTGAGTACTATTGATATTCTCTCTTGCATTTTACACAGATGTTTACATACTTACCCTATTTATTTCATTATTTACTGTACTGTATTTATTTTGGCATAAGCTTTCTTGTACCTTGCTATGTCCCCTGAGGACCTGGATCCGGATTTTGTCCCCAGATATTGCAGACGAGGTTTATCCCGAGGTATACGGGACCGCAGCAAGAGGAGCCGATCTAGGAGCTGTACCACCATCTGAGGACGAGGTCTTGGCTGAAGACTTCTCTTGGGCATCTATGTTCCATGCTCAGCTTTTATTTATTTCAGTCTTTTATATTCTGGTCTGTTGACCCATTGTACTAGATATTTATCGGGTTGTTCCCCGAAGCACTTGTTGAGACTATCTGATGATTTACATTCCTTATTTATTTTGTGGATCATATTTTATATCTTGTGTGGAAGAGATTAGTTGTGCCATGATTGTCGTAGATTTGTTTTACAGCTTAAGTATGCCCTGATGGATCCATTGGATTGGGTTTGTCCATCGGTGCGTACTGCTGGCCATTGCCACGCGTACGATCCCACGGTATTTGGGGACTGGGGCGTGACATGCGCTGCTCGCAAGTGCCCTTGTATCTTTTTTACTGTCTCAACGGTGTTGACTACCAACTCTTGTCCCAGAATCTGACCTTCTCCCACGTCACTCCAACACACAAGAAACCTACACTTTCTTCCATATAATGCTTCAAACGGAGCCATCTGGATACTCGCTTGATAGCTATTATTGTAAGAAAACTCCACAAGATGTAGGTGGTCCTTCCATGATCCTCCAAAGTCTAACATACAAGCCCTCAACATATCCTCCAATGTCTGAATAGTACGCTCTGACTGCCCATCTGTCTGTGGGTGATAAGATATACTGAACTTTAGACGAGTTCCAAGACTCTCTTGCATGCTTCTCCAAAAGTGCGATATGAAACGCGAATCCCTGTCTAATACAATGGTGACTGGTATGCCGTACAATCTCACGATCTGCCTCATATATAAGTCAGCCAAAGCTTCTGTAGATTGGCCAACTCTAAAAGGTAAGAAATGGGCTGACTTGGTGAGTCGGTCCACTATTACCCATACTGCATCTCTTCCATTTGGACTCTTGGGAAATCTCGTGACGAAGTCCATAGTGATGTGCTCCCACTTCCACTCTGGAACCGGAAGTGGTTGCAATAATCTTGCTGTTCTCTGGTGCTCCGCCTTTACTTGTTGACATACTAGACATTTAGCTACAAAGCGAGCTATCTCTCTTTTTATTCCATGCCACCAAAAGTGTTGTCGTAAGTCACGATACATCTTGGTGCCTCCAGGATGAATAGAATATATCTAACTATGAGCTTTTGTCATCAGCTTCTGTCGAATCTCTCTATTTGGAACATAAAGACGATCACCACATCGTAATGTCCCGTCCTCATGAATGAGCAATCATGTCTGCTCTCCGGCCTTTGTCCTTTCCTTCGATCTCCTGAATCTGGCATTTGTAGGCAAAGCTGCCTTGATCCTCTCTACTAGTGATGATTGTACTTGTAAGTTGGCTAGTGTCCCATCTGCTCCGGGTAATATCACTTAAATGCCAAGCTCTTGCAAGTCCTCCAATAATTCTCTCTGTATTGTCAAGAAGTAAGCTGCTGGTTTCCGGCTTAACGCGTCTGCTACAATGTTAGCCTTGTCTGGGTGATAATGTAGCTCTATCTCAAAATCTTTCATCAACTCAAGCCATCGACGTTGCCTCATATTTAACTCCTTCTGCGTGAAGACGTACTTGAGGCTTTTGTGGTCAGTATAGATCTCCACTCGTTCCCCATATAAGTAATATCTCCATAGCTTCAGAGCAAAAACTACGGCTGCAAGTTCCAAGTCATGAGTTGGATAATTCTTTTCATGTACTCATAACTGTCTAGATGCATATGCAATCACCTTATCATGCTGCATTAATACGCATCCCAAGCCTTTCCCTGATGCGTCACTGTAGATCACATAGCCTCCTGATCTTGATGGAATAGTCAATACTGGTGCTATAGTCAGTCGCATCTTTAACTCTTCAAAAGCGGCTTGCCACTCGTTGGTCCATATGAATTCTTGGTCTTGCAAGTCAACCGAGTCATAGGTGCTGCTATCCTTGAGAAGTTCTCCATGAACCGTCGATAATATCCCGCAAGTCCAAGGAAACTCCTCACCTCCGATGCTGATTTAGGAACAGGCCATGTCTCGACTGCCGAGATTTTCTCTGGATCAACAGAGATACCATCTCCCGTAACGACATGCCCAAGAAATAAAACTCTGTCCAAGAAGAACTCATATTTACTGAGCTTTGCATATAACTGCTCTCTCCTCAATGTCTCTAAAATAATCCGCAGGTGCTTCTCGTGCTCCTCGTGGCTCTTCGAATAGACAAGTATATCATCTATGAATACGACCACGAACTGGTCCAAATACTGGGGGAAGACTCGATTCATTAAGTCCATAAAGATAGTTGGAGCATTGGTCAATCCAAATGGCATGACCAGAAACTCGTAGTGTCCATATCTTGTCCTGAATACGGTCTTCGGGATGTCCTGCTTTCGTACCTTCATCTGGTGATATCCCGATCTTAAATCTATCTTCGAGAATACCTTAGCTCCACTAAGCTGATCAAATAAGTCATCAATGTATGGCAATGGGTATTTATTCTTCACAGTCACTGCATTTAAGGCTCTGTAGTTAATGCACATATGCACTGACCCATCCTTCTTTGGTACAAACAATACTGGTGCTCCCCAGGGTGATGCACTCGGTCGGATAAAACCTTTCTCCTCTAGTTCTTTCAACTGTGCCTTCAGCTCATCCATCTCCATCTTTGCCAGTCTGTAAACATGTGATGCTATGGGTGCTGCTCCCGGCATCAATTCAATTAAAAACTCTATGTCTCTGTCTGGGGGTAGTCCTGGCAATTCCTCTGGAAAGACGTCTTGAAATTCTAAAATAATAGGATGATAGACAACATCGTCCATTGTGAGCTGCATACCATCAAGGGTTTCTGTGGATCCTCGTGCAAACTCAAGTTCAGGCTGGCCTGGTACCTTAAAAAGAATGCTTCCTCCAAAATAATCGAAGAAAGCGTAGTACTTGCTTAGCCAGTACATTCCAAGCACAATATCAAAAGTTGGCATGGGAAGGACTAAGAGTCGGGCGTTCATCTCTCTGCTACGTATCACTAAGGACAAGATCTACAAATTCGACTAACAGGTATAACTCCTCCGGTGAGAATTCTAACACAACTAGGTAAAGGTATAGAGGCAATATTGTGTTTGGCAATAAAACTAGAAGATATGAACGAGTGGGTGGCTCCCGTATCAAACAATGTCACAGCAGGAAAAGTAAACGCAAGAGTAATACCTGCTATGACATCAACCTCCTGATCCATGTCATCCACTTCCAATGCAAAAGCTTGCCCATTCCTCTGTGGTTGTCCATGACTGGCCCTCATGTACTGATCCTCCTGGGTAGGCAGCGGTGGTCCTCGCTGAAATCCTCCTACTGCTGGGGGTCGAGGTACTCCTGGTCTAGCCATCTGCTGAGCTGGATTCGGTGCTGGAAGTGCTAGCCTCTGTACTGGCGGTGGAAGTGTCAATGTCTTCTGCATTGGGCAGTCTCTCGCCAGGTGCTGTCCGGAGCCATATCTCATACACTGTCCCAAGCGAGTCCGACAATCTCTCGAAATGTGTCCGCATTTCCCATAATAATTGCAGTAGGGCTTCTCCGAATTCTGGTACAGTCCTGCTCTGTGTTGGTACTGCTGTTGCTGAGCTAAAGGACGTCTGATAGGTCCTTCTTGTTGTGTCCTTGTCGGTCCCTGCTGTGTCCTTGCTGGTCCTTGTTGTATCCCCAGCTGACCTCCTTTTCCTCTGCTGATGGTCTCTTGCAATCTAACTTCTGTTAATAACTCGGCATAAGAGATCCGGGACTGTGAGCTAGTGTAGTGTTGTATCTCCTGAGTCAGTCCGCGATAAAACCTCTTAGCCTTGGCCAAGTCATTTGGTATTAGGGCAGCGCCATATTTATTGAGTCAACTAAACTCGACATCATACTCGTCAACTGTTCTGTTCCCCTGCTCTAGGTGAAGAAACTGATCGTACAATGCATCTCTTACGGTATCCGGGAAGTACCTCCTCTCAAAGCACTCCAAGAATTATTCCCAAGTCTAATATGTACCCAACTGGCGCTCCATTGATTCCACCAGTGATGGGCGTTACCATCTAGAAACGTCCTTATACCTGTCATCCATAGGTCTGTAGGTAACTACGATGCTTCCAATAACTTCTGAGTGTGGGTGATCCAGTTGGTAGTCTTTTCTGGGCTCTCAGTGCCTTTGTACGGCTTGGGACCCATCTGAATAAAGTCCTTGACTGAACCAACTCTAGCTCGAGGTGCTGGAACTAGTGCTTGAGTTGGTACAGTAGCCTGCGCAGCCATCCTCTCAAGTGCTGCCAGAAATTCTTGCCTCTGCTCGGCTGCCTGCTGTCTCTATTCCTGCATCATCATCTGGAAGAATTGGAACAGCTGTGTCTGGCCATCTTACGGTGCTGATGAAGCTGGAAGGTTCCAATTAGGTAAAGCGGGAAGATCAGATGGAATTGGATTGTGAGTCTGTCCATCTGGTCCCGGAAGTCTAAGAATCGTTGAGGTTCCTCCTTGAGTCTGACCATTGACTCCTGAAGGTGTGTCGCCATCGGCGACAGTATATCCATTTTGCATATCCATCTCTCTGCAGGTGATGTACGAAATGATTAGAAGAAGTACATGAATCAAACATGATGCAAGCATTAAATAGGATAGTTGAAAGAATGGATAAGTTTTAGTCAAGCGTGGATGAGATCCTATACTCTATTCCTATACGCAGGCTTGTTCGGTATAGTTACGTAACCGAGCCAATATATTCGAGACCTGCATGGGCCACCACAAAAATATGTCATGCCCCAGTCCCAAATACGTAGGACTAGGAATACGTAACACGCCAGCCGTATGTATACGAACTCCAATATATGGAAACCATATACACAAGTATGCTGTGCATGAATATCCAATCCACCAGTGGTAATATACTATATCAACAAGTCACACACAATCTATATCTCATCCACAGCACAAATAAATAGATAAATGGAAATAAATAACTGAATATCAAAGATGAGTATCAAAGTATGATAGTCGGATGGAAACAAATCCACTGTAAATCGACTATACTAAAACTACTAAAGAGAGAAGAGAATCAACTCTAATATAAGAATAAATATCTCTAAAAGAATAGCAACAAAATCTCTAAACAGCGACAATGAATCACAGATACTCCGAAGGTAAGACCTCCTCAGTCTGATAAGTAGCGTCAGGTCCAGGTCCATACTCCTGCGGATACTCCTGCTCGTCTATATCTGGAAAGGTACCATGTCCTCAGAGGGACGTAACAAGATACATATAAACATGCCAATAAAGTACTGAATGTAAACATCCAATGGGTCGCCTAACCGTCTAAGTGAATGCAGTTTGAGAACAACTTTCCAACAAGTGGGCTATCTGGCTAAAAATGGGATTGGCATGGTTCTTTTGGAAATCCAGGGGCCTACAAAGCATGTCGTCTTTTGAACGGCAGAGGCCGCCTGATAATATATAATATATAGTGGTCATTATGACCGCGCATCTCCAGCGAAGCGTATGGGTTACAAGGGAAAAAGTGCAAAGGAGCCCAAATGCCTTACTTGTTGTCCTCCCTACCCCATGTTCTAAGCATGTCACGTCCATGACACGATGAAACCTCTAAATAACTGCCAGGTCTACTAGCATGCAAAGTTTTTATCGGCAGTTATCCCTATCCGTCGTACGACCTATACGTACCAGTGGCCAGCCGAGTACGCAAGTCGGTGTCCTACATGTGACTCACACTCGTGTAAGAATAGTGTCATGGCCAATGAAACATAAGGATGCCTTATGATAATGGGGTGGTCTCATAAAGTAGGTCCAATGCATATACATAAATAAAAACAGAACACGACGACACCGTCGTTGCACCCAAGTTTCCTTGGACGCGTAATTTATATAACAGTTAAAATATATAAATTGAAACAGGCAGAAATAAGACATGCATGTAATATATGGAATGTAAATAACAGTACAATGACAAGGTATACTTGCCTGACAAGAAATCTGTATGGTGTAAGCGTCCAAATATCAAGGACACGGGATCAGAAACTAATGGCTCCGAACAAACGTCTCCGGATGCTGAAATAGACATTACCAATATTTCCGAAATAAGCGAGATAGCTAGAAATCACTACCCTTTCGTCCAATTTGGACACAGGGGCAAAACGGTACTTTCGGGTCAAAGTGGGATCCACGTGTGGCCCACTTTGCACCAAAAAGCGTGCCAGGGGTAACGGTCTCTAAATGGAATAATTTATAGGTCAAACGAACTCCAAAAGTCAGTACGAACTCAACGGTATATCCAAATGTGGATTCCGGTGAGCCGAACACAATTTTGCCCAAAAAGTCACCGTGGGGCCCGCCAATAGGTGACTTGGTCAACTATCTCAGAATTGCGTGAAAATTGGGTCACAGGACCAGCGCGATACCACAAGTCCAGTGGCGCAAGTTTCGTCGCATTCTGACGAGCGTGCACTAAATAGCGCGGGATTTTGCAAAAGTCGCGATACAGGGAATTTTCGCGGATACGGGCTGATTCCGACGCGCACACGCATCCAAATCAGTTTTCTTGAAAGTCCACACATATGGGTATACTGTGCGTACCTTTTGGTACACTTAGTACACGATGGGGTGGTCCCGTTTGGCGGGGCGCGCTCCGTATCAAAATTTCTAGAATTTGTAAAAAGCAGGTTTTTTGGGTTTTCTATCTTATTTAATTTAACATACAGCAGCTAATAAATTATTGTATTTAATAGGAAATAAACTAGGTTAGGTGGTCTTTGCATACCAAAAAGAAAAACCAAATTCGGATCTCTGTGGTGGGAGATACGAATCCGTGAACATAGGTAGTTACCGCAGTTTTCTGCGATCCCAAAAGTTGTCATTTTTTGCCAACTTGGTAGTTGTTTTTGCCTAGGTTTATGCGCTGTTCGAGGTCAACTAATACACAGATATGGAAGGGGGTTAGATCGTGAACATACCGGTAAAGACGGGGTCGAGTTTGGTCGCGAGATGAAGTAGAAAACAGGGCTTGAATAGAGCTTCACTGATGCAAAACTCTGTCGCGGCGCGCGGTCACGCGGGTGCTGTAGGCGGCTACTCCGGCGACTGTGCGGGTGGCTCTGGTCGGCGTCAGGGCTGGCGGCGGTCAGGGTTCCTCAGGTCGAGATAGGGGATTGAGTTTTAGGGTTAGGGTTTTGGAAGAGATGTAATATATATAGAGAAGAGAACGCGGGGGGGGGGGGGTCGTATACGCGCGGGGTTGAGAACTCAGCGGCTGCTGTGTTATTTAGGGATAACGGGTCGTGGGTAGGTAACGGGTTTAGGTTTGTATTGGGTAGGGTAGAATATCCATTAAGGTTTCTTTTTCTCTTTTTTTTTCCTTTTCTTTCTTTTTCTTTCTAATCTATTTTCTATTCTATTTTCTAATTCTTTTCTTTTAACTTTATATATATATATATATATATATATATATATATATATATATATATATATATATATATATATATATATATATAATTCAAGGAACTTATTTTTTTGTGCATACTATTAATCTATCATCTGTTCGCAGGGTCTCCTACATGGAATAAATTAAGGAAAATTTATAATTGCTCCAAAAATCCCCTAAATACACAAACACCTAAAATAAAAATTAAATAAATTCTATTTCCTCTAATTAGCTCATAATTACTATAATTGAATTATTAATTAATCAAAATAGATTAATACGATTTTTAGAATTAGGGGTTTTACATTCTACCCAACTTATAAAAATTTTGTCCTCAAAATTAAAACTAAGCCACGATAGAAAGTCAAGGATGGTATAAGATATAAATTAACAAAGTAATTTCATACCTTGGTCAACGAATAGGTTTGGGAAATGCTTGCGCATGTCGTCCTCGCG
Organism: Iris macrosiphon; assembly: GCA_036927795.1. Taxonomy (NCBI): domain Eukaryota; kingdom Viridiplantae; phylum Streptophyta; class Magnoliopsida; order Asparagales; family Iridaceae; genus Iris; species Iris macrosiphon. Next base: position 45,404,089 of record JAYESA010000009.1, read on the forward strand.
CTCCCAAGTTGATTCTCCTGGCGCGCCATGCTTCCATGCCACGCGAACCAAGGGAATAGACTGGTTCCTCAACACTTTCTCTCGACGATCAAGGATTTCCACGGGTTGCTCTTGGTATGACAAGCTCGGCCCAATGGTGATCTCCGAATGGTCGAGAACATTACTGCTGTCTGCCATATATCGCCTGAGCTGCGACACATGGAATACGTCATGTACTCCCTCAAGTGAAGGTGGTAGCGCAAGTCGATATGCCACTTCTCCCACTCTCTCTAGCACGTCAAATGGTCTAATATACCTTGGACTCAACTTGTCGCACCCTTCGAATCGAATGGTTCCTCTGGTAGGTGATATCCTCAAGAAGACATGATCACCCTCTTTAAACTCCAAGGGACGACGATGAAAGTCTGCACACTACTTCTGCCTGTCTTGCGCTGCTCGCAAGTGCCCTTGTATCTTCTTTACTGTCTCAACGGTGTTGACCACCAACTCTGGTCCCAGAATTTGACCTTCTCCCACGTCACTCCAACACACAAGAAACCTACACTTTCTTCCATATAATGCTTCAAACGGAGCCATCTGGATACTCACTTGATAGCTATTATTGTAAGAAAATTCCACAAGATGTAGGTAGTCCTTCCATGATCCTCCAAGGTCTAACATACAAGCCCTCAACATATCCTCCAGTGTCTGAATAGTACGCTCTGACTGCCCATCTGTCTGTGGGTGATAAGATGTACTGAACTTCAGACGAGTTCCAAGACTCTCTTGCATGCTCCTCCAAAAGTACGATGTTAAACGCGAATCCCTGTCTGATACAATGCTGACTGGTATGCCGTGCAATCTCATGATCTGCCTCATATATAAGTCAGCCAAAGCTTCTGTAGATTGGCCAACTCTAAAAGGTAAGAAATGGGCTGACTTGGTGAGTCGGTCCACTATTACCCATACTGCATCTCTTCCATTTGGACTCTTGGAAAATCCCATGACGAAGTCCATAGTGATGTGCTCCCACTTCCACTCTGGAATCGGAAGTGGTTGCAATAATCCTGCTGTTCTTTGGTGCTCCGTCTTTACTTGTTGACATACTAGACATTTAGCTACAAAGCGAGCTATCTCTCTTTTCATTTCATGCCACCAAAAGTGTTGTCATAAGTCACGATACATCTTGGTACCTCCAGGATGAATAGAATATATCGAACTATGAGCTTCTGTCATCAGCTTCTGTCGAATCTTTCTATTTGGAACATAAAGACGATCACCACATCGTAATGTCCCATCCTCATGAATGCGCAATCCTGTCTGCTCTCCGGCCTTTGTCCTTTCCTTCAATCTCCTGAATCTGGCGTCTGTAGGCAAAGCTGCCTTGATCCTCTCTACTAGTGATGATTGTACTTGCAAGTTGGCTAGTGTCCCATCTGCTCCGGGTAATATCACTTCAATGCCAAGCTCTTGCAAGTCCTCCAATAATTCCCTCTGTGTTGTCAAGAAGTAAGCTGCTGGTTTCCGGCTTAACGCGTCTGCTAGAATATTAGCCTTGCCTGGGTGATAATGTAGCTCTATCTCGAAATCTTTCATTAACTCAAGCCATCGACGTTGCCTCATATTTAACTCCTTCTGCGTGAAGACGTACTTGAGGCTTTTGTGGTCAGTATAGATCTCCACTCGTTCCCCATATAAGTAATGTCTCTATAGCTTCAGAGCAAAAACTAATGCTGCAAGTTTCAAGTCATGAGTTGTATAATTCTTCTTATGTACTCATAATTGTCTAGATGCATATACAATCACCTTATCATGCTGCATTAATACGCATCCCAACCCTTTTCCTGATGCGTCACTGTAGATCACATAGCCTCCTGATCCTGATGGAATAGCCAATACTGGTGTTGTAGTCAGTCGCATCTTCAACTCTTCAAAAGTGGCTTGATACTCGTCGGTCCATATGAATTTTTGGTCCTTGCAAGTCAACCGAGTCATAGGTGCTACTATCCTTGAAAAGTTCTCCATGAACCGTCGATAATATCCTGCAAGTCCAAGAAAACTCCTCACCTCCGATGCTGATTTAGAAACAGGCCATGTCTCGACTGCCGAGATTTTCTCTGGATCAACAGAGATACCATCTCCCGTAACGACATGCCCAAGAAATGAAACTCTGTCCAAGAAGAACTCACATTTACTGAGCTTTGCATATAACTGCTCTCTCCTCAATGTCTCTAGAATAATCTGCAGGTGTTTCTCGTGCTCCTCGTAGCTCTTCGAATAGACAAGTATATCATCTATGAAGACGACCATGAACTGGTCCAAATACTGGTGGAAGACTCGATTCATTAAGTCCATAAAGATAGCTGGAGCATTGGTCAATCCAAATGGCATGACCAAAAACTTGTAGTGTCCATATCTTATTCTGAATGCGGTCTTCGAGATGTCCTGCTTCCGTACCTTCACCTGGTGATATCCCGATCTCAAATCTATCTTCGAGAATACCTTAGCTCCACTAAGCTGATCAAATAAGTCATCAATGCGTGGCAATGGGTATTTATTCTTCACAGTCACTGTATTTAAGGCTTTGTAGTCAATGCACATATGCACTGACCCATCCTTCTTTGGTACAAACAATATTGGTGCTCCCCAGGGTGATGCACTCTGTCGGATAAAATCTTTCTCCTCTAGTTCTTTCAACTGTGCCTTCAGCTCATCCATCTCCTTTTTTGCCAGTCTGTAAACATGTGAAGCTATGGGTGCTACTCCCGGAATCAATTCAATTGAAAACTCTACGTCTTTGTCTGGGGGTAGTCCTGGCAATTCCTCTGGAAAGACGTCTTAAAATTCTAAAATAATGGGATGATAGACAACATCGTCCATTGCGAGCTGCATACCATCAAGGGTTTCTGTGGATCCTCATGCAAACTCAAGTTCAGGCTGGCCTGGTACCTTAAAAAGAATGCTTCCACCAAAACAATCGAAGAAAGCGTGCTACTTGCTTAGCCAGTCCATTCCAAGCACAATATCAAAAGTTGGCATGGGAAGGACTAAGAGTCGGGCGTTCATCTCTCTGCCACGTATCACTATAGGACACGATCTATAAATTCGACTAACAGGTACAACTCCTCCTCCGGTGAGAATTCTAACACAACTAGGTAAAGGTATAGAGGCAATATTGTGTTTGGCAATAAAACTAGAAGATATGAACGAGTGGGTGGCTCCCGTATCAAACAATGTCACAGCAGGAAAAGTAAAAGCAAGAGTAATACCGGCTATGACATCAACCTCCTAATCCATGTCATCCACTTCTAATGCAAAAGCTTGCCCATTCCTCTGTGGCTGTCCATGACTGGCCCTCATGTACTGATCCTCCTGGGTAGGTAGCGGTGGTCCTCGCTGAAATCCTCCTGCTGCTGGGGGTCGAGGTGCTTCTGGTCTAGCCATCTGCTGAGCTGGCTTCGGTACTGGAAGCGCTAGCCTCTGTACTGGCGGTGGAAGTGTCAATATCTGCTGCATTGGGCAGTCTCTCGCCAGGTGCTGTCCGGAGCCACATCTCATACACTGTCCCAAGCGAGTCCGACAATCTCTCGAAATGTGTCCGCATTTTCCACAATAATTGCAGTAGGGCTTCTCCGAATTCTGGTACGGTCCTGCTCTATGTTGGTACTACTGTTGCTGAGCTAAAGGACGTCTGATAGGTCCTCCTTGTTGTGTCCTTGTCGGTCCCTGCTGTGTCCTTGCTGGTCCTTGTTGTATCCTCAGCTGACCTCCTTTTCCTCTGCTGATGGTCTCTTGCAATCTGGCTTCTGTTAATAACTCGGCATAAGAGATCCGGGACTGTGAGCTAGTGTAGTATTGTAGCTCCTGAGTCAGTCCGCGATGAAACCTCTTAGCCTTGGCTAAGTTATTTGGTATTAGGGCAGCGCCATATTTTCTGAGTCAACTAAACTCGACATCATACTCGTCAACTGTTTTGTTCCCCTGCTCTAGGTGAAGAAACTGATCGTACAATGCATCTCTTACGGTGTCCGAGAAGTACTTTCTCTCAAAGCACTCTAAGAATTGTTTCCAAGTCTGATATGTACCCAACTGGCACTCCATTGATTCCCACCAGTGATGGGCATTACCATCTAGAAGCGTCCTTACACCTGTTATCCATAGGTCTGTAGGTAACTGCGATGCTTTCAATAGCTTCTGAGTGTGGGTGATCCAGTTGGTAGTCTCTTCTGGGCTCTCAGTGCCTTTGTACAGCTTGGGACCAATCTGAATAAAGTCCTTGACTGAACCAACTCTAGCTCGAGGTGCTAGAACTAGTGCTTGAGTTGGTACAGTAGACTACGCAGCCATTCTCTCAAGTGCTGCCAGAAATTCTTGCCTCTGCTCGGCTGCCTGCCGCCTCTGTTCCTGCATCATCATCTGGAAGAATTAGAACAGTTGTGTTTGGCCATCTTGCGGTACTGATGAAGTTGGAAGGTTCCCATTAGGTGAAACAGGAAGATCATGTAGAATTGGATTGTGAGTCTGTCCATCTGGTCCCAGAAATCTAGGAATCATTGAGGTCCCTCCTTGAGTCTGACCATTGACTCCTGAAGGTGTGTCGCCATCGGAGGCAGTACATCCATTTTGCATATCCATCTCTCTGCAGGTGATGTACGAAACGATTAGAAGAAGTACAGGAATCAAACAGGATACAAGCATTAAATAGGATAGTTGAAAGGAAGAATAAGTTTTAGTCAAGCGTGGATGAGATCCTATACTCTATTCCTATACGCAGGCTTGTTCGGTACAGTTATGTAACCGAGACAATATATTCGAGACCTGCATGGACCACCACAAAAATATGTCACACCCCAGTCCCAAATACGTAGGACTAGGAATACGTAACACGCCAGCCGTATGTATACGAACTCCAATATATGGAAACCATATACACACGTACGCTGTGCATGAATATCCAATCCACCAGTGGTAATATACTATCTCAACAAGTCACACGCAATCTATATCTCATCCACAGCACAAATAAATAGATAAATGGAAATAAATAAATGAATATCAAAGATGAGTATCAAAGTATGATAGTCGGATGAAAACAAATCCACTGCAAATCGACTATACTAAAACTACTAAAGAGAGAAGATAATCAACTCTAATATAAGAATAAATGTCTCTAAAAGAATAGCAACAAAATCTCTAAACAGCGACAATGAATCACAGATTCCCGAAGGTAAGACCTCCTCAGTCTGATAAGTAGCGTCAGGTCCAGGTCAATATTCCTGCGGATACTCCTGCTTGTCTATATCTGAAAAGATACCAGGTCCTCAGAGGGACGTAACAAGATACATATAAACATGCCAATAAAGTACTAAATGTAAACATCCAATGGGTCGCCTAACCGTCTAAGTGAATGCAGTTTGAGAACAACTTTCCAACAAGTGGGCTATCTGGCTAAAAATGGGATTGGCATGGTTCTCTTGGAAATCCAAGGGCCTACAAAGCATGTCATCTTTTGAACGGCAGAGGCCGCCTGATAATATATAATATATAGTGGTCATCATGACCGCGCATCTCCGGCGGAGCGTACGGGTTACAAGGGAAAAAGTGTAAAGGAGCCAAAATGTCTTACTTGTTGTCCTCCCTACCCCATGCTCTAAGCATGTCACGTCCATGACACGATAAAACCTCTAAATAACTGCCAGGTCTACTAGAAAAGTTGGCATTGGGAGTACCAAAAAATGCGCTCTCATCTCCCTACCACATACTACTACCGAGCACGTTCTAATAGTGCTGGTAACCGGTACGATGCCTCCTCCGGTAAGAATCTTCCAACTCTTAGGTAAGGGGGAAGTTGCTACTCTATGCATGGCTACGAAGCTACTAGATATGAAAGACAGTGTAGCTCCAGAATCAAATAATGCAGTTGCAGGTAATGATGCAACTAAAATGGTACCTGTGATAGCCTCCCCTTCTGGTTCCTCCTCGATGGTTGCTAAAGCAAAGGCCTTCCCGTGCCTCTGCCCTCCAGCCTGCTATCTGGCCTGGTTGAACTGTGCCTCCCGTGGGACCAAGGGTGGTCCTCTCTGAAGTCCTCCGGTAGCTGGTGGACGCTGACCTCCGGCAGGGGGTAGTATCCTCCAGGGTGGTGCTGCTGGTCTCTGACCAGTCTGCGGTGCTGTATCTCTGCGCTGTGGGCAGTCTCTGGCAAGGTGCTGGCTCGCTCCACAGATCATGAAGAGCCCGAGCTTCTTCCGGCAGTCTCTGACAATGTGTCCCCTCTTGCCACAATGGTGACAAGTCGGGAACTCCTTCTGCTGGTACGGCGCTGTCCTCTGTTGCGCCTGCGCTCCTGGACGACGGATCGGTCCTCCTGCTCCATGCTGGACTCTGGCTGGTACGTTCGCGCTGGAATGTCTCGCTCCTCCGCCTATGGCCTCCTGGATCCTCGCCTCTGATAGGACCTCTTCATAAGAGATCCTCGCTTGAGTAGTAGTATACCTCTGCAGCTCGAAGGAAAGGCCGTGATGGAATCTTCTGGCCTTCTCCAGGTCGTTGGGTATCAGGGCGGTACCGAATTGGCTGAGTCGGCTGAACTCTGTGTCATAGGCTTCCACGGTCAAGTTCCTTTGCTCCAGGTGCAGGAACTGGGAGTATAGGGCGTTCCTGACTGTAGCGGGAAAATACTTCGCATTGAAGTACTCCAAAAACTCCTCCCAGGTCTGCGTCTTGCCAACGCTGCGCTCCATGGAATCCCACCAGTGATGGGCGTTGCCCTTGAGTTGGGCCCTCACTGCGGTCATCCAAAGGTCGGGGTGTAGCTGCGAGCCCTCCAGTAGCATCTCCGTGTTGGAGACCCAATCCGAGATCTCCTCTGCAGTCTCCTTGCCCGAAAAGGTTCCCGGGCCCATCTGGCGGAAACCTCGTATAGTGCCCACTGGCTGGACAGGTGCAGGTGCAGGTGCTGGTGCGGGTGCTGGGGCAGGTGTCCTCTCTAGTACCTCCATCAGGCCCTGTCTTAGGGTCTCAGTCTGATGCCACTGTGCCTGCATCATCGTCTGGAAGAACTGCAACATCTGTGGCTGTCCCTCCGCTAGTGGCATCTGGGGTGGAAATGGCGGAGGTGGTGGTAGTGGTATCTCCGGCTGCATCATCGGCGTCTCCTCGGATGCCGGCCTCTCGAACTGCGGCATCGGCGTAGCCCCCGATGTCTGTCCCTCGAAGTGCTGTATCGGGACAGTCTGGGATGTCTGGCCCTCTGGCTGCTGCGTCCTGTCGTCGGGAGAGGTCTGGTGCCAGTGTATCATCGGGGCCTGGGGGATCACCGGTGCCTGTGGCTGAGGCTGCTCTCCGGGTGGTCCCTGGGACGTCTCCTCCCTCGGTGCGGTGGCAGATGGTATCCTGGCACCATATGCCTCGTATCCGCTACGTAGGCTCATCTCGCTGTAAGAGATAGAACTTCATTAAAAGAGTACAGAATCAATCAAACATGATGCAAATATTTTAAAATACAGAAGAGGTTCAAAGGCATAATCAAGTGGATGAGACCTAGTAATTTCTATCCTATTGCAGGCTCGCTCGGCACGTTACCATACCACAAGCGATAAATATTTGAGTAGACCTGCATGGGCCACCACTAAAACCATGTCACGCCCCAGTCCCAAAATATACGGGATCAGGCCACGTGGCATTGGCCAGCTGACACGTCTCCGAGGATATCCCAATTTAATGGATCCTAACAAAGCGTGCTACGCTGTCCTAAATCTAACAAGTCTATAAATATCATACAACAGGCAGAGTCTAATCTCATCCACAGATGCAACAAGAAATACTGAAATAAAGTACTGGAAAATAAGAACAGAGTCGAATATCATAGTACAAACTGAAATATGTCCGGTGGGAACAAACCCACTACAAATAATGAAATAGAGTACTGAGACAAAAATAAAGAGTGCAACTAGAGCAACTGCTAACTAGATAAGAAGCTCCAGTCCTAGGCGAAAGGACTACCAAGTAATCAGGGAAACTCCGACGGTAGCACCTCAAGCTCCTCCTCGAGAGCGTACCTCGTCTCTACTCCAGGTCCGTACACAGTAGGATAATACGCCTCATCCAAATCTGGAAGGGAACTAGGTCCTCAGAGGGACGTAACAAGATACAAAAATACATGCCATATATAGTACTGAATAAAATAAAGGGGGTGTGCTAACCATCTAAGTGAATGTAATGTAAGGACAACCTTGGAACGTATAGGTAGGTGTACGCATAACGTCCATACTCCGAAGAGCATGGTATCTGTCCATGTAACGTCCGTTATTCCGAAGAATGAGGTATCTGCAATGTATATACGTCCATATCACTCCGAAGAGCGCGGTATCTGAATATAGGAATGTCATCGGACCCATGGCTCCTCTGGATACTACGGAGTCCGATGTGTGTATCCCATACGCTTATCAGTTGTCCTCCCCGCCCAATATGGATACACAAGTCGAATACACGACGTAAATATCCTGTATCTATATGCCAAGTCACATCTAACTAGATTACTCTAAATTATGTGCTAATCCGTGATGCATGTCGTACGCACCGATAGCGAATCGGGTACGCGGACCCGCATCCCAACATGAATTTACCATCGTGATATGTGTACAAGTGTCACGGTCTAGGAAGATATCAGAATATCCTTACAGCAGTAGGTCAGTCAGCTAGCATCTAGGTCAAGTACACTACTCATCGACGCAATCTGTACCCGAGTCAATCTCGGACGCGCACAGTTTATGTATATTGCAACAGTTATCATTTAAATTAAACAGTAATTCAGCAAGGTATACTTGCCTGAATCCGGTAGCTGCGAATGCCAATGTCCTGCTCCTGAAGCCTCGGCTGTACGGTCCAGCAATCCTATATATGATATAATAATATCAACATCAGTCACTACAATAGTACGACCACGACACACTACTTGCAGCAATTCACTGACGCAGGGTCTTGACTGTACATCTAGTGGGCCACGTAGTACATATATCTATATAAATAACATATATACTTATGTGTACACTAATACATATTTAAATATAATAAAAATATGTATGTTTTAATTGTACATTTTAAAATAGCATATATATATATATTACTTAATAATACACCAAGAAATACGTACATATACACATATTCATTAAATATATTTACATATTTAAGATACATAATACCATATATATAATTCAATACCTAGTCATATATATTTACATATTTAAAATAATAATTTATATGTATATACACATAAAGAAAAAATGTACTAATATATGTACTATATTAATACACACAAGTATGTATTATATTTATATACATAAATATACACATATTTATTTAATACACATTACAAATATACTAATTACACAATATATATACATATATATTTATATATATATATATATATATATATATATATATATATATATATATATATATATACACACACACACACATTTAACATATTTATTATACACATATTATACTAAATACATAGAGTATATATACATATATATATATATATATATATATATATATATATATATATATATATATATATATATATATATATATATATATATATATATATATATATATATATATATATATATATATATATATATACAAATTATATATATTTACACAATATACTATATATACCAAATATATATATATATTTATATATATATTCATATATTTATTATACCCATACAAAATGTATATTTATATGTATACACACAAAAATATATTTACATACATATATATATATATATATATATATATATATATATATATATATATATATATATATATATATATATATATATATATATTATATATACATAATAGCTATTAATATATATAAAGTATTTAAATACAAGTACACAGTATGTACTATACATATACATATATCTCTAGTATATATAAAGTATACAAATAAAGTGTATAAATATATAATACTGTATTTATACAGAAATATATACATAAATACTAAACAGAATACTTTATATATACAATATACATATATAGGTAGTATATACTCAATGCAATACTAAATACATGGTATAAATTGAAGTATAAGTATATAAATTATATACCTATACGCAGGTGGGGTCGAGGGGGCCCGCCGGACGGATCGTCTCCGGCGTGGGTGGCCGGGCGGAGCTCCAGCAGCGCGTAGGGAAGAGTCGGCAGCAACAATAGCAGTTAGCAGCGAGTGGTGCTGCGGGGGCGGTGCCGACCGGCTGCGGCGTCGACTGGGAGCTAGCCGCGGCGGAAATGGAGGTGACTGGTGGGGGAAGGCGTCGACGGAGTTTGGCGGCCGGGCGAGATACAGTGGCGTGCTACGGGAGACTCGGGTGGTCGGCTCAGCTGCGGGGGGGTAAGACTGTGGGTGAGGATGGTGGTGCTGGAGGCGGCTGTAGGCGGAAAGGTGGATGAGGGCTGTGGTTGTAGGTGGGGGAGTGGTCGCTGGACGGAGTAGGATCGTCGCGGGGGTGGCCGGAGGCGGTGGCTGGCCGTAGGAGGGAGGCGGGAGTTCGGGTGAGGGTGGTGGCTGTGGTGTGTGGGTTTGGGAAACTAGGGTTTTAGTTGGTATTTTGGGTTTTTGTGTAGATTTAATGTGAGGTGACATGTAGTATTTATCGGAGAGAGAGAGGGAGGCTGCCTTGGGATTAGGGCCGGCTGGATATTTGCCTAGGGTTGTGTGAGGGTCTCCACATGTTGGACATGTGGCTAGGATTCAATGTATTTTAAATGTAGGGTTAGGATGTGTCCTCCAAAAAATGGTGTAAAGTACATGAAAATGGGGGAAATTCTTTTGTGGACCGGTCAAATAATGGGGGCTCTCTTCTTCATGTGGTTGGGCCAATGAGAGGGGAGCACCTCATTGCTAAATTGCATAAAAGCCCCTGAACAATTAAGAAATTGCACAAAATCTGGAATTGAGGATTTGATGTGACAAAACACCAAGTTTGGTATTTTGTAGTAGACTAGAATGGTGTATGGTATTTAGTATGAGGCTTGTGGGGGTGTGTGTGTGGGTTTGGGTTGGAGTTGGGTCTAATTTGAGTGAGGTTGGGTCACTACATTAATTAAATTGCAATTAATGCACCAGGTGTTCCTAAATTAATTTAATAAATACAGGGAGTCCAAATTGGGTGGGCACAAGCGTCATGGGCGTGGTAGGCTTAGGGTATCATAATATCATAACTGGGGTTGGTCAAAATGGGTTGAGGTTGGGTCTCAATTTCGATTGGAACGGACAACGAAAGTAAATATACAATTAATTGAATTTACGTACGGACATTTGTAACGACTTTTGTGTGACTAAAATCAGGCACATAAATCAGTATCTGGGGGTTGCACAAGGGTCAATATGGTAGGTTGGTATGTCTAGGCCAAGTGTATGGAATTTGTTTCAGGGTAACAGCTAGTGTAGTATCCTAAATATCGGGACAACGGTAAGGTGTCCTAAGTAATAAAATCATTGCACAAATATTTAATATTGTATAATAAATTTTAATTAGCATCTAGTTAACCATAATCATGTTATCTAAGCTAATTAAACCTAAATTTTGGTCGAGGGGGTTTACATATCCTATCCTTATTTAAAGTGATCCTAATAATATCCAAATTAACCAATCCTAGTCGTATTCAATTAAGTAGTCTCCACCATTATAAATACCTATTAGACTTATGGAATAAACTCATCTTTCATATTTTTCTCTCCCCAAACTCCTCTCTTTTTTGTCCAAAAACAGTCAAAATTCGTCAAAAATTCAGCCTCATTTTCTAATAGTTATGACGACTTAAAAAGATATCTCCTAGCTCTGGACTCCAAACGCGCTCCAATTTTTTTTTCTTAGAACTATATCAAGATTAGTTTTCTGAATATATAAATTATTTTAATAATTTTTGAACCTATTTTCCAGAATATTCTAAAAGTACCAGCTGTCCGAAATCAGACACATTTTGGTGTTTTTGAGATTACGGGAGATTTCGAACTCGGAATTACGAACCGTTTAAAGTTTCGAAAAGTTGACATGATAAACTTAAATAAAATTATTTTTCCAGAATTTAACATACAAGTTTAATCAACTGTAAAATTTGTGCAACGTAGACGTAAATAGGAAACCACCAAAAACTGTCATCTGTGCGCCCTTGTGGACATAACTCTTTACCGATTTGTGATTTTATGAAACCGTCAATTCTGGAATTCATGTAGAGCTAAAATATATAGGATTTTACACACAAATCCAGAATTTGAGTCGGTTGACTTTTGGTCAATGGATTGTTTCGATTTGCGTGCCACGGATCACAAATCCGTAAAGTTGACTTTCTTTGGACCAAAATTAGGGTTTAACAATAAAATTAGATTATAATAAGATTAAAATACTATTTTAGGTTATTTTATTCTGAATTAAATAGATTAAAATGGAGGAACCTATTCACCCACTTTTGTAACCTAACTTGTTTAATTTATGTGACGGGTAGATTGGACGACGCCTTGAGTTGAGACTTCATTCTTTTTCAGACCAGACAAGTATACCTTGCCAAATTGCTTACAATACTTTATATTCTTCTCATATTTTCATATATTCATTATATATATATTTTCTTTCAGTCATAATTATATATTATATATGTTGACACACACTTGACACATAGTATCATGGGAGGGGAGGACAGTCAGTAGGCGTATGTGCTACCCACTCTGGTAAACCGTAGTATTAGGACGCACTAAGGTAGTTGTGTCACGATGGTCGCTAACCTTGAGGTATGTCGATTGATGGTGTCACGATGGTCTCTACCCTCGAGGTATGTCGATTGATGGTACATGGACGTGTGTATGAGTTGTGAGATAGCATGTATTTTAGAGTAGCCTACACATGCCCATACGTTGAAAAGTTGTCCTCATTATGCATTTTCATATAGATTGTCTAGTACATCATACTTGTATATTTTTTGTCTATTATGCATGTTTTACTGTATGCAATTGACATACTTCTATGTATCTTGTTACGTCCCTCTGAGGACCTGGTCCCTTTTCAGGTGTAGACGATCTTGATTATTCGCAGGAGCACGGATCAGGACTTGCTACTTCTCTCTCTTTCGAGGAGGTCTTCTCTTCGAGCCTCATTGTTCATTAGATGTACTTATTTTTTTCTCTTATATTCTAGTTTGGTAGTGGATTTGTCTCCACCCAACTACTTGTTCTTATCAAGCATCTTATACTTGATTCAGTTATATAGTTGATTTGTTATTCATTTCTATTTGATTCTGTGGATGAGATCTAGTTATGCCTAGTGACTTATGACATAAATCTATACCACTTGTGAATTTTATTCATAATATAGCGTACATATGTGTTATAATTTTCATATATTGGAGTTGCCATATACATACGGCTGGCATGCTTACGTATTCCTAGTCCTACGTATTTTGGGACTAGGGAGTGACATATTTTTGTGGTGGCCCATGCAGGTCAAGAGCATATAGTCTCGGTTACGTTGCTGTACCGAGCAAGCCTGCGCATAGGATTAGATTATAGGATCTCATCCACTTATTTAATCAACTCCCTTGATTTCATTTTGCATTCTTATTTGATTGCTTGCATTGCATCTTGCTTGATCCTTTCACAAAGTTAATCTTATCTTTTTTTTCGTGATCGATAGGGGTCAGGGAGGTGACTTGTACTAGGTATATACACTCTATTATTCAATAACACTATTAGTTCAATTCTTGTAAGTTGGGTAGTATGCTCCATAACCTAGTATCACATAGTTCTTTTGACCCATTAATGAAGTATAATTGAATGACATCAACTATAGGCTTGCATAAGAAGATAGTATTTACCCAGACTGTAGAACTTAGAGGCCCATACCCCCATTTGGTCGACTAGAGACTTAGACAAGAAGTTAGTATGGCAATTGTAGAGGCACAACACCGGACGAGTCTTATCTTCTTTGTGAACTTAAATTATTTTGTACATTCTTTCATCATAATCCAGCGTACTTATATTTTCTAGACTACCTCGACTTATGCTGCTATTATAGCCTAGTTTTGCAAGCTTATTCTTTTATCGAGCTTGTTCATGAGATATGTGTTATTGGGGACGCCCACTAATACATTGTCTAAATCAGAATCAGTGTATTATGGTCTAGCTAACCTTAGTGCGCTTGGTTCACTCATCGCATGACTACTTTATATGGATTGAGATATATAGTTGACTAGTAGACGAATATACTTGCCTTCTAGACATGGCCGAGCATATCGTATCGATTATATAACTGTACTGATATGAGCATGTGAATAGGAATTTACCAAAAAAAAAAGATTTTAATCCACAACTGCCTTGACAACTCCCTTTTGAATTCTTTAATCGCCTTGAACCCCGTACTTGTATTCTATCACCTCTTCCTTGATTTTTTTATTATTGTTTTTCGTCTTCCCCTATTTCGGAAAGACGAACATTTGTGCTTGGTATAAGTTTGATACATGGAGAGTAATAGATATACCCCATAGGCCAATCACATTACTTTGTGACTATCTTTTGTAATTAAGGGCATATCACATGTGATATATTTGGTGTTAAAATTTTTGAGGATATATTGAATAACACGATTAAATAATTTGAGGAGGTCTTTCTTAAAGGTATAATCTTATGTGATAGATTGGTAAATTCTAAGTTGGGTAGAAGTTGCATTATCAACCTGAGGTAAAAAAATTTAGATTGTGATTATGTAAGATTAGATTGAGAGATTTAAGTCATTTTAATTTTAATAATTTTTAGAAGAATGATTTAGATTATGATGATTTAACTTTAAAGATAAGAATGCCTTATAGAATAAATTTTAAAATTTTGATGTTGCAGACCAAATATTTATAATTTGGGCACATGATTTAAATTTTGAATATTGGAGATTGAATTAACGATTTAAATCTTAAGAAAAAAATATATAGAACTCTAAACATGAACATTGATGGATTGAATTCAAAATTTACAATTTGATGATTTAAATTAAAAGTTAAATTTTGATTGTTGGATCAGCTATTTGAAATGTTGATAATAGAAATTGAATTTAAAATTTGAAGAGTACAAAATTCTTAAGTTAAAGTATAGGAATAAGATTTAATTAGAATTATTTAAAATCTATAGGAGATTATGATAGTTGGAAATCGTGATATAAAATTTAATGTGGGTTATTTAAATCTTGAAGATGTCATATAGATTTGAATTAAATTTGGATGTTGATTATTTAAAAATCTAGAAGAGATTATCTCCTCTATATAAAACCAAAACTAGGCTTCACCGTGAAAAAATTTCGTTCCAAAAATACCCTTCAACATATTTAGTAATTAAAAGAATACCTACAATAAATTCCACTAAAAAACATTTAAGAGATGCAATAATGACAATCATTTAAGGAAATCAAAGGGTTCATGCTACTTGCTAAGTCTTTTAAATTGTTACCAAAGAATTCGAAGGGTTGAACCATTAATCTATATAATTAAAAGCAGTAGAAATAAACTAATTCATCAACATCATTCACTCCAATATACGTGCAAAGCACGTGCATATATACTAGTGATAGATTAAATTTTGATTTAAACAGTGGTTATTTTAATTTTGAAGAGATTGTGACGGATTTGAATAGATTTTGTCATTTAAATTTTTAAGAAGATTGCGGTTGACTTGCCTTATATACGAATGCGAAAAATTTAACAAATTATTCCTTATTTTTAATTTCAAGGACAAAATTTTTGTAAGTTGGGTAGATTGTAAACCACCTCACCTAAAATAGGTATTTTGTGTGTATTTTATATTATTATATTTATTATAGATTATTTTAAATATTGAATTTCTTTAGAATATTCTCTTAGTTAATTAGAAAATAAATTTCTTAATATATTTACTTATATAAATATTTATTTAGAATCAGTTTTAGGCTATTTTAGATTTTTGGAGATTTTTCTAGAATTTTAGGATAATTAAAGCATAGGAAACGTAAATTTCTAGGACTTCCATGATTTACTATGAGAACATACTTGCATATTATTCCTACCAAATATTTATTTTAGGTTAAAATATCTAATTATATTTTTCTGTAATTTATTTAAAATTTTAAGAAATTTATTTGGATTTTTGAAATTATTTAGGATTTATTTGGATATATATAGTCTTAGTATTAGATAGATGCTAATTTAGTGTTAATAGATATTAATAAGATTATATATAAATTATTTGTATTATCTTTAATTCTATTTAAGATTATAAATTATTGAGATAAACTCAAACTCTATTTTAAATTAATTCAAATCCTAAGCCTACTAGAAAAGCAACTTCATGCATATCCTATCCTTATTTAAACTGATCCTAATCATATCCAAATTAGCCAATCCTAGTCGTATTTAATTAAATAGTCTCTACCATTATAAATACCTATTAGACTTATGGAATAAAGTCATCTTTCATAAAAAAAATTCCCAAACTCCTCTCTTTTTCGTCCAAAAATAGTCGAAATTCGTCATAAATTCAACCTCATTTTCTAGTAGTTATGACGACTTAAAAAGACGATATCTCCTAGCTCCGGACTCTAAACGCGCTCCAGCTTTTTTTTAGAACTATATCAAGGTTAATTTTCTGAATATATAAATTATTTTAATAATTTTTGAACCTATTTTTCCAAAATATTCTGAAAGTGCCAGCTGCCCGAAATCAGAAGCATTTTGGTGTTTTTGAGATTACGGGAGATCCGGAACTCATAATTACGAACCGTTTGAAGTTTCGAAAAGTTGAAATGATGAACTTACATAAAATTATTTTTTCAGAATTTAAAATACAAGTTTAGTCTAATGTAAAATTCGTGTAACATAGACGTAAATAGGAAACCACCGAAAACTATCATCTGTGCGCCCTTATGGACATAACTCTTTACCGACTTGTGATTTTATGAAACCGTCAATTTCGGCGTTCATGTAGCGCTAAAATCTATAGAATTTTACATAAAAATTTAGAATTTAAGTCAGTTGACTTTTTGGTCAATGGATTATCTCGATTTGCGTGCCACGGATCACAAATCCGTAAAGTTAACTTTTTTGGACCAAAATTAGGGTTTAACAATAAAATTAGATTATAATACTATTTTAGGTTATTTTATTCTGAATTAAATAGATTAAAATGGAGGAACCTATTCATCCACTTTTGTAACCTAACTTGTTTAATTTATGTGACGGGTAGATCGGACGACGCCTTGAGTTGGAACTTCATTCTTTTTCAGACCTGGCAAGTATACCTTGCAAAATTGCTTACATTAATTTACATACTTATCATATTTTCATATATTCATATATTCATTATATATATGTTTTTCAGTCATAATTATATATTATATATGTTGACACACACTTGACACATAGTATCATGGGAGGGGAGGACAGTCAGTAGGCGTATGGGATACCCACTCTGGTAAACCGTAGTACTAGGATGCACTACGGTAGTTGTGTCGCGATGGTCGCTACCCTCGAGGTATGTCGATTGATGGTGTCACGATGGTCGCTACCCTCGAGGTATGTCATTGATGGTACATGGACGTGTGTGTGAGTTGTGAGATATCATGTATTTTAGAGTAGCCTACACCTGCCCATACGTTGAAAAGTTGTCCTCATTATGTATTTTCATATAGATTGTCTAGTACAGCGTACTTGTATATTTTTTATCTATTATGCATATTTTACTGTATGCAATTGGCATGCTTCTATGTATCTTGTTACGTCCCTCTGAGGACCTGGTCCCTTTCCAGGTGTAGACGATCTTGACTATTCGTAGGAGCAGGGATCAGGACTTACTACTTCTCTCTCTTTCGAGGAGGTCTTCTCTTCGAGCCTTATTGTTCATTAGATGTACTTATTTTTTTTCTCTTATATTCTAGTTTGGTAGTGGATTTGTCTCCACCCAACTACTTGTTCTTATCAAGCATCTTATACTTGATTCAGTTATATAGTTGATTGGTTATTCATTTTTATTTGATTCTGTGGATGAGATCTAGTTATGCCCTGTGACTTATGACATAAATCTATACCACTTGTGAATTGTTATTCATAATACAATGTACGTATATATTATGGTTTTCATATATTGGGGTTGCCATATACATACGACCGGCATACTTACGTATTCCTAGTCCTACATATTTTGGGACTGGGGCATGACAAAACTAGTGGGGTTAGAGCCCAAATAGCAAGTACCACAAAAGAAGCACGAATGAAGAAATAAAACCATGTTATAAAATATATATATATATATATATATATATATATATATATATATATATATATATATATATATATATAT
Source organism: Iris macrosiphon (assembly GCA_036927795.1). Classification (NCBI taxonomy): domain Eukaryota; kingdom Viridiplantae; phylum Streptophyta; class Magnoliopsida; order Asparagales; family Iridaceae; genus Iris; species Iris macrosiphon. The sequence continues at coordinate 45,422,447 of JAYESA010000009.1, forward strand.
ATATATATATATATATATATATATATATATATATATATATATATATATATATAATTATGTCTCATAGTTTCGGTTCATAGCCTATCGTGATACAACAATCTAACCCTACAACAAAACAAGGACAAGCATTAGACCATCGCACCATGATAGCCCATGTCCCTAAACTATTTAACAGAAGGTACAATCACAATCAAGATCAGTTACAAAATTGGCCAATCACTTGTATGACTTACTAGGTGTAGTCTGGATTTTTCCTGAGGTATTATGCATATAATAGGAATCCTCAGATCGAACCATGTTCTTGCAGAGGCTAGCCGAACCATGAATCGCCGCATAGCACATAGTAGTATGCATCGGTCTTTCGTAAGGCCACCGTACTAAGATCTAATAGAACACATAGTATAATATAATAATCGAATATTGTCATCCACTAATGAGGATTTAAACAATATCCAGGGGGGCAGCCTTCACTCCCCATATAATGATTGATGGTGGCTAGTTAAGCACGATCTCGGGATTCCTTCCCTCCCAATGCGTTACATGTTTAGTTGCCTAGTTAACCCTACGGTTAGCTGGAATTATATGGCGTGGTCATATGTTACTCCCCTTATATGTCGTACCGTAGTGCGGACACCCTAGATACGAATCCACTTTATCACTTTGCACTTCAATTTGGATTCATCCCAGCGTGATAAAACAGTTAAACGAATCCTAGCCACGCTTGGTTATTGACTAACTATCATGTCCATGCTGGAGAAATTATTACATCATATGTCGCTTAGCACGTAGTCACACCTCAGTGTGAAACATGTAACATAATCACGTAGAAATACTTAGCACGTAGGAACACATAGCACATAGTAAGTGTATCAGCACGGATACCAATAGTCGAGTCAAGTTACCAATCATTGGTAAATTATATGAGTTCTAGCACATAGTCAAGTCTAACACATGGTCACGTAGCTCACATGCATTAGTAATCATTAAAATCACACGTGGAATCCCAAAAATCAATAAAGCATCCAAACCAAGCAAAACAGTTAAACGTGCACATAAGCCGCATGAGGATCAGGGACGCATAGAGTCAGTGCCGCATAGGACATAAGCTGCATAGAAAGTCGATCGTATATAGGTCGGGCCGCATGGCCGCATGGGTCATATGGGTCGCATGGGTCGGGCCGCATGGGTCACATGAGTCACATGAGTCAGGCCGCATGGGTCGTATGAGTCGGGATGCATGGCTGCATGAGCTCATATGAGTCGGGCCGCATGGCCGCATGGGTCGCATGAGTCGGGCTACATGGCTGCATGAGCTCACATGAGTCAGGCCGCATGGACGCATGGGTCGCATGAGTCGGGCCGCATGAGCTCAGGCCGCATGGGAAATTTGCCTCCCCCAACAGTAGGTTCAGCCATGGCAGAAAGCTCCAAAAATTGAAATAATATTTTCTTCATAAAAACTTTATTTTAACTCCAAATCAAGTGAACCAAAAGCCAAAACGCCTGAAATTGAATGCTCAATCACCCAAAAAAATTAGTTTTCTAAAATACTATATTTTATTAGATTAAAACCAGAAAAAACTTTTTGGAACCCACGAAAATCTTAAACTTCAAATGTAGATCTACTCAAATCCACCCGTTAAAATCGAAAACTCCAAGTACTAAAAGTGTTTAGAATCATAATGTGAACATATTAGACTAATAAAATACAAAGAAAGCGTAAGAATCAAAAATTAAGAGATTCTCGATGTAGTGCAAGGTGTACTTGCCTAAATGAAGGAAGGAAAAAAAATGAGAGAATAAGGGAAGAGAGAAAAAGAAGTTAACTTATATAGCTAGGGTTTGGGGTTTAGACCATGGGTTCAACTCATGTCCAAACTAACCCAACAATTAAACCATGAGTCTAATTGAACCAAAGAATGGATCTAGTCTCCATGACATGCAACCTAATTACCATGCAAGCAACAAATGATATAAGCAAAAAAATTAATATGTTCCAAATACGTATATCAGAAATGGGGAGTGACAGTTTCTATATACATATATTTTACTTGCATGAAAATTTTGGTGTTGAGATTTGCTCTACCGAAGGGGTCGACGTACCCGAGGAATTCTATGGAGGGTTGCTCCGGGTCTTTTATTAAATTATAAAATTTCTAGAGTCCAGAATACAAAGAATATTCTGCCAAAATTTCTAAGAAATTCTAGAGTCCAGAATACAAAGGATACTCTTTGAATAAAAAAGAACAAAAGTCAAGAAAGAAAGAAAGAGAGGAGTAATACATGTCTGAGGAAGAGACATAATAATAACACTTAAGTTACACAGATGTTCCTCATTCCTTAGTAGATTATCGCTAACATTGTTGTGTATAACAGGAAAGGCTGAATGGTAATAAAGGGTAAGACAAACTCTGTTATTTTACGGCATGACACTCTTGTTTTAGACACGAATATATGTTTTACTTTTAATATGCCATAAAACTGATCCTAAGGCAAAGACTAGAAAGATAATATAATTAGTCGGTGCAAATAACTAATGAATGTGTTTGTTTTGTGGCGTGGGCGAGAGGCCTCCCACTAGTGCATTCAATGTACTGACACCCAATCATATTGCATGCTGGGTGCAGGAAGTAGCTCGTACGGCTTCGAAGATTGCTTGACACATCGAGGCACCGGATCGCACTTGGCATCTTGGAGCGTGGCGCACGGACCTGAAGCTCACATATACGGGTCATATTATATGGGAACATCATCATCCAGAGTGTTTGATTCAAGTTGTAAGCCTAAGGGCATATTCATTGTAATGAGAGAGAGAAAGGCTTGATCGATTGTAATTCTCGGCCTAGCTCGCTTGAAATCTTTACTTCATATCAATAAAGAGCTTATTTTTTATTCAATACCTATGTTTATTTATTATTTTTGCTATTGTGACTCTGCGAACTAGTTATCAATCGGCCGTTTGGGTATTTGTCTTGCACGGGCGTAACTCCAAGCTCGTGCGGCATCACGTCCTAATGGGAACGACCATCTCGCGGGAGTGCTGGCATAGTGATTCATGTTCAGTTGGGGCGATCGAGCCTGCGGAAGATCAGGACGTGACAGTATGGCTCATAATAATGTTACTGGTTCTAACCAACCCTATTCCTATCAAAGTATTTTAGAAAAGTGTTACGATTATGTTAATAGTTTTAACAATAATTATTATGATAATAATTCTATAGAAAATGCACTACCATCGACACAAATGTCACCTCTAGTGGTTAGAAGTATTGATACTAATATTTCAACTATAAGAAAATTAATGTTATGAAAATTTATACTAAACTATTTTTCATAGATAATTATGAAAAGGAAGTCTTATATATTCAAAATATGAAAAAACATTACTGTCATGTCCCAGTCCCAAAATACGGGAAGACGGAGGTGGAAGAGGCCAACTACGTCGTACAAGGTACACCATAACGTCATATAATAGTCATAGCTGTGTAGAAGATAAGTTGGATATTTCTATCATGCAGAAGATATCAGTCCTAAGCCCAATAATTTCTAGCTCTTAATCCAACATGTAATAAATAACAAGAGTATATCATACATGAAAGTAAAGATGCGTCCCAAAATATATATCATATACGATCATGAAGCTAGTAGGGCAAATGTTATACTAGTAGAGTACACAACAAACACGATCGTACTATCAGTCTAGGTCTAATATATACAATCATGCTGATCGAAGTCAGAAGGACACATGCTCCCAAAAATATAGGACTAACACTTGTCTTGGGCAAATACCACAAAATAAATATGAACATCGAGTGATAAGGAAAAAAAATCCACTCGCGCGTCGGGACCACTGCGTATTGCATAGCTGGCCTACGTCCTTCCCCTTTCTCCAATATTATGGTTCTGGAACGTGACAAAAGGAGATTAAGGACTTGCATCAACTCAAGGCTAGAAGAGTTCTACAATGAGCTAGAGAGTAACGTCGCTTCGTCCATGGCAATATGCATATTATTCTGGATGAATGCATGGACACCATCTTATGAGGATTCGACTATCATTCAACGATTATAGATTTATGTGTCATTATGTATCTGACTCGTCGACTCTTCACCAAACTTAAAATACGTAAGATACTTTGCTTTGTCTATTCAAAATAACTATAATTTGTGTAGATATAATATATGTTTGCACATTTAGTGTTGTATCGATTTACGTGCATCAGAGTATGATGGGTGCGATCGACGATAATTATCGATAGGGTTCGATACAGACTTAGAAGGATAGTGAGACTACCTGATTGACGTGATATGATATTATAATATCTCGTATGATATTTGACACATTTTTAGGCCTATAACATGGATGAGAGATGCATAAAATAACAAATGCTCTATATCTGAGCCATAATTGATACGAGTGAGATCTATTAACTCGAGGCCTCACTGTTATTTATTGAGATGTATTAAGAAATAGTTAGTACGTGGGATCTATCGAAAGATGGTTAGTTATCACGCCCCAGTCCCAAAAATACGTAGGACTATGACACGTAAGCATGCCAGCCGCATGGATATGACAACTCCAATATATGGAAACCAAATCCATACGTACGTTGTAATATGAATATCAAATCCATAAGTGGTATAAATCTATCACAAGTCTAAATCTCATCCACAGAAAATCAAATATAAATAAATAACCAGTATCTATGAAACAAGATCTCAATAAGAAGTATCTAAGGATGATAGTTGGGTGGGAACAAATCCACTACCAACTCGAATATAAGAGCAAATACAATATAAGTACAACACAGCAAACACCATATAAGAATACTAGCTAACAATCACGGGCTCGAAGAGAAGACATCCTCGAAACATATGTAACCATCCGAATCTGCGCTCCTGCGAATACTCAAGAACAGATACACCTAGAAGGGCCAGGTCCTCAGAGGGACGTAACAAGATACATAAAAGCATGCCAATAAAGTACTAAAATAAATATCTAATGGTCGCATAACCATCTAAGTGAATGCAGTTAAGAACAACTTTTCCCACAAGTGAGCTATCTGGCTAAAAACTGGGATTGGCATGGTTCTCTCGGAGATCCAGGGGCCTAAAAGGCACGTCGTCTTTTGAACGCCGGAGGCCCGCCTGATAATATATAATATATAGTGGTCATCACCACCCATATCTCCAGCGAAGAATCCGGGCGCACAATAGAAAAAGTGCAAAGGAGCTCAAATATGGTACTTGTTGTTCTCCCCACCCTATGCTCTAAGCATGTCACATCCATGACACAGTTTGGTTCATAGCCTATTCTTAGTACCCTAGCCCAATCCTGCAACCAAACAAGGAAAAGGATTGGACCACCGTACTATAATAGGCTATGTCCATGGACCTCTAATAATTGCTAAGTCTCCTAGCACATAAAGTTTCTATCAGCAGTCATCCCTAACTCACGGTCCATACGTACAGGAGGCCAGACCTGTCACGCAGTCCATGATCTATTTGAGACTTACACTCGTGTAACAGCTGTGTCATGGCCAATGATACCTAATGATGCTACATGATAATGGGGCAGTCTCATAAATAAGGTCAATGCAAATACATAAATAAAAACATATCGCGACGACACCGTCGTGCGCATTTATATAACAGTTAAAATATATGAACTAAAGACAGAAAATAAAGATGCATGCAACATATGGAATATGAATAACAGTACAATGGCAAGGTATACTTGCCTGGCAAGAAGCTGCAAAATATAACGTCCAGATGTCCAACACATAGGACCAGAAGCTATGGCCTTAGAACAAATATCTCTGGATGCTTAAATAGATATCACCAACGTTCACAGAATAAGCAAAATAGCTAAAAAGTACTTCCCTTTCGTCCAATTTGGACACAGGGGGAAAACGATAACTTTGGGTAAAAGTGGGGTCCACGTGTGGCCCACTTTGCACCGAAAAGTGTGCCAAGGGTAACAGTCTCTAAATGAAACAAATTATAGGTCAAACGAACTCTAAAAGTCAGTACGAACCCAACGGTATGTCCAAATGTAGAATTCGATGAGCCAAACATAAATTTGCTCCAAAAAGTCAATCGTAGGGCCCGCCAATTGGCGACTTGGTCAATTGTCTCAGAATTAGGTAAAAATTGGGTCACAGGACCAGCGCGTTACCACGAGTCCAGTGGCGCAAGTTTTGTCACAATCTGACGAGCGTGCACAAAATGCGCACGACTTTCGCAAAAGTTGTGACACAGGTTTTGTCCGCGGATACGGGATAATTCCGACGCGCACACGCGTCTGAATCAGTTTCCGCGAACTCTCACGTGTCTGGGTACACTGCACGCACCGATTGGTACACTTGGTACACGGCGGAGCGGTCCCGTTTGGCGGGGCGTGCTCCGTTTTACCACTTTTGGAAATCTAGAAAAATATATTTTCGGTATTTTCCAACGAATTTAATTCTACCTACAACAGTTAATAATCTAATATTATTTAATAGAAATTAAACTAGGTCAAGTGGTTTCCATATACCAAAAAGAAAAATTAAATTCGGATCTCTGTGATGGGAGATACGAATCCGGGAACATGGGTCATCGCAACAGAATTTCTGGGTTTTAAAAAGTGATCATTTTTCTTCGACTTGGCATCCATTTTTACCTAGGTTTGCACATAGTTCGAGATAAACTAACATACAATTATGGAAGGGGGATAGGTGAGGATCATACCGGAGAAGACGGGGTCGAGTTTGGTAGAGTGGTGGCGCGGAAAACGGAGCGTGAACATGGCTTCTCTGCTGTTCAGAAGTCTATCGCGCGCGGTGGATCTCGTGCGACGAGTGGCCGGCCGGCGGTTCCATGCAGCGGCGCGGGCGGCTCTGTGTCGGCGGCGTCGAGGCGAGGAGAGAGAGGATGAGAGATTGAGGGTTAGGGTTTTGATTTGAAAAGATGTATATATATATAAGAAAGAGAGCGGGGGGGGGGGTCGCGAGAGAGCGGGTCCGCGGGGGGGGGGGGGGTATACGCGCGCGGCTTTAGTAAAGGCTGTTGCTAGGTTGGCTTCTCACGGCGGGTGCGGTATTAGGCTTAGGAATGGGTTTGAGTATAACGGGTAGCGGGTAGGAATCCACTAGGGATTATCCATTAAGGAAATTTCTATTTTCTTTTATTCCTTTATTTTTTTTTCTTTTTCATTTTCTTATTCTTTTCTAATTCCTATAAATATATATATATATATATATATATATATATATATATATATATATATATATATATATATATATATACACACATAGAAAAATCAAAAATTTGTATTAATGCATACCATTAAGCTAGCAACTGTCCAAAGGGTCTCCTACATGAAATAAATTCGGAAAAAATTTCTAATGGCCCCATAAATCCCCTAAGTGCACGAACACCTAAAATAAAAATTAATTTAAAATCTATTTCTCCTAATTAGCCACTAATTACTACAATTAAATTAATAATTAATTAAAATTAAATTAATACGATTTTTTGGATTAGGGGTTTTACATTAGTACACGAGAAATATTGAGAAATGAGTCATGTTATTTATTGTAGTGGTTTTATTCTACGTTGCATGGTTTGGGATGACTCGATGACTCAATGAGAGATATCATTGGGTGAGGATGATAGTTTCTAAACGTGTATTTACAATTTTTTATTGTAAGCCGTAGACTCCGATGGAGATGCGGGTATGATGATCTCTTTATGCAAATAACCTCTGACATTCGACGAACGCTATATACGGTTACATATGACAGTTTAGTATATGTACAGAGGGTCTCTGGCCGAGTACTATGCTGATTACCTATTTGGCCTATATCCTATACGTAAGAGCGTTGTTCTCACATTGCATTCACTTAGCCATTAGTATAGATGGCTATTACTTGTTATTTTTTTAGTATTATTCAATTTACATTATGACATATTTCTATGTATCTTGCTACATTCATCTGAGGATGTAATTTTCTTTCTGGATAGGTGAGCATAATCATGTAGAGCTTATCGTTGAGAAATGATGGTCCTCATCTATGATTCAAATATTGTTGAGTATACTTGTATTATGTATCTTTTGTAGTTATATTCATTATGTGTTCGTACTCTGCTCTTATAGTCTAGTATTTGCAAGTCATGTTGTACTTTCGGGCTTGTTCTGACACGTGTATTACTGGGTGGCCAACATTAATACATTTTGTCCACTCTTAATATTAATATATTTGCGGATTGGGATTAGTGTTGCTAGTTTACTCGTAGTTTTGGATAGCTATATTGTTCGATCTTGGACAACGTATACATATTGAGTTGGGGTTGGAGTCCACTTGATACGTACCTGATCATTGTCACATGTCTTAATTTTACATATTTTAGGACTAGAATGAGACATATGCAGAAATATGAATATATTCTTATAGAAATTTAGTAATGAAAAAAATACATGAATCGTCTATAAAAATAAATTGAACTCCAAATATTTTGTGATGGGTACCGAATTCAAAAGATATGTATCTATTACAATCACGCATATCCACCAACATCATGATCATGTACACGGTACTCTTAATATGACAATCACAAGAAACATTCTGATCACACCAAAATAATAGTGCATTGCATAATTTAAATAAAATATAATATCCAAGATAACTACTGGAATGAGGCACAAAAAACATAGAATATGACTACAAAATTCTTTTTTTTTACTTCAACATCATTTTAATTACTGTACAAGGAATTTAAAAACATAATCAACATCCAATCCAATGGATTAAATCTCACGTTTATATTGGTTATCTCCAATATTTTTAAAAACAGTATAAGTTCTGTGTTATTCAAAAAAATACAAAATTAAATATGTTGTTCTGATTGGTGTATTATGTAACGACCCGTTCCGCTCAACCCAGAGGCCCGATTCAAATGGCACAAGTGTAGCAAATTATCCCGCCTAGCTCGGCGAGATTACTCATTCGATGCTAAGGCTTTTAGACTTGGCTCTTCAGAAGGAGTTCAGACTTAGATATTTCAGAGGCGCGCTCAGAGTTTAGCTCGGCCGATACGAATCATCACTAAGGTGGGTGATTCTGATGAACCTGTCTCTACTTAGCTACACACTTAATAAAAGGAACGATACATGTTAGTTGCTAGGCGATAACCTTTGCATGCTAATAAAAGAGATGAACGCACATAGCTAAGGGGATAACCCCGCCTTATCATATGTAAAGAACATGGAGACTCTGCCCTATTAGTGCGTAACTTAGAGTACTGATCCAAATAGAGTAGTTTCATGTGTTATACCATAAAGTAGATCTTGTTTACAATATTGATTTACTGTATTGCACGAAATATAATACGAAGTTAGAGTATAATCATATTGCATACACAAACGAGGAAAACTATCAAGTAGTTGTTCCGAGTCAAGAGAAGTAAAGAAGAAAAGTACTCGGGATACTCAGATCACCTAGGCAGCCTCCAATCAGGGAGCTGTATAGAGAAGAATCAACTGAGCTGAAGTCCTCGGTAAGAGAAATCGAGCAGGAAGTTCTCGGCTAGGATTGGAAGTAGTGGAGTAGTTGCATGAACATGAAAAACTTAGTACACACAAGGAAAAGAGTCCTCGAATGAACTCTGAGGCATCAGAATCGTGTCGGCCTAGGAGGACTGCACTAGCTTAAAGTTCTAGTACGATAGCTAGCTGAAGTACTAGCAGGTGAGTGTGGGACGTCCAGCAAGTCTTGCTACCGACCTGAAAAGACAGCCGACTCGTCGGATGGTTTGGGAGGCCCAGTAAGGCTCGCAACCGAGCTGGAAAGATAGTCGTTCCATCCTAGAAGATATGTCCAATATGGCTAGCAGAGCCAGTAAACTTCATATAGATAAGTCATGCATGCATTTATAGCGGCGATATGCACTCAAAAGAAAAGTAACACGAATGAGTATAATGCACGACACGTTGCACATTTAGAATAGATGCATGGTATATAATAAGGTTTGAATAAAAAAGAACAAACGTCAAGAAAGAAAGAGAGGAGTAATACATGTCTGAGGAAGAGACATAATTATAACACTTAAGTTACATAGATGTTCCTCATTCCTTAGTAGATTATCGCTAACATTGTTGTGTATAACAGGAAAGGCTGAATGGTAATAAAGGGTAAGACAAACTCTGTTATTTTATGGCATAACACTCTTGTTTCAGACACGAATATATGCTTTACTTTTACTATGCCATAAAACTGATCCTAAGGCAAAGACTAGAAAGATAACATAATCAGTCGGTGCACATAACTAATGAACGTGTTTATTTTGTGGCGTGAGCGAGAGGCCTCCCCACCAGTGCATTCAATGTACTGACACCCAATCATATTGCATGCAAGGTGCAGGAAGTAGCTCGTACAGTTTCGGAGATTGCTTGACACATCGAGGCACCGGATCGCACTTGGTGTCTTGGAGCGTGGCGCACGGACCTGAAGCTCACATATACCGGTCATATTATATGGGAACATCATCATCCAGAGTGTTTGATTCAAGTTGTAAGCCTAAGGGCATATTTATTGTAATAAGAGAGAGAAAGAGCTTGATCGATTGTAATTCTCAGCCTAGCCCGCTTGAAATCTTTGCTTCATATCAATAAAGAGCTTGTTTTTTATTCAATACCTATGTTTATTCATTATTTTTGCTATTGTGACTCTGCGAACTAGTTATCAATCGGCCGTTTGGGTATTTGTCTTGCACGGGCGCAACTCCAAGCTCGCGTGGCATCACATCCTGATGGGAACGACCGTCTCGCGGGAGTGCTGGCATAGTGATCCATGTTCAGTTGGGGCGATCGAGCCTGCGGAAGATCGGGACATGACAGTATGGCTCATAATGATGTTACTGGTTCTAACCAACCCTATTCCTATCAAAGTATTTTAGAAAAGTGTTACGATTATGTTAATAGTTTTAACAATAATTATTATGATAATAATTCTATAGAAAATGCACTACCATCGACACAAATGTCACCTCCAGTGGTTAGAAGTATTGATACTAATATTTCAACTATAAGAAAATTAATGTTGTGAAAATTTATACTAAACTATTTGTCATAGATAATTATGAAAAGGAAGTCTTATATTCAAAATATGAAAAACTATTACTGTCATGCCCCAGTCCCAAAATACGGGAAGACGGAGGTGGAAGAGGCCAACTACGTCGTACAAGGTACACCATAACGTCATGCAATAGTCATGGATGTGTAGAAGATAAATTGGATATTTCTATCATGCAGAAGATGTCAGTCCTAAGCCCAATAATTTTTGGCTCTTAATCCAACATGTAACAAATAACAAGAGTATATCATACATGAAAGTAAAGATGCGTCCCAAAATACATATCATATACGATCATGAAGCTAGTAGGACAAATATTATACTAGTAGAGTACACAACAAACACGATCATACTAACAGTCTAGGTCTAATATATACAATCACGCTGACCAAAGTCAGAGGGACACATGCTCCCAAAAATACAGGACTAACACTTGTCTTGGGCAAACACCACAAAATAAATATGAAAATCGAGTGATAAGGAAAAGAAATCCACTCGTGCGTCGGGACCACTGTGTATTGCGTAGCTGGCCTACGTCCTTCCCCTTTCTCCAATATTATGGTTCTGGAACATGACAAAAGGAGATTAAGGACTTGCATCAACTCAAGGCTAGAAGAGTTCTACAATGAGCTAGAGAGTGACGTCGCTTCGTCCATGGCAATATGCATATTATTCTGGATGAATGCATGGACAACATCTTCTGAGGATTCGACTATCATTCAACGATTATAGATTTATATTTCATTATGTATCTGACTCGTCGACTCTTCACCAAACTTAAAACACGTAAGATACTTTGCTTTGTGTATTCAAAATAATATAATTTGTGTAGCTATAATATATGTTTGCACATTTAGTGTTGTATCGATTTACGTGCATCAGAGTATGATGGGTGCGATCGACGATAATTATCGATAGGGTTTGATACAGGCTTAGAAGGATAGTGAGACTACCTGATTGACGTGATATGATACTATAATATCTCGTATGATATTGGACACATTTTTAGGCCTATGACATGGATGAGAGATGCATGAAATGACAAGTACTCTGTATCTGAGCTATAGTTTATACGAGTGAGATCTATTAACTCGAGGCCTCACTGTTATTTATTGAGATATATTGAGAAATAGTTAGTACGTGGGATCTATCGAAAGATGGTTAGTACACGAGAAATATTGAGAAATGAGTCATGTTATTTATTGTAGTGGATTTATTCTACGTTTAGAGTTTCGTGTCAACGACCACATATTCTAGCAGATTTTGCCAACCGGTAGAGTTATTAGATTCCTGGACCGCGGGAAGCTTAGTCCGTGATATATTGGGCCATTTGACATTCTCGATCGGGTAGGCGATGTGGCTTATTATCTTGTCCTTCTACCTTTGCTACGTGAGGTGCATGATATATTTTATGTATGTCAGTTGCGTAGGTATGTCCCGGATCTGAGTTATATTCTCGATCACTATGAATTTGTCATTGGTACTGACTTATCTTACGTGGAGCAACCCGTATCCATTCTGGACCGAAGGGAGAAGGTACTCAAGAACCAGACTATTTCTCTTGTCCGAGTTGCCTGGGACCATCACACTCTTGGAGAATCAACGTGAAAGCACGAGGACGATATACGATCTCGGTACCCGCACCTGTTCATTTCGGAAGGTATATTCTATCTTATGCCTTTGTATCTTAGATTTCGTGATCAATCGATCACCTATGTGTTGTGATGTTATTGCTTGCATGTGTAGTAGATTTGTATCATGTTTATCCTGACTTCTGTAGCCTTACTTGGATTCGAATTTTGAGGACAAAATTTTTCTAAGGTGGATAGAGATGTCACTGCCCGTTTCTAGTATACGTTTTGGGAGCGTATTATTTTTCGCTGGCATGTTATTTATTTGGTTTCATGAGACTATACCCATTCTTTGGTTTGTCTTATTTTTTTGGTTTATGGTTTGGGTTGGTTTGGTCATGATTTGAACCCATGGTCTAAACCTCAAACCCTAGCTATATAATCCAACTTCTTTCTCTCTCCCTCTTCATTCTTTCTTTTCCTTCCCTCTTTTAGGTTTTTTTTCTCCCTCCATAGGCAAGTATATCTTGCATGAGAAATGGAGAAACCCTGCATATTATTGGTCTATTATATTTATTGTGTGATTTTAAGGATGTCTAGCACTTAGTATTTTTGGATTTAGTGGATGAAATGGTGTAGATCTAGATTTTATGTGTATTGGTGTTCTTGAGTTTTTCTTAATTTTGATCTTCAAAATCTTGTTGTTTTTTAAAACTAATTATTCTATGTGATGGAGCACTTCATTTCAAGCAATTTGGTTTTTGAACCACTTAATTTAGAGTTGATATGAGAATTTTATGGCAAAACTAGTTTTTCAGATTCTTGGAGTTTTTTTTATGGCCGAACTTGCTGTTCTGGGACGATGGAGTACCATGCCACCAAACAATAAGTACCCCTCCAGCATGCGCCCATCTTATTGGATGCATGTCTGCTTTATGCATGCTTTCGAAAGTCGGACGCATAGTACCTTGAATGCATAGAAATTTACTAAGGCTTGACTGCATGCGTCCAGGAGATTATGCGGCCACGAGCTATGCGTCATTTCTTTTGGACGCATGCCTCTACAAGACTTTTGTGTCTTTACACGACTTTTTGTGCTTATGTCTTTTCTCTCTGACATTTATGACTTATCACATCAATCTCCTTTATGTCACTTCCCTAAAACTTTATTTATTGCCCATCACTTCGGCACTTGTCCCAAGTAGTGGACTTTTGCCCGAGTATGCAGCCTGGAGGAGCATGCAGCCAGGTTAGAACATGCGATCGGGTTGGTTCATGCAGCCTAACCTTCTGGTATACGACTTAGACACGTATTATCCTTAGTGACTCCCTGTGTACACGTAGTACTTTCTTGTTGGGATTATTTATTTTATTTCGAATATTTTTTATAATCCTCTATGTGGTTGATCCTGGTTATTGCTTCTGTTATGATTCTATGGGAGAATGGACTTAGTAACCCGACCATGTGCTAGAACTCATGCTTATAAATATTGCTAATTTGACTCGAATACTGTATCCATGCTGATACAATTATTGCCTGATATTTTTTATGATCTAATGCACTAAGTTACGACATACCGTGTTACATGTTAAGTGATTTATATTTTGGTTGTGCATCGAGAATACCTCTAAATTCCTGAACGCATGATACTATATATATATACTTTTCCCCAACACGGACATGATATGCGAGTCAAGTACCAAAGCATGGCTTGGATTTTGATTGTTGATTGTTGCATACACACTTGGGTGAATCAAGATTGTTCTTCCATGGATTCATATCTTGCATGCATGTATTTTGTACGAATTCTTGAGGGAAATTCTAATGTAGCCATGACTTAAGATTTTAAAACAACATAGGGTTAATAAAGCAACTAAAAGTGGTAGTAAGATTGGGAGGAAACAGTATCCCGAGATCATGCCAACGAACCTTCCCACAGAGATTCATTCTAAGTGCGTTATGGGCTGGCCATCATAGATACTGTATATCATCTGCCTTAGTGGAGTACAGTATCTGACTTATTATAAATAATGCCAAGCTACTGTTTTACTATAGGAATATTGGAACCGCTAATACCGTGATCTAGCGCAGTGGCCCTATGAAAAACTTGTGTAATTTGTGAAGTACATGTATAATCATTTTATTTGGCTCGGTTAGACAATATTCAATAATGGCATAATCTGGGGATACCTATTATGTATTATTCTGAGATAACCTCAGACTCCACAATTAGCAAGCCGTACAAGTAATTTGCTAATTTTATTAATTGGACTTGGTTGTGATTGTATTATTCTGTTAGGTGATTGTATTATTCTGTTAGTAGCCTAGGGAAATTGACTATCATAGTGTGATGGATTCAACCCTTGTCCTTGTTTGGTTGTAGGGTTGGGCCTTTGTGATAGAATATACCATTGACCCAAGTTACGATAAATAACCTATATATTATTATATTTATTGCTTGGGTTTTTATTTCTCTATTTCGTGCTTCCTTTGTGGTACTTGCTATTTGGGGTCTAACCTGACTGGTTTTGCATGGCTAGGTTTCAAGACAAAACCCGAGGATCCAGCGTACTTTCTTCCTACTCATGGCGCATACCAGGAATATGGCCACCAAGGATAATGAGTGGGTTTTCTTCTTTCCTGCTTATCATTGTAAATTTTATCTTTTGGGCGTTTAGCCACCGACACCTGTTAGCCAGCACGTTTGGACATTTAGTTTTCTTACATGAATATAATAAATCAAACTACAGTTGATCACTTTCATATAC
Source organism: Iris macrosiphon (assembly GCA_036927795.1). Taxonomy (NCBI): domain Eukaryota; kingdom Viridiplantae; phylum Streptophyta; class Magnoliopsida; order Asparagales; family Iridaceae; genus Iris; species Iris macrosiphon. Next base: position 45,437,900 of record JAYESA010000009.1, read on the forward strand.
TTTGGTTACTCTACCATCTTCTTATTTTGTATAGCTGGTCTCCCAGAATATTTTGATGAAAGAGTTTGGGACGCCTTATTGCTTTCTCATATATGCTCTATGATTATTGTTTCTTGTTTGATTGATTGAGACATAGATGTTCATATGACCCTAAGTGACCTGATTGTAGCAAGCACCCCCTTGTCTAGTTACAGCCGTGATCGCCGTAAGACGTATAGTACCTTGTATAGGGCAGCTGGCCGTTTCTATCTTTGTATTATGGTACTGGGCATGACACATCGCCTGTGACTTGGGTCTTTCTTTCCGGTAGAAAGCCACCATAGCGTACTCCTACGACGATTCTACTTGCTTATGTCGGACCTCCTCATTCAACAAACTATTTTTTACTGCCTCCATCATGAAAACTCTATCAGGCGTGGAGTTCCTCACCGACACCACCAACGTCTCCAAACTTTTCGACAAAGAACTATAAACTAGAAGGGCCTGAAGCTCATCATCAATCACCATCTTTATCGCAGACAACTGATTGATCCTGAACCTTATTCAGATGTTGTGCCACCGGTGCAACCTTCGTGTACTTCGAGTTGATGAGTTAGCGAATTAGAAATGCCTTGTTGCGAATCATCTTTCTTTCGTATAACGAATGCAACTTCTGCCACAATGCTTTTGCAGAACTCTTCATGGACATGTGGTAAAATAACGAATCGTCCAACCATTGGCGAATAAATCCAACAGCCTTTCAATCCAGTCATTTCTAGTCATCAGCTCCTTCGTCCGTTGGTTTGGTGCTGTCGTCCTCCAACGGACCATGCAAGTCCTTGCACCAGAGTAGATCCTCCATCCTTGGCTTCAAAATTTCCCAATTCCCCCTGTGAGGGTGATCATACGAGTGTTCATTTGCACTGTAGACATAGTTGCCAAAACCAAACCGTTAGCTCTGATACTAGATGTTGGGATCAGACACACCCTACAAGCTCTTGATATCGTGTCTGAGACTGACCGCAGAAAAAACTTAGGCCAACCCACCTGAGATTACCAACCCCTGTCTAACGAACACCAACCACAGATAAAGACAACGTATATTGTGGTGACTATATCACCTGGACAAATTTTAATCTATATAACTTAGGTAAAAGTACAAGATTGACAAAACCTATGTTGAACCATTTGCCCTAATAAGTTCAACCCCCACAACACACTGAAGAAGAAAAGACAAAGATTACTCGCTCACCTACCCATAGCAATTTTTCTAACCAAAGTTGACGACTCCTCGATTAGATCTCTTCTTTCTTCTGTTTTAGATGACAAAGAATCGTAAGTATGGTAGATCTATATGTATTGGATGCACTAACATCGTAAGTATTCATGAAGGAAGGTGCATCACTGCATCATCTAGTGACATCCTAATCAGCCTGGTGATAGTATGATCCGCGTGGCGCGCACACAAATGCTCCAGCTCAGTAGAAGCTCCCACCTTAGCAAAAGAATGTGCCTTGTAGAAGTTGTTAATTTTAATGGGGATTCTCAGGCCTATAATATCCACGCATAGGCTCATTTATCCCCGTCTGCATTTGATTAAAAAAAACTATGGACCATTATTTTTGTATCAGGGTTAGCCTTTTCATATGGAAATTGAACCTCGGGTCAGCTATCTTTCGAATCTCACTCAAGTTTTTTTTATCTCGGACTACTGAATCGTAAAGCCTAAGTTCAGGTTCTTTAACCAAAAAAAGGAAAGTGCTTCTTATTCAACGCATTTTAAACTCGCTTCCATCGTGCCCTTCCCTAGCAAGAAATGGGGCTATTACTAGACCGTCAATGGAGAGGATGATTTGTGCATTGACCTGTACAACCTCATCTTTCACACAAAAAACTTACACAAACATGTATGTAAAGAATAGGATTCTTAGTATTGTATTTACATACAGTGCAATTTGTATGTGAAAATAAGAACCCTAATTCTTTTCTACGGATAAAATCTAAAGCCTTTCTTTTACAAGCACGCATGATAAAACCAACGGAAGACACTTGTCTTATACGTGAGATTTTGATCTCTTATGTCCCAAGTTGGTAGAAGTTTTAGTATTCAATATATTTTATTTATGCCAAATTCGTATGAGTTTCGTAAATTAACCTGTTGTAGTGTTATAATCAAGATTTTTACTATAAATACAAAAATATATTCATATAGTGATGGAAAAATACATCTTTATTCCGCCACTAAATAAGAATAGTGATGCCTAGGTGGCAAAAAAGGGTCATCATTTAACACATTATCGCTATCCCAAAGGCGTCATTGATTATTTGTCGGTTCGACGATACCGCTAATCGTAAGACTAGTGAATGGTGACGTGTCGTCATTGACTAAGCGACGTAGAAATTAGTGACTCATCAATGACCAACATAAGGATGAATATTCTACCCTTTTTACGATAATCATGTGGTGATGCGCTGACTAAGGATCGATGCCATAATGACAAACTTTTAAACCTTCCAACGACGATTAATCAACGACAAGGCGACTACTGTCTGACACCAAGACGTCGAATATTCAACCCTTTTAAGGTTAAGAAATCAATGATGACATGACTAGGGCAGATGCCAAAATGACCAACCATATTTTTTATAACTGGGTTTTATTTTTGATACTCAGTTAGTGATAGAATATTGTCGGTTATGAATTTAGAGTTTCTCGTAGCATACCGGTTGGCGTGGCGAGGATTCTAGATGACATGATTATAGAGTTGCATACCTTAGTTATTGAACCTATCGTTTATCGCAGCTATGCTTACTGGCGTGGCAAGGATTCTGAGTGTCATGATTTTGGACAGACGTGTATGATTATCAGATTGTATCTTAAAAATGGTTCTTAAAGTATCATCTCAATACTTATCTACTTCTGTCATTTTAGGACCTTGTTTCATCGTTTCCTTGCTAGCAGTAGAGATACCTTCAGTTCCTCAGTCCAGTTCCTTCTTGAGCTTCTTTCCATTAGGATTCCTTGTTAGTGTGATAATTGGTGACTTACAATTATGTCTGTGTCTTGTATCAGTGTTGACTGAGTATGACTTGTGAGTTTGTAAGTATTTCTTGGTTGGACATGTGAGCAGTAGGCATCAATCTAGAGTTAACCGTAGTGTAGTACCTTGTAGCAATAGTTCTATAATAGGTGCCATTATAGTTAGTATTGGTACTATAGGTAGAAGGAGGAGAAAAGAGTATCAATGATGGTTCTAAGAGTAAGTATCAGAGTCAGCATGCCAGTCCTGGATAGTCATAAATTTATGTAGCTGGGTGATCCATGTAAATAATTAAGTATTGAGGAAATTGTATTAAAAGTTAATGGAGCATGATATTCAATTTGATGGTTGATACTTGGGTGTGTCAAGAGTAAAGGAATGTATACGCATAAAAATGGTATTAATGAGTGTGCCATGGGTAGAGGAATATTAAGATTGATCATGAAAGATATAAAGTGTATCACAGATTAGTGTAACAGTCTGTAAAAGATTAAAAAGGGAGATACTTATACATCAATCGAGATATGGAACCATATGCCTGCCTTTGAGAGTGAAGTAAAACATGTGTATTATAAAAAGTGCAAGTGATCATGAGTTCTAGTGAGTGTGATTAGGTGATCTAAATAATGAAGCTAGTGTTACTATACCAAGAGTACTAATGTTTCTATATCGAGGATTAGTTGAGCAAGGTGCTAATAACAGTAAGTACTTCGTGTGATGATAATTAGATTGGTGTATCAGTTAGCATAGATAGAAAATCATTGGAGAAAATATGTGTGATGATAACTTTAATTATTGGAAATAATATTACAAGTAATCCAGGCAGTGCAATATTCAGTACACAGTAGAGGGTTGTAGACAATTGGTGTATTTGTGTGCACCTTGAGTATTAGAGACTGTGAGTATTTATATGTATACTTGTGGATTTAAATTTATAATTTGAAGAGTGGAAATGAATTTCAATTTTTAAGAATTTTTTAGGAGTTAAGATTTTATGTTATTAAATTTTGAGGATTCAAATTCAATTCAATAAACATAGTCAAAGCTATAAAGATTCTGGAAGTGATTAAAAATTTTATTTCGATATTTGAGTATTTAACTTTTGAGGAAGGTATATGCATTTTATTTTAAATCGTTCGAGAAGTAAATTTTGATGATTTTATTTTGAGGATAAAATTTTATGGTGGGTAAGAAATATATATTAGTAAATGAGTGGATGAAGTGCATGCGTAAGGATCTATTGGCTTGAGAATACTTGAGATGGCACTACAAACAAACTTGGGTGTCCATCTAGAGTTGTATTAGAGAGAGAAGTACTTAGTGTATTGTGTTGCACTTGGTGTGCACTTGAGTGATAAGCACAACTTGTATAAACAATTAGAGTAGGTAAGAGAGCTAGCAGTGAGTATGCTTGTAGTAGAAACAGTGGTACCAAAGGGAGAGGTATCAAACTTTGGATGCATCATTAAACCTATTATTGTGTTAAAAGGCTATGTTTTGTTCTTTCCTTCTGTTCTTTCCTTCTGTTCCTTTTTGTCTATTTTTTTGACGGATTAATTTCTTAGTACCGTAGTTGTATCAATGATTCTCTTGCTAGAATATAGCTAGTAGTACACCCCGACAGAGACTGCAATACCATGACAAAAGTGACCATAACCATGTATGTTTTCCCTAGATTGCATATTGTATGACTGTAGGTAGGATTTTCTTAGACCTTGATTGTTGGGGGTTTGACCGTAGTGAACATTAATGAAGAGGTTATGACTTGACAAAGAGAGACAAGGTGCCTTCAATTTCGAGGATAAATATTAATTTAAATAAAGAGTTGAGAATTTAATATGGCAGAATTGACGATTTTGTTAAATCATTGATTTTTATGAAGATTAAGATATGAGTGGATTGTCATTAAATTTTGAGGAATTTAAGAAGATTATCATTGTATTTATTTGACTGCAAGGTATAAATTTAAAAATTATTTTGAATAATGTATTTGAAGACTTCGTAAGTATTACATTGTTTGAGTATTATGTGGAAAAAAAAGGGAATCAAGGAATAAGATAGTTAATGGATTAGTGTGTGATTTCAATTTTTTGGGATGAGATTTCAAATTTTATAAATATACATTGATTGGATTTAAAATTAGAGGATTGGATAATAAGTTTTGTATTTAGTGATTAGCTTAAATTTTTTTGAGGAGATTATGATAAGAATGAAATTTGATTTTAAACTTGAAGATTTTCAGGAATATGACATTTATAAAATTTTGAAGATTTTGTGTAATAACAATATGGATTTACTTCATGATTATATGGTTTGATAAATTTAAATTTGATGGAAAATAATATATATAATAAATAAATACAACTATTGAGGATCTTAAATTTTGAGGACGAAGTTCTTTTAAGGAGGGTAGACTTGTCACTACCATATCCTGAAAATAGGGGTATTTTTGTTATTTTATATATTTTAGGCATTGTGTGTATTTATTTTAAGTAATTGCATGATGTGTGTGTAGATATATATTATATTGTATAGTGTTCATTAATGCATGAGTTAGTAGACTAGACCTAGATGCCCACTAGATGGATCCCTGACCGAAATATACTGTTATGGATTTAATTTGTAATTTTTGGGATAAATTATTTGGGGATTATAATTAATTATCGTGATTTTATTTAATTGCTGCGCCTTACCGTTGCTTCGATATTTGGAGCACTACCCTAGCTTTTGTCTTCCAACAAATTTTATACCTTTGTCCTAGACGTGTCCGACTTCCATTCTGACCCTTGTGTAACTTATTATTATGCTCTCTTGTGCTACATTTTAGTCGCACAATATTCGTCGCAAACGACTATATTTAATTTGATATATATCCAACTTTGTACCGATGTGCGTTCCAATCGAAATTGAAGACACAATCTTGACCCATTTCGTGCAACCCAAATTATGAAAATATTCTATTCTGAGTCTTCTATGTCCATGACACTTGTGTCCCACTTAATTTTAGCCCCTTGTACTTCTAATTAATTTTAGAACACCTATTTCATTAATTTTAATTAAATTAAACCATAAACCCAACTTTGTGCAATTTTCTAATTGTTGGGCACTTTTATGCAAAAGTGCATTAAGGTGTCCATCCCGTTGGACACGATACGTAAATAAACCCATTTATCCTTCATGTATATATTTTTATAATTTTTGGGAGTGTGTAATTCAACATCAACCTCCTTGAACCATGGCCCTCCTAACTTTGAACCAAATACAATCCTAGCCATCCATTTTAAATCCATTTGAATCATATCCCTTGAAATACCTACATGACAAGGCCCATACCTAAGAGGATTTGACCAAGCCCTAATTCTAGGTCAACCCAATGCATTATACATATATAAATAATCCTTTTTTTTCCTTTCTTTAAATCCCTTCAACAAAAAGCCATACACAGCCGTTTCCCCCATCCCATCCCTATTCATCTCCTTCTCCCCAAGCCGAACCCGCCAGAGAACTCGCCGGAGCAGCCGACCATCACCACCCCAGCCGCCTCGACCAAGCACCCACTCCTCGACCGGAGCCTCCGCGACCACCGAGCACCGCTGCACCCAGCCTCAGCCCGCCTGCTCGACTCCGGTGATCCCCTACAGCGCCCACGCCGGTCGACTTCCTCCAGACCCGCCGGATCCCTGAGCAGTCTCCCTCTCCATCCAACCTTCCTCAGACGAGCAGCCCGAGCCGCTGCACTCCTCCTCGACCACCCGCTTGACTCCTCCGCCGCCTGAACCCGACTTCACAGCCACCCCGACCCGACGTTCTCCTCCTCCCTCGCCTGAACGACGCCCCGCACCACCACCCTCGACCCCGACTCTCCTTCCGCCGCCTAAAGCCGACGACGGCCACGACCCCGCCGAGTCTCCACTGCACAGCAGCCACCATCCATCCTCCATCCCGACCTCGACAAGCCTCCGATGATCTCCTCCTCCCTGCTTTCCTTCACCTGAACACTCACCACCACCACTCTACATCACCACCACCACCAGCCCTATCAACGAAGAGCAGCCCCCGACGTCCCCTATCGAGCTCGCCTGAGCGTTCTCCTACTCCGGTCATCACCTTAACCATCATCATCATAACCACCCCCATTACCATTATCATCATTACCTTAACTAACATCATCATCATCGCCTTCACCATTATCATCACCAACACTGTCACCATCGTCATCGTCGTCATCGTCGATCTCGTGCCCGTGCACAGGTTCATACCTGTCCCCTTCCTTCGTAATTTTATGTACATATGTGTGTATGTATTCAATAGATTTAATATACAATTGGTATATATATACATATATATACATATAGTATATGAACTCAATTAGTATATATATACATATGTATATGTATTGTATATGTTTTCCATTAGTATATGCTTGACATGTATATAATTGGTATATATATGTATACATATATATATGTAACATGAATTCAATTAGTGTATATACATATATATAGTATATGTGTAATTAATTGGTATATATATATATATATATATATATATATATATATATATATATATATATATATATATATATATATATATATATATTATAAGTATTAATGATATATGCTAGTTAATAATATGTATAATATGTATATGTACTAGGTGACCCGAGTGTAACCACGGATACCCCGTGGTTACATTGACCTGTGACCATGTGATATGTTAGCAGACTGTCATATGTACACTGACGTACTAGCGAGCCCCGTATCATTTTGACTGTCTGTCTTGCACAGCAATTACAGACGTGACACCCGTACAATTAGATGCACACTTGACCCTAGTTGACCATAACCATACCTAGCGTAGCCCTGAGTTCAATGTATTTATGATTATGTGTTAGTGTATTGTCTAATGCAATATTGTATTAAATGCTGTATTTAGGACTGTTGGATTTTTATACAAGACCTCGGAAACCAGACATTGTTATTGCCAGCAGCAGGACCCCCAGGCGAGTACATTCTCTGACAGTTTTTATTATGTTGATTATCTCTATAATTCTAGTTGTATAGCGTACATGATTATGACACTATTATATACACAAGTTGGCATCATTGAGACCTATCACGAGGAGTCGTGATTGGAATCCATCGTGCTAGTTGGGGAAACAGGGAAATATTAGTAGCTTATGTGATCATACCCAACTCTACATGAATCATAGATCACCCACACCTCACGTCGGTGCAGCCTGACCATTACATGCCTCATAGCCTGTTATGTATGATTAGCCTGACTATTGCTTGCATCATAGCTATCCGGATGGTTAGCCTGACCTTACATGAATCATATCTAGTCAAACATAGCAAGACTGATCAGTCCCAAGCCGATCACATGATATGCTAATGTTTCACACACTTAGCTAGATGTTCTTAACATGTATCTCTAGTATATTGATCTAGCATCTCTACATATTCTAGTTATTGTTCTAGTGTTTACTTATATTCCAGTTCATAGTTCTAGCATGCACTTATATTTCTATTCATTGCTAGGTGTACATTGATGATGACATATGATCCAGTACTTCATTATTCTAGTACTTTATTATTCCAGTATTTCTTATTGCTAGTATTCATATCTATCTTGTATTTCTTTACACTGTATTATAGTTTTTATCAATATACATGGAACTGTTGTTAGTACTTGTACTTCGTTCCAATCCTGACTGGATATTTTTTCCAAACTATGACTTAGAGGACTTGTTTCCAGCATACTTGGAGATTGGATGTTATTGATTGCAGGTTAGACTATTATTGTTGTTTAGACTTGTCTTGTATTTCATTGGTTTTCTTCGATATCTCATCATGCTTTATTTATGTGATTGAGTATTCCATATTATAGTGTGATATATGTGTCTCCTTATGGAGTTGGATATTCGTGTGAGATTGATTAGATAGAGTATTGACCTAGACAGCGTTCTACCATCGATGCTGCGGCGTAGGCTGGACGTACCCACGTACTCGTGCCCCTATACCGGGTGCGGGTCGTGACAAGTTTTGGTTTTGGTTTAGGTTTTGGTTTTCGATTTCGTTCTAAAATCAAAAACCAAATAAGACTTTCATAATTATATAAATAACCTCAATTTTATGCGCATTTTGTAATTAGAAATATGTATATTTTGACAACAACAACTGTATGTAAGTGTATAAAGCCAACTTTTATAAATTAACATGTATTACAATTTTAGTCCTAACTTTGAAATACATTAATTGCATCTAGAAAAATTACACTTTTTAATATAATTTAACCATCATTCCTGCTTTTGGCTGGCCCATTAAAGGATAAAAATAGCCTTATCAAGAACAAACCGAATAAAGCTAATTGGTTATCTGTTCGGTTTGGTTTAGTTTCAGTTATAGCTAATTCCGGTTAGGTTTTCATTTTGGATTTTTTTTAAATTTACTTGATTTGGTTATAAGTATTTTGGTTTGTTTGAAATCGAATAATCTGAATGCTCACCCTATACGCTAGAAAGCAAAATAGACAAAAAAGACAAAAATAGAAGAAATAAATTCAAATTAAACAACCAACCGATGCAACATGCTTTGGGATTGTCTTTTGCCTTTTAACCATTTTGAAGACATTATCAAATACCTTCTTTTCAATATAAATAGCATCAGTATTATTTCTTATGTAAGTCCCATAAGATACTTTGCTTGGCCTCGTTATGGCTATGCCTTTAACTATCCTCTTGACGGTCCGATATCGTACCTTCTACCATGGATTATAAATTCTTTATATCTTCTAAGTTATCGTATCTAGTCAATCGTAGAGGTGGATGAGATAGTTCTTGTTTACCAGCTCAAAAGGCCTCCTTATTCTTTATTTTAGGATATGATGCATCAAAAACTGACAATGACGATATATATATATATATATATATATATATATATATATTGTCCTTTCATGCTTTAATCAGATTGGCTTACTCCTACCTACCCCAGATGGACAAGCCTTAGTGCCATGAGTAGTCAATCTTGATATCATAACATATGCTAGAAAACATTGATAGTCCACATAAGTGCATCTCTCATCTCAAAGTTTGCCTTCTTTGAAATATCATATGCTTGGAAGTCGAATTTCTCAACATTACTTTTACTCATCCACCATTGTCTGCATATATAAGTTAATGTTCTTCTTTAAATTTTAGGACTGATATGATAATTATCAAGTACATGTATTAAGTCTTCACACATATATTATGGTATATTTTAAGGGGTCAGAATCACTAGCCAACAGTAGTACTGAGATTACAACTATCCAAAATGAGTGAATCCTTCAGGAGATAGCACTAACCAGACATTTCTAGGCTTTGTAGCAAAATCTATATGACACCTATCAAAATGTTTCCATGTCTTTCTATCTGAAAGGTAAGAAAATTCTTCTTTGACCTTTTTTCACTCCATGTGATATCATATCATGTGTATGGTTATATTTGCAAACATATACATCCTTTGCAAACTCTTCGTGACCGACTCAAATTGCATGTTGCTTTACGAACGTCCCTTTGCTTCCATAATTGACTTCCCTTTACCCTGAACTAGCTTGTATCAGTATGTTTATGAAAAGTGCATCCGTATTTATTCATGTTCTATTATATAGTACAATAATTCATCCAATTTGGCAGCAAACTATCTTTTTATAGCCGAACCGAGTTTCTTGACCACCATCTTTGGTTTAGGGAACCTTTTAGGCAACTCCTTTGATCTTTTTAGCAACTCCTTTTTTTCTTTGAGGCAACAACTCCCTGACTTACTTTATGATCCAATCGTAACATGCTTGCGGCAATGTGAAATCATATTTTATAAATGCCTTACTAATGATAATACATAATGAGTATCACAACCTGAGTATATAAGAGTATATGAATCTCCTTGAATATATCATAAAACACCTTTGCATCAGGATTCAAGTCATCTCAATTAAATTAGGCTCTGCGACGATAATCGCTATATCTTGTATGAGGTTGTACGTGGTCTTGGTATTCAATAAAAACTATTTTTGTGCCTGCTTTAACATCGGCGAGAATATGCATAAACTTTACCTTGAGAGACCCACAGGTCACAATCACATAGTGTTTAGATGCTATGTCACGACCATCAGCTTTTTATAATGTCTATTACGATAATGAGTACAAGAGCACGTGATTTTTGGGTTATCCATGTAATCGGGTTTGCGTATGGCATAGTTAAGAGATGCCTCAATTTCGGCCTTAAAATTGTCACTGACACCAATCTTGCTCTCATGTTTGCATTTGTACATCCAAGTATGATAACCAAGTAGTGATTAATTGCTTGTTGGATATGAATCATTCTGCAAAATATATATACAAATAAAATTAGAAGATATGGTCAACTTCAAATATATTCTTATACTTCATCTTAACCTAACCTAAATTGTAATATGTTGTTTACCTTCTATTGTTTACTAATTTTTATAATTATAAAGAATGACTCCAACACTTTTGTACCCATGCTATGGGTTGCTAAGAAGACTACCAAAAATTCATCCTTGCATACCTCATTGGCAATTATTTAATATATGTTCATAAGTGTACTATATGTTTCTATCAAATGAAGTATTTTTTAAGGAGAACAGAAAAAAGATACACCCATATAATATTAATGCTAAAGAGAAATAATATCATACTAAAAATTAGTGATAGATTGTGCCTCATCATTATTGAGGGTGTGGAGTGGGGCATCCAATGTTATTGAGTGGCTTAACTTTATTATGGCTAAAATAAAATTTTCTAGCTTCATGATCTCTGCCTCGTAAGTCAAATCGTCCTAGAGACTGCCTTTTCAATACGAAGTTTTGTCTAAAACATAAACCATATAGGTTATGGGATGAAGACTTAGTATTTATTGTATTATACATGTACAAATAAAGCATAGTATGGCACCAAGCACAAACAACTATTATGGAACCATACAAGCTTGTTTATTCATTTTGACCAATTAATTTTTAATAATAGTTTGTCCACCGATATATTCAACACTAACATGTCTGGAATTGGTTCCAAAATACGAAGTAGGACTTTTAATATGAAATATAAATTCTAAAAATATCTTAAAAGTAAGGAGAGCTTATGTGGTCAAATAATAAGGATTAATTTTGAAAATATGACACCGATGATTTACCTCGCTTAAACCAATATTATTAGATTACTGTTAAGACTGTACTTCAACTCACTTTTCCATATGCCTGTTTTCTACACATAATCAATTAGTTATGAATTTATATTATACTTTCTGACAAAGACATTGTAAATTAAAGACAAAAGGATTATTGTCAAGATGGTCCTCTAATTAATAAGGATAGCTTCACACATGATTTCTCCAATTATTTCGACCATCTTCTCGCAGGTCGCGCCCAAGGCCGGCGGCCTCGCGTTCTCCTACTGCCTCCCCACCCCCTCCTCGACCGGCTTCGTCTCCTTCGGCCCCTACGCCGCCGCCAAATTCTCCTACACTCCGATGGTCTCCAACTCCATGGACGACAACCTCTACTTCGTAAAGCTCGTCGCGATAACAGTCGCCGGTAAGTTGCTCCCCGTGTCGGCCTACTCCTACTCCGGCACCCCCTCCATCATCGACTCCGGCACCGTCATCACCCGCCTCCCGTCCGACGTGTACTCCGCGCTGACCAAAACCCTGTCGGCCTCCCTGACCAGGTACAAGAGGGCCCCCGCGTACTCGATACTCGACACGTGCTTCGTCGGGAGCGTGGGCGGCATGGCGGACGTGCCGGAGGTCTCGATGCTGTTCGCGGGAGGGGCCACGATGAAGCTGCCGGCGAGGAACGTGCTTATAGACGTCGACGGGGAGACCACGTGCGTGGCGTTCGCGCCGTCGGGGAGTATATCGATCATCGGGAACCGGCAGCAGCAGACGTTCAACGTGGTGTACGACCTCGCGAAGGGGATCATCGGGTTCGCGGCCGGCGGGTGCGGCTAACTAACTGGTGGCCTGGCCGGCCGGAGTACTGGTTACTGTTTGATTAATTACTGGGGAGTCAAATAAGCATGCATGCAAGGTTACTTACTTGATATTGTGGCCTAGTTGTTAGAGATTTCTTCGAGATTTTAAATCTCAAACTAATGTCTTAATTACATAATTTATTATAATAGGTTCTCAAGTTTATTAGATGATAAATCATCGTCAACTTCTTCTTCTGTCAAATGCATCAACTACGTAGCACATGAATGATATAGTAAAGAGCTGACAAAATTATTATTGTTATGAATTTATCAAAAAAATTGAGTTATAAACTATTAAATGTATCAGGGTTACTATAGTAATGTTAGGACTTCATCAGGAGTTTAAGATAGTAAATATAGAAGGATTTATCTATGAAAAAAGAATAAGAACTTCACGCAAAACATATCAAACCAAAGAAACCAAAACAAAGCTGCATATAAAAAAATTTGAATTTAAAATCGTGCTTTAGAGTTAATTACAGTTGTTAAAATCATTGATATGGGTTGTAAATGTTGCCATAATATCAGTGTACGATACGAGCCAAAACCAAAGTGTATTTGCGCGTCACTTCTATCACATCTTATTCCTATAAAAGAATAAAAATTTCGCGTACAAAAGCTATGCAAATGACTCAAGGAAAAGATGCGCACTTTCCTAACAATTGAGGCATATGCGCACTTTTTCAGTGTTTTGAAGCATGCATACTTTTTCAGAATTTTGAAGTAGGGCTGTCACACCCTGTTCCAGTTTTGGTATTATTGAATTTTTGATATTTAAATTTTTTCCTATATATGTATTCATGCTATATTTACATGTTGGTTCCTGCTAATTATGTTGTATTTTATTCATGTTTATTGTGGGAGACTACCCGAGACCAGTAGTGAATACCCTGAAAATTACCATGGACCCGTGCTAGGACCCATATATAGGATATATACCAGACCCGGTTCACTCCTAGAACCACTAAGCCTATTTTGGATGTTTGAGATTTGGATGAAGAGTGTCATGACTTAATCTTATGACTAACCTTATATCTCCACTTGGTATATATATATATATATATATATATATATATATATATATAGTTTTCTCTCTCCTCTTTCATTCTTTCTCATTTCCACTTCCCGTCTTCTTTCTTCTTCCTCCTTCCCCCTTCCCTCAAGATCTCCCCTGTTTGATGATAAACAAAAGAAATGATACTAGGTTTATACGAAATCCTTTCTTTATTTACAAACAAGAAAAAGAGTACAATTAATCCTATACGAGGATGTTAAGTACAAAAAAAAATAATTCTGGGAAAAATTTGCTATAGGAGTCTAATCTGCGGTCGATCACTTTGTCCCTTGGACCACACGATGATGGAGAAGTGCTGTAGAAGAAGAAGAAGCTTCAAAGATTGCAGGAAGGATTGAACTCTCGTTGCCAAAGTTGTCAATCAATACTCTCTGTCTGTGCTCTCTCTCTGATTCTTTCTCTGCCCGCCTTTTTTCTCCCTCCTTTCCATTCTGTGACCAGGAGTCTCTATATATAGAGATCAGTCACAATAACTGTCCAGTTGGGGTAGAAGCCATACTGCGGAGAAGGTGGCATCTTTTATGCGGCGGTTATAATAACTGCTACCCACGTTTGAATGATCCTCTGAATCTGCGTATGACACGTGTCCCATTATAAGGTAACGCGTATAACTGCTTCTCGAAGATCATGGCATGCAAGCCACGTAGATAACTTTTCCTCGCGTAAAGATAGTTGGCATAAAAACCAAATAACTGTCTTGTTGGCGTAAAAGCCAAATAGCTGTCTTGTTGGCGTAAAAGTCAAATAGCTGTCTTGTTGGCATAGAAGCCAAATAGATGTCTTGTTGGCGTAGAAGCCAAATAACTATCTTGTTGGCGTAGAATCCAAATAACTACCTTGTTGCCATAGAAGCCAAATAGCTATCTTGTTGGCGTAAAAGCCAAAATGTGAAGAACTTGAGGATGCATGAGTAATAGATAACCAGCATAAAATAGCCAATTATCCATCATGACTGAGACCTTGAGCGTATTCTGGGCCAAATAGCCTTATCACGTACCTTTGCAAATATAGCCTGAGTTGGCATATTTCGAGGAGATAGCATACGGCGTACTCCTATAGTTGAAAATAGCCTAGTGGCATAAAATGCAAGGATGGTGATGTGAGCGTATTAGTCGCAGTCTTAGCTTCCCTAGTCATGACAAAATTATAAAGAATAGAATCAAATCTCGTGCATTTAATGCAGAGATATACCTCAATCTCGTGCATTAAATGCCGAGATATGCCTCGAGCTCTGTACGAGAAACAGCTTTTGATGTGGCATCTGGTTTCGTCTCATCTTGAGCGTAAAAGCTCATTTTTGCCCATGTAGAATAGGCAGCGTGTTCCTTGAATGCGTAAAAGCGAATTGTATCAAGAATATGTCACTAAACGACAGTCTGGGTCTCTGTGCAAAATCATCATCACAGCCGTCCTCTCGATCGTCGTGTAGTACTTTTTGTCAGGAGTCAGGTTCACTGTTCTGTCTGACAGATTCATGCAAGAAATACGAAGAGTTTCTCGTACAACTTTATGCTGCATTAAAAACAAACATATTTTAAACTTTGCGCAGGGGGGTATAGCAACCTTTTTACGCCAAAACAGTCTTGATGCGCTGCTTTACGCGGGCAGCTCTGAAGCCATATTTTACGCCACAGAGCGTTGAAGCTCTTATTTTACGCGTATAGCTCTGAAGTCATATTTTTACGCCACACAGCGTTGAAGCTCTGTTTTACGGGGACTTCATGTATGTTAGGGATTTTACGCGTACAACTCCCCAGCATATTTCATGCTTCTACACGACCCCCTTCAAAGTTTTTAAATTCTTCGTAATTTGAAATACTTTGAATGAAGCATGAAACGGTCAAATTTGACTCGTTCTTCGAGGCTGGTTTTTCGGCAATACTTAAGAAGTTGTTGGGATTTGGTACGTTGTCTTCTGCCTATATAAAGGCAAGCGAGTGAACCTATTTTTTTCATACTCCCTTCACCACAAAGATGGCTGCCGAGATTCATTCGGCTGAACTGAGGAAGAAGAAGATTATGCTCTTCCAGCATGTAAGGAGCCATAAAAAGAGGCATCTTCGAGCAAATATCCTCTGCAACAATGGATCATGGAAGGATATCATAGCTTCCTTTGCTCGGAATAATGAACAATTTTATATGGCGATTCGTCCAGGAGAGAGGAGGGGTCTCATCGGACCATACAGCTTGCTAGCTGTATTTTCCCCTATTATGAAGCTAGACCCTGGTGGGCAGCTTGGCCGCGTCTTCCAGTATTGTGTTGGGTCTTGTCACGCCCCAGTCCCAAAATACGTAAGACTAGGAACACGTAAGCATGCCAGCCGCATGGATATGGCAACTCCAATATATGGAAACCAAATCCATACGTACGCTGTAATATGAATATCAATCCACACGTGGTATAAACATATGTCATAAGTCATAGGGTACAATCTAAATCTCATCCACAGAAAATCAATATAAATGACTAACCAGCATCTATATAACTAGATCTCAACATAAGTATCTAAAGATGATAGTTGGATGGAAATAAATCCACTACCAACTCGAATGGAAAGTATATACAATATAAGTACAACACCACAACACAATAAACACACTATAGGAATACCAGCTACAATCATGGGCTCGGAGAGACGACATCCATGAAACATATATATCCATCCAATCTGCGCTCCTACAAATACTCAAGAACAGATACACCTGGCAGAGGACCAGGTCCTCAGAGGGACGTAACAAGATACAGAAAATACGAGCCAACTTGAATACAGTAAACATGCATATAATTTGAAAATAAATAAGTACGCTGTACAAGACAATCTATATGAATGCAAATGAGGACAACTTTTCGACGTATGGACAAGGGTAGGCTACTCGATCTAATCCTCACAACCTCACTCTCGTCAGTGGACATCATCAGCCGACATACCTCGGGGGTAGCGACCCTCGGACTCCATCAATCGACATACCTCGGGGGTAGCGACCATCGGACATGACCCACCATAGTGCGTGCTAGTGACTACGGTGTTACCAGAGTGGTTAAAAGCCCATACGCCTAATGATTGTCCTCTATGATACTAAGTGTCAAGTGTGTGTCAACATATCTAATATATAGTAATGACTGAAAGGAACTACACATCCAATAAATAAACAAAATGAAATAATTATACAGAAATATACTAAGCATGTAAAACACTGTAAATAATTTGGCAAGGTATCTTGCCTGGTAAGAAAGCTGCAAGGTGTACTGTCCAGAAGTCAAACGCACAGGATCAAAAGCTATGGCCGCAGAACAAATGTCTCCGGATGCTGAAATAAACATCACCAACGTTCCCAAAATAAGCAAAATAGCTAAAAAGCACTTTTCTTTCGTCCAATTTGGACACAGGGGCAAAACGGTAATTTCGGGTAAAAGTGGGGTCCACCTGTGGCCCACTTTGCACCGAAAAGCGTGCCAAGGGTAACAGTCTCTAAATGGGACAAACTATAGGTCAAACAACTCTAAATGTCAATACGAACCCAACGGTATGTCCAAATGTGGATTCCGATGAGCCGAACACAATTTTGTCCAAAAAGTCAACTGTGGGGCCCGCCGATTGGCGATCTGGTCAACCGTCTCAGAAATGCGTGAAAATTGGGTCACAGGACCAGCGCGTTATCACGAGTCCAGTGGCACAAGTTTCGTCGAAATCTGATAAGCGTGCACAAAATACGCGTAAGTTCCACAAAAGTTGCGATACGGGATGTGTCCGCGGATACGGCCTGATTCCGGCGCGCACACGCGTCCGAATCAGTCTCCACGAATTTTTACGTGTCCGGTTACGCAGCATGCACCAATCGGTACACTTGGTACATGGCGGAGCGGTCCCGTTTGGCAGGATGCGCTCCGTTTTCCAACTTTTAAAAATCTGGAAAAAGTGGGTGCGCGCAGTTTTGTGACGAATATAATTCTGTCCACAGCAACTAATAATATAGGGTTATTTAATAAAAAATAAACTAGGTCAGGTATTCTACACATCTCAAAAAGAATCACCGAATTCGGATCCCTGTGGTGGGAGATACGAACTCGGCAATATGGGTGGTCACCGCAGTTTTCTGCGATTCCAGAATTGGGTCTGCTCGCGCCAACTTGGACGTTGTTTCTCGCCTAGGGGTACACGTTTTCCGAGGTTGGTTATAATACAACTATGGAAGAGGGTTAAGGGGTGAGCGTACCGGTGAAGACGGAACGGCGTTTGGTTGTGCGAGTCGACGGAAAATAATTCTGGAGCGAAGGTGCCTCGAGTGGGAATTTGCAGGGCGCGAGGTCGGAGTCGTCGGGATGGTTGGATGGCTTGGCGGGGCTTCTCTGGCTGCGGTGACAGCTCTAGATGGGAAGAGGAGGTCTGGAGATTTAGGTTAGGGTTTTTGAAAGATAGCTATATATATATATATATATATATATATATATATATATATATATATATATATATATATATATAAGATAGGAAGAGAGGGAGAGAAATTTGGGTTCGGCCGCGTATGAAAAAAAGAAAAGAAACGAATAGGCTTGCTGAAAGCTAAAGGGGGCGGGTCTGGATATTACTTAGGGGTGATGTGGCGGTCACAGCAAGTTGCTCGTTTGCTGAAGGGGTCTAATAAGCAAGTGCTAAGGAATGTAATAGTGGTTGTGTTACTATTATATTTATTAGTTAAGCTTTATTTAATTATTTCTTTTACTTTCTTTTCTTTTTCTTTCTAAATATATATATACATATATATACTTGTGTATACATATATATTATATATATACTCATAAGAAAATTCATGGATTAGAATAATGCACACCATTAGGCTAGCAACAGCTTAAGGGGTCTCCTACATGGAATAAATTCCGAAAAATTCCTGATGGTCCCATAAATCCTCTAAGTGCCCGAACACCTAAAATAAAAATTATTAAAAATCTATTTCTCCTATTTAGCCACTAAATACTATATTTAAATTATTAATTAATAAAAAAATAATAAATACGTTTTTTTTTTTTTTTTTAGAAATAGGGGTTTTACATTCTACCCAACTTATAAAAATTTCGTCCTCGAAATTAAGATTAAGCCACGATAGAATGTCAAGGATGGTATAAGATTTGCATTGTTTAAAATGTAAGGCTAGGTTTAAAGGGGTGGGCGATGTTGCACGCTGCACATCTCGAAAAATTATGGAAAAATCCATATGAGCGAAAAATAGGTTTCTTCATGTGTCATGTCCAATGGTGTGGACACATAAATGCTCTTTTGCATAAAAGCGTCCAACAATTAGAAAATTGTACAAAGATGAGAATTGGATGATGGGCATGTCTAGGATAAGGGTGTAGAATTTGTAGGAAGGCAGTGGCTAGTGTAGCGCTCCAATTATCGGAGCACGGTAAGGGCGCTAAGTGATATAACTATTACAAAATTAAATAAAAATACCGTGTTCTATTTCTAACTGGATTCAATCTAGTCTTAGTCTCACTAACTCAGCCAAGTAGGTCAAATTTTTTTGGGTGAGGGGTTCACAATCTGCCGAACTTAAAATTTTCCATCTACCACCTAAGGCTATACATCTAGTAAAACTATTACTCAAATTGTTTAATCATGATTTTTAATCCTCAAAGGTTTAACACCAAACATATCACCTATGATATGCCCTTAACCAATTATAAAAGGGAGTCATTAAGTCATGTGTTTAGCCTTATGGGGTATAGCTAGTACTATCAGTGTCAACTTATACCAGCACGAGGTTTCGTCTTTCCGAAATAGGGGAAGACGGAGAGAAATAATAAAAAACTCAAGGTGAAGGTGACAGAATACAAGTACGAGGTTCAAAGAGATTAAAGAATCGAAAAAAGAGTTGTCAGGACAGTTGTGGATTGAAATCCTATTTTTGGTAATTTCCTATTTACATGCTCGTATCAGTACAGTTATGTAACCGATACGATGTGTCCGACATATCTAGGGGCAAGTATATCTGTCTACTACCATATATCTCAATCCACGTAAAGTAGTCATGCGAAGAGCGAACCAAGTGCACTAAGGTTAGCTAGACCTTAATACACCAATTCTGATTAGGCAATTGTATCATTGTGTGCACCCAATAATACATATGCCATGAGCAAGCTCGATGAAAGAATAAGCTTGTAAAAACTAGGCTATAATAGCAGCATAAGTCAAGGTAGTACAACAAACATAAATACGCTGGATTATGATGAAAGAAGGTACATAACAATTCAAGTTCACAAAAGATAAGACTCCACAAACTCTACATTTGTCATACTAATTCCTTGTCTAAGTCGATAGTCGACAAAGTAGGGATATAGCCTCTAAGTTCTATAGTCTGATGAAATATTATCTTCTTATGCTAGCACACAGTTAATGTCATTCAGCTACACTTCAATAATAAGGCAAAAGACTATGTGATACTATGTTGTGAGGTATACTACCCAACTTATAATAATAAACTAGTACTGTAATTATCTTAAGGATACCGTAGAAACTCTTGTTAAGGTTTACGAGAAGGGGTCTTGGTACTTATTAGGGTATCCTCTATTCTAGGGTCAAATATTATGGTAAAACTTCTAACTAACTCTAGTAGCATCTATACTACTCTCAAGTCTTCATAATACATAAAGGGGTAATGATAAACCAATCTATAGATAAGGAATTCTACGGTTCACTTAATTATTCTAAACTTAGTGGAGTATCTATATTCTCGTTGTATTCTTAATAGGTGTGCTACCATAATCATCATCCTAATAACAGGGGTTCCTATATTCTAGCAGAAGGCTATACTCAAAGAGCTATTAGGAAAGTACAGGAATCAAGCAGGATGCAATTATTCAGATAGAATAGATTGGAAGAAAAATGAATCATAGTCAATTGTGGATGAGATCCTATACTCTATTCCTAGGTGCAGGCTTGCTCGGCACAGTAACGTAACCGAGACAATATGCTCTCGACCTGCATGGGCCACCACAGGTCTGAATCCCTAACACAAATCTGAGCATGGCCGCCAACGACGTATGGAGGGGGGCTTGAATAATTTAAACAAGTCCAGTTCTGTATCCTCCCTCCATTCACCATTTTCTTGTTCATCGGCCGGAGAAGTCGATGAAGTGCCGTAGAAGAAGAACTGAAGATCTCCGTCAGACGAGAACCTAGCGTAATAGATTCCCATCATGATCTTGAATATTAATGAAAAATCCTTTGTAAAGTGGATTTTCATCATATGTAATCATGATCCTGAATATTAATGAAAAATCCTTTGTAAAGTGGATTTCCATCATATGTAATCAAGATTAATAAACTTGTCTTCTTTTACGCATCATTGATTTGCCATATTTGCTGTGAGGAAGTCTGATAATACGCAGCTTCAGCATGCTTGAGTAACTTTTCTACGCTGATTATGACAAATATGCTTCCCGTCACGATTTTTACGCATCAAGGAAGATGCGTAAAAACTCTTCAACATTAAATTGTCTTGGAAATCCAATTGTCATGCTGTTTTTGGACGAGAAGTCACATAGAATTCTGAACTGTCACTTCTCTGATACGAAGAATTTCTGTTCCGAATATCATCTTCAAGAATGGCTTCCCGAAAGTTTCTCGAAACAGGGCAAGAGATGTTCGCCGAACAGGCCATACTTGAACTTAGATGTAAATAATTCTGGCTAGACTTCGAATGAACTTCCAATGGCCCAAGAAGAAGAGTCGTCTTCAACGTTGATATCTGCGTGTTTCAGGCACTTGCAATATTTTGTAACCAAAAAGGGGTATTTTCTGCGTAACCCTTGTAATTGGCCTTCTCGAGTATAAGACCAAAATTATCAAGATATACGCGTATCCTGTCTTACATAATTTTAAGATATGCGAAAAGTCATAGATCCGTAGCAGCTGTAGATTCTGAGCGTAAAAAATAGATCTGTAGCTTCTGAGCGTAAAATCATAGATCTGTAGCTTCTGAGCGTAAAATCGTAGATTTGTAGCTTCTGAGCGTAAAATCATAGATCTGTAGCTTCTGAGCATAAAATCGTAGATCTGTAGCTTCTGAGCATAAAATCATAGATCTGTAGCTTCTGAGCATAAAATCGTAGATTTGTAGCTTCTGAGCGTAAAATCATAGATCTGTAGCTTCTGAGCGTAAAATCATAGATTTGTAGCTTCTGAGCATAAAAGTTTCTGGATCCGTTACGTAGTAAGACTATCCGTCTTCCTTTTCAAATGATAGGCTGACGTGGTCCCAAATCATAACCGATTATTAAAAATCGGATTTGGTTAAGGATTCGAAGAGTCATCTGAACTCTATAAATAGCCCCAGGTCGTGAGAGAGAAAAATCTTTCATCTGTCTTTTGCAAAATCCTTCGTCTCTTTCTGAGAACTCTTCATCTTCGTCTTTTTTTTTAGAACTTTGAGTTTCGCTATGGCACCAAAACAGGCCTCCGTCGCTAAGGAAAAGAAAGCCGCTTCTTCATCTTGCTCCACTGCCCAAGCATGAGCGACCCCTACTAGGCAAAGCGAGCCTCGTTCTGAACGAAGTGCTCCACCGTCTAGCTGTGCACCGGGCATCACAAGTAAAGACTTTGAGAGAAAAATAGAGAACCCTCCGCACAAGTTGTACGTGTATGCGCAAATACGTCAATATTCCTAATTTGTCAGCGTAAAACTCCATATCTTTGTAGTCTAGCGTAAAAACTCAGACTGTCAAATTTTGGCGTATACTGCAAGCTTTGAGTTTTACGCACTGGATTTAAATTCCAGCGTGAAACTCAAATTCTGGCAGTCTGGCGTAAAAACTAAGACTGTTAGATTTTGGCGTGTACTGCCAACCTTGAGTTTTTATGCACTGGGAATAGATTCCAGCGTAAGACTCAAGTTTTTGTAGTCTGGCATAAAACTCAGACTGTCAAGTTTTGGCGTATACTGCAAGAGTGTAACGTCTAGCATAAAACTGTCTTATTTTTTTGCTTTTTGCAGTGGACCTACAGATCCCCCATCTGGCTGAAGTGATGGGCTCTGCTGCTGGAATGTTGAATTCCAACTATTTGGAGGACTTGTCCCATATGACATTCCCCATCTCTGGAAACGAGTATCCTCAAGAAAGGGAAACTATGATCCTGGCCTAAGGAGAATGAATGTTGCTGAGTATGATCAGTAGAGAGCCCCTGACATACATAGATGGGACTGAGTATAAGAAACCAGCTTTCTTATTCGGGGATGTTATTGATAAGCAGTCCCAGACCAAGCCCAAGAAGGAAGATTGGGTGTTTTTTGCTGAGGGCATGGTCATATATCTGCCAAAGATGCCCAGAGATTACCCTATCTCTGCGTTCTTCCATGTCACACATCCCAGGAAGATGTCATGGACTCTGACTCCTGATCTTCATGGCCAGCCGGGAAAGATCTTTTACAGAAAAGGATTAAACCGAGGGGCCTTTGTAAGCAGTCCCTCAGGCCCTGTCATGCCTTTCAGAGGGTTACTGCCGGACAGCGTCCCGAGTGAAGACACTTCACTAATCCAGCCGCGTCAAATAGCGACTTTCTGCAATAACTTTATGGGGCAGGGAGGAGTATACCCCAGGGCTAACCCTCGAACCAGTGGATGGCTTAGCCCTCAGAATCTTCGATGGGCCAGTTTAACTACATGGGCCCTGAAGCACATTCAGACGGAGCTGGAAAGTATTGGCTTATTCGCGGCTGTGAGTGCTACTAATGTTGGGCTGCCTCTCAACCCCAACTTATTCTTAGCTTTGATGGAACGGTATAACTCGCTCACTGGGACTTTCGCTACTCTGATAGGTGAGTTGGGCCTAGCCCTTCATGAGATGGCAGACATCTTAAGGCTGCCAGTGGGAGACACTCCTTATAAAGAGTATGTTCCCACAAATAGGGAGTTGAAGGATACTGACCCTCGGGTAGTGGCAGTGTATCAAGAGCTGATGAGCTACTATCTTGCATGTATCACCTTATACGGGGATCCCTCTGATTTAGCCCATATCAACAAATGGGTATCCTACCTCTTCTTCCATCAGGCCAGAAATGCCAAGCATGACAAGGTTGTAGATAGCAGAGATAAACCTTTGAATCCCTTGAGCATTCTCACTGCCAATACGATCGATGATCTCATCGAAGATGCAGGGCCCCAAGATTGTGTTCTCAATGAAGAAATAGAGGGTTATCCTGCAGGCACTAAAGCCTATAGTTATATGAGGCATTATCGCAAGCCTCTGTCAAGGGAAGCTCAACTGGCTGGTTTCCTCTCTATCTGGCTACACCGATGGGTAGTGCCTGGCATCGCGTCTGCGGATCGCATTCATCGCAATATCTTATGGCCCGCAGTGCGTTTGGTGTTTGGAACCAGATTGGGCCTGCTTTCTGCTATGGTATGCAGGATACAAGCTGGCCTGAGGGCTATTACTGATGGACTGCTGGCCGATACTACGCAGCGTGAAGGATATCCCAGAGTGGAATTGCCATTCCTATATCTGATGGGATGGTTAATCCTTCACAACACCAGAGTGATGTCTCCCGGATCTTCCAGTGGTTCGGAAAATAACTTCTGGTTGAATTATAAGAATTCTCTCTAGAATATGGCTAGCGTCATAGATTGTCGACTAGCCCTCAATTTTGCCCATAGTTGGAAACTCTTCTGCACCGTCCCCTCCGTGCATATCAACCAACAGGGGACTAAACTTCAGGATGCAGGTCTGGGGAAGACTATTCTTTTTCCTGAGGACCACTGCTACTTGGAGCCTTATCTACCTAGCCATTTTGCCAGGCAATTTGGGTACGACCAGTTGCATGTGGGGAATCCCATCACCAGCTTCAAGTTCAAAGGTGGACTTATTGGTGGAGCTAGAGGATGGCGGTATTTCATCATGGGTTGTACTGGAGCAACCTTTACTGTGCCCGTGACTTCTCTCTCCATGGAGTTGGGCATTCTTCATTCGTACGCGCAGTTTTATGCGTCCATTAATACCTTCCATCGTGATTTTGATGTACATAGAAGTTTCAGAATGCCCTCTCATAGGTCCATTGGAAGAGAGGAGATACCATCTGTCTCCTCCGATGAAGGTGATGAAACCACCGGTGCAGATGACTATTTGGTAATTTTACCGAGAGGTGTAATAGCTCCGCCAGCAGAGCCTCTCGTAATTTCCCATAAGCGGAAGGCTTCTACTCTGAAAGAGTCCCGCAAGAAGAAGCAGACTACCGGAGGTCCTAAAAAGACTTCCACCAAGGGGGCCTCTTCCAGGAGTGAGCCTATTATTTCCCCTGTTGGGGGTGATTCTTTGATTAGGGGTCCTTCGTCTTTTAGAGAGGGAACCTCCATAATTCCAGCTGCCAGTGCTGGAGATTTTTTGCCCGCGACTGCTGTCGCTACCACCGTTACTGGTAGTGCTTCTGGATCGGCTTCAGGGCCGAGCATAATAAGGGTCAGAATACCTTTACCAAGACAAATAATGGGATTAGTCCCTCCTTCATCTGTAAGTATTCCAAGCGAGATTCCACCCGATGAACCTCGAGTAGATCTGGATGATGACTGGGATGACTACCGCTGGCGTCAGTTGGTGCACCCTCTTCTCCAGGTATGACAGCTTGTTTAGCATCATTGAGAAATGATTTAGCTATACAGGCTGGAGACGCAACATACATACCATCGGCCATGGATAAATGTTGTCTTCACGCTTTTTTCAGGAAAATTAACATCAAATTGATATTAATTTTCTCTTATCTTATTTTCAGGCGAAGACATCTCGGGGGAGGGCGGAGTTGACACAACTTCTGACTTTGTTGCGGATCCAGCTCATGAAACGGCGGTGCTCGATGTCGAAGAAGCATATTTTGAAGCTGTTGATCTTTCATTCGCAATATTCTCGGGTGTCATCCCGCCAGTCGCAGTTCAAATAACATCAGAGAAGAATGAGCCTACCATCTCGACTGTGCCTCCTTCGTCGAGCATGCCAAAAACTTCAACTGTTGTTGGCGTCTCTTCTTTTGTCGCACCATCTGTTAAAGCAACGACTGTGGCAACATCCTCTACAGTCATTCCAGAAAGGAGGTTTACCGATATTGCGGCCACTCCCAGCGTCCATTCGAGCTTTGCTATGCTAGTAGATCAATACACTAGCATATTCTACCTCACTTTGAAAGAGTTGATATTTATGGTGCTGGAGAAGAATCTGGGCTTTGATGCTCTGAAGATGTCCTCCAATCTCACCATAGCGCAGATTAGAAATTTCAATGACGCTGAAAGAGCTATTGCGCAAGAGCAAATAGTTAATGGTTTAGAACAACCCATTAACGAATATTTGCAACTATCCTGAGGCGGCATCGATGACCTAGTTCGGGCAGAGTATGACTCACTAACTGCGGGACTTGCTCAACAGACGGAATCTTTAAACAAACCATCCAGGAACATCAACAAGAGATGGAGAAAGAGCATGCAGTATTAGTGGAGAGTATTCCTCAACTAGCTCAGTGTCGTACTGAATGCGAGGGATACGAAGTGAGAGTTCAAGAATTGGAAGCTGAACTTGCTCAGACAAGGGAGAAGCTTCTCAAAGCATCGCTAGTTTGCGATGTATTGGATGGCCAAGTGAAGATATCTCAGCAGAACTTGGCACATGTGGGTGTCATCCACGCGAGTTTGGTTGATACTCTGTCCGAACTATCTCTCTTGAGCAATGATGAGGCAAGGCTGGAACGGGCTCGTACTGACATTTTAAACCCCAGGAATGAGAGGATGGCTGCTTTGGCGCAACAGATTCGCGATTTAACTGCTCCTCCCAATGATGTACTTTTCTGCTCATTTTATAATTTGCTATTCCCAGAGATAATAAAGATACATTTTCTGACTTTGTGGACCCATCACTTTAGAATATAAATGATAGGCTAAGATGAAAGTGATAACAGAGGTAATATGGACATGATATACTCTCGGTAGGGTTCAGCTGAATATATCTATTCAGAGGTAATATGGACATGATAGAATATGATCCAACTAATCTTTGTACGTAGTATCGTCAGAAGAAGATCTTCATCATACCCTGTTAAGCAAGGGAAATCAAGCATAGTACTTCTTCAAGAATTTGTCATTGATAGGAGCCATTATCAGATCTTCAATAGATTTGGCTAATATGTAAGCGCCATTTGAGAATGTTGTTTCAATCGCATAAGAGCCCTCCATTTATTTGCGATTGTTTGTGTGAATTTCGGATATCATACCAGAGGAAATATGGACGTAGTACAATACCATGTTTGTTGGGGACATCCCACTGGGGGATCTTTGGTGGACCTATTATTTATTGCGCACGTTGAGTGCAAATAATAAGTTTAAAACAAGCTCTATCAGAGGTAATCTAGACGTGATAGGTTTTGTAGCTAGTAAAGACATCCCGCTGGGGGGTTTATATGGACCCATTACTTGTTTGCGCACGTTAGTACAAGTAATGAGTTTGAGACAAGTCCTGACAGAGGTCATATAGACGTTTGTAAAATAAGACTCTGTGGGGATAGTGGAGAGACATATTCCAGAGGTAATATGAACATGAACTGACTTTTTCTCTGTTGGGGAATATGAAAATAGTTCAGAGGTAATATGGATTTGAACTATTCATTTCCATTGCGGGCATCCCACCGGGGGGGTTTTTATGGACCTATTACTTCTTATGCACGAGAGTGCAAGTAATAAGTTTAAGACAAGCCCTGCCAGAGGTAATATGGACGTGATAGTTTTTGTGGACTTAACACCACTGGCGTACTTAGAGTTAAGTATGGGTGCTAAGTTGAGATGACAACTGATATAAGAGGTAATATGGATATGATAATCGATAGCCGAATCTGGAAGGTTTGATCAGAGGTAATCTGGACATGACAAACCCAGCCTGAGAGAAATATTATGACAGTAGTTCAGAGATAATATGGACGTGAACTGATGTACAAAAGACTTATTACGGAGTTATTCGTTGAGTGTGGTCTATCCGAACATAAAGATAGACCAAAGGATCGCTCCGCTGAGGAGATTGATGGGACGATAGCTCAGAGGCAATATGAGCATGGCTAGCGTCTGACGAGATTGGTTTGAATAGTCACTGTGGGAGTGTGCAAGTAGACCTAAGGATTGCTCCGCTGGGGAGATTTTGAGGATCCATCATCCATTGCGTATCCGGGACTCTTAGATACAGATGATGGCTTTTTACAAGAACTTGTAACGGAGGAGAAAATATTGCACATAGGCACTTGCTGGGGATGAAGATCCAAGAGTTGATTTGTACCTCTTGGTTGTCCCGCTGGGGATGAGGGGAGTACAAGCCTAGCTTAGATATAGTACTTTTTTTTAGGAATTTGTCGTTGATGGGCAATAATATTTGTTCAGAGGTGAGATGGATATGACAAACTCTTGAGTTGTGACCCTACTGGGGATGGTGGTATATATATCTGCTCAGAGGCGGAATATAACCTGATTAGAACTCTGCGAAAGAGTTTTAGTGGACTTATCATCATGGACATGCTTAAAGTTAAGTATGGATGACAAGTTGAAACGACTGACACCATCAATGGCTGTAGGAAGTCGATGGGTAAGAATGTTTGCTCAGAGGTAAGATGGACATGGCAAACTCTTGGGTTGTGGACTTATTACCCATGGCGTACCTTAAGTACAGATAATAAGTTGAAACAACTAGTATTATCAGGGGTTATACGAATGTGATAGTAGAAATTCGAAGAGAAAAACTTTACTCAGAGGTGATATGGACATGGAAAAGTTCTGAAAATATCTTACTCAGAGGTAATGTGGACGTGGTAAGATATGCCTTTGTGGGGATAAAGAAAAACAGGACAGAGGAAGTGACCATTTTTGTGGTGATAGATCTACTCTGCCGGAGAAAGTGGAAAGACGTAGTTCAGAGGTAATATGGACATGAACTGATCGATCGCAACAACCTGGGAGATTTTGCTCAGAGGTCACTTGGACATGGCAAACTCAGCTGGGGAAATTTTATTTGGATAATAGTTCAGAGGTAATATGGATGTGAACTCATGTCCGAAAAATTCACTGGAGAGTGATTTTGCTGAGTGAGGATAGACCTGAAGGTTGATCCGCTGGGGAGATTTTATGGACTCATCATCCGGCCTTTCTTGAGGGAGCAAATTGTTACGTTGTGAGATCAATTTGCACTAAACGTCTTCTTATTTATAAATGCAAAGTGATAACTTTGGCGTTGATCAACTCCTGAATTTTCCTTTTCAGTACGTAGCATGCCCTTGTGGGGTGATGAATGTACCGATGAAAGAGACAATATTCTGGGTCATCGATATTGCTAGCCCTTTTAGGATATCTGATGTTGGGTAGCCGAAGCTTATTTTCCTTCCTCAATATATTGAAGATTTTAATGATGTCATCAACATTGAAGGAGAAAGTCCCTTTTGGCTTTCGGGCTTCCGATACCTGAGTCGTACGGTCCTCAGGGAAGATGGTCATAGTTGCATCATCTTCGGACTCAGAGGGAATTCTACCCCCAGCTTTGGATGCTGCTCTGTTTTATCGAGGGAGACTACCCCCAGACATGTCATTGTCTGATTCTTCTTTGTCCACAGAAGTTGATTTAGAAGGACCTGCCTCTGATATTACAGGATCAGTCTCTGGAGGTTTGGAGTTTGCAAGAGATGCGGTATACCCTAACCCGAAATGAGTTCGTTGACAGTAGGGATCACCATGCAACGGTATTCGTCTGCCTTTTCCATAATTGAGGCCTTGCTTCAACTTCAAATCATAATCCATGTTTTGCATAATCTTCAAAGCCTGTGGGCTATATCTGTAGATTTGCATTTTCTCAATACCAGACTCGTGAGATTCTTTTTGTACAATCGGTCTATTCCACATTCGACCAAAAACTATTTGATGCTGATCGTCGTGAGTAGGTGGAACAATAAAGATAGATTCTTCATGTGGTCTATATGTCATGACGACATTAGCTGTTGACGCTACTTCCCACATGATCTCCCCATGTTTGGTAATTAGGGGCACTAAATCTTGATTTGGATCCCTGTCTTTGCGTTTCTGGATCAAGAAATCACACAAATCAGGGAGATTAACTGAAGAAGAAGAAGAAGAAGAAGGCTTATTCTGCCTTTTTACATTAGTCGGAACATGGAGATTGGGAACCATAAACCTCTCTACCATAAGAATACAGTAGTTCACCCATGTGAGTAGTGTACGATCCATTATCCGTCTGAGGAGCGTATTTTCCCGTAAAATGGGTCTTCTTTACGCGGACAGATTTAACCTGGCGTAATTTGGAGTTCTGCACAGGATAGCGTAAAACAGGGAAAGTCCTCAAACGGCCTCCGGCGTCACGCGTAATCTGAAGAGTGGGCAATTTCTTCTCTTGGGGGCGTATAACTCTAGAGGTTGAAAGAATCGCCACTCATTTTCCCTTGCTGTGATCGAAGGGTCTATCTGCCTCGTCATAGACGGGAGATGCATTTTTACGCGCGGGGCGCGTTTAAAATTTTTGAATTGGCACTGAGGCCTTGTCAAAAATTTTGTCTGCCACGTCACATACGGGAGACGAAGTTTTATGCGCAGGGCGCGTGTTAGACTTCTGGATTGGCACTGAGGCATTGCCAAAAGTTTTGTCTGCCACGTCACAGACGAGAGACAAGATTTTGCGCGCAGAGCGCGTGTTAGACTTCTGGATTGGCACTGAGGCATTGCCAAAAGTTTTGTCTGCCACGTCAGAGACGGGAGACAGAGTTTTACACGCAAGGCGTATAGGCTGTGTTGTCACAACCTTATTGATTAGAGAAGAAGAGTTTGCAGGAAGGGTAGAGGATGTCTTGGGCATCCACACTTTACGCAGTTTCCTGTTGTCCTGGACAGAGAGGGAATGAGAGCTACCCCCTGCACGAAGCATGTCTTCATAAGCAGATTGGTCGAATTGGACGACCAAAGTCTTCTTCGTCGATCCGACCGATACAGCATCGTGTTGAGCAATGGCTTTCTCGTCAGATGAGAAAGTAGTCCCCAGCAGAGTCGCCATCTTGTGTTTGATGATAAAGAAAAGAAATAAAACAAGGTTTATATGAAACCCTTTCTTTGTTTAGAAAGAAGAAAAAGAGTACAATTAATCCTATACGAGGATGTTAAGTACAAAAAAAATAATTCTGGGGAAAAATTACTATAGGAGTCTGATCTGTGGTCGATCACTTTGTCCCTTGGACCACACGATGATGAAAAAGTGTTGTAGAAGAAGAAGAAGCTTTAAAGATTGCAGGGAGGATTGAACTCTCGTTGCCAAAGTTGTCAATCAATACTCTCTGTCTGTGCTCTCTCTCTCTGATTCTTTCTCTGCCCGTCTTTTTTCTCACTCCTTTCGATTCTGTGACCAGGAGTCTCTATATATAGAGATCAGTCACAATAACTGTCCAGTTGGCATAGAAGCCAAACTGCGGAGAAGGTGGCATCTTTTACGCGGCGGTTATAATAACTGCTACCCACGTTTGAATGATCCTCTGAATCTGCGTATGACACGTGTCCCATTATAAGATAACGCGTATAATTGCTTCTCGAAGATTATGGCATGCAAGCCACGTAGATAACTATCCCTCGCGTAAAGATAGTTGGCATAAAAACCAAATAAATCTCTTGTTGGCGTAAAAACCAAATAACTGTCTTGTTGGCGTAAAAGCCAAATAGCTGTCTTGTTGGCGTAAAAGCCAAATAGCTGTCTTATTGGCGTAGAAGCCAAATAGCTGTCTTGTTGGCATAGAAGCCAAATAGTTGTCTTGTTGGCGTAGAAGCCAAATAACTACCTTGTTGGCGTAGAAACCAAATAGCTGTCTTGTTGGCATAAAAGCCAAAATATGAAGAACTTGAGGACGCATGAGTAATAGATAACCAGCGTAAAATAGCCAATTATCCATCATGACTGAGATCTTGAGCATATTCTGGGCCAAATAGCCTTATCACGTACCTTTGTAAATATAGCCTGAGTTGGCATATTTCGAGGAGATAGCATACGGCGTACTCCTATAGTTGAAAATAGCCTGGTTGGCGTAAAATGCAAGGATGGTAATGTGAGCATATTAGTCGCAGTCTTAGCTTCCCTAGTCATGATAAAATTATAAAGAATAGAATCAAATCTCGTGTATTTAATGCAGAGATATGCCTCATTCTCGTGCATTAAATGCCGAGATATGCCTCGAGCTCTGTACGAGAAACAGCTTTTGACGTGGCATCTGGTTTTGTCTCATCTTGAGCATAAAAGCTCATTTCTGCCCATGTAGAATAGGCAGCGTGTTCCTTGAATGCGTAAAAGTGACTTGTATCAAGAATATGTCACTAAACGACAGTCTGGATCTCTGTGCAAAATCATCATCACAGCCGTCCTCTCGATCGTCGTGCAGTACTTTTTGTCAGGAGTCAGGTTCACTGTTCTGTCTGACAGATTCATGCAAGGAATACGAAGAGTTTCTCGCATAACTTTATGTCGCATTAAAAACAAACGTATTTCAAACTTTGCACAGGGGGTATAGCAACTTTTTTACGCCAAAACAGTCTTGATGCACTGCTTTACGCGGGCAGCTCTGAAGCCATATTTTATGCCACAGAGCGCTGAAGCTCTTATTTTACGCGTATAGCTCTGAAGTCATATTTTTACGCCACACAGCGCTGAAGCTCTGTTTTATGCGGACTTCATGTATGTTGGGGATTTTACGCGTACAACTCCCCAGCGTATTTCATGCTTCTACATACCCTTGACCGAAACCCTAGCCCTAGCCCTAGACTTGGTTCTATGAAGAGGTTTGTTAGTACACCAAGACAAGTACATCTTGCTCAAAGTGGTGAAGCCATAATTTTTTGGATTTTTATATGATTAGTAAATTAATATATGTTTGATGGGAAATATTCTCCTTAATGTTCTTATTAGTTTTAGTTCTTGGAGTTTTTGGTTTTGATGAATGGTTTAGAGAAGATCTGAGTTTTAAAGTTAGGGTTTTCATAGGTTCTAAAAGTTTTTCTTGGTTTTGGTCTATTAAAATATGGTATTTTAGAAAAACAGTTTTTATGGTTGACGGAGAACTTTATTTCGAGTACTTTGGCTTTTGTTTCACTTGATTTGGAGTTAAAATAAAGTTTTTATGAATAAAATAATTTTTAGAGCTTTTAGAGCTTTTTTCCATGGCTGAACTTGTTGTCTGGAGAAGATAAATTTCTCATGCAGCCAGCGCAATATGCGGCCGAGACTTTCATGCGGCATGATCCTTATGTGGCCAGACTCTTTGTCGCATAGCCAACCAACTTGCGTCCATCTTGTTGGATAGATAACTGACCATTACACAAGTGTTCTAGAGTTAATCCTTGAACCCTTGTGTTTCACTTACTGAACGAATGGGAAATTCGCTAAGTCCAAGAGACCTCTATGCGGCATTAAAATCCATATGGCACTGACCCATATGCTGCAAGCAAGCATATGGAGCAAGCAGAGAATGCGGCCACTGGACACATGACTCTGATTGTTTGGCACATCTTTTTATGTTTTTTTCTTTTCTTCCTGACACACTTTATGCTCTGTCATATCCATCACTTCATCACTGACACACATTTAATGCATGTTACTTCGGCACTTGTTTCAAGGAGTGGACTTTGCTGTGACGCTGTGCGGCACTTGCCTCATGTGGCAAGCAGTCCATGAGGCCTGGAGCCATATGCGGCCTGGGGAAGCATGCGGCCAGCTCGTCCATGCGACCAGCTAGTCTATGCGGCTAGTTGTTCATGCGCCTGATCAATGCATGCGGCCTGTCCCATGCGACAATCCATGCGTGCACTTCTCATGCTCGTATGTGATCCTATGCGACCTTAGTAATCTATGTACATGTTCCATGATTTATTGGGTTTAATTATTTTATTTAGAATGTTTAACATCGTACCCTATATGGTTGATCGCGGCTTCTTGCTTTTGTTATTCTAAGGAAGAGTGGACTTAGAACTGGCTATGCGCTAGAACTGACTATGTGCATAGTAAGATTATAAGTTGTAGTAGACCATGTGGCAACCTAGAGTAAACTTAGATTAGTAGATTAACTTATCCTTTTGTTCGTCGGATAGAGTGAGGGGCGTAGTTCTGGTTGGGAGACGATTTGCAATTCCGATCCTTGTTTGGTTTAAGGATTGTGGTTCTGCTCCAGAGTAGTTCACACTTTTTTCCTTACTCACGTTCGACGGCATAATTGTTGATTCGAGGATTTCACATAATTTAGGCTTTCAATTGATGATAGTCGGTATACCTAATTTGAGGAGAGTATATTTTGACCAAGTGTCCCAATGTGAACAAGCTCATACGACAAACTGTTAGTTTGGTAATTCGACCCAATTTTTTGTATACGTGCTGATATAATTCTACGTGCTACGTGTACATATAATATAATATGCACTAAGGTGCGACATAACTTACTGCATACTATGAGATTACATGTTTTGGGTTGTTCATCGAGAATGCCTCATATACTACGTGACATATGATATTATTATATTATTTCTCCTGCACGAACATGGTATGTGAATCAACTATCAAAGCGGGGCTAGAACTTGATTGATTATTGCATTATGCTGGGGTAAATCCAAATTGAACTGCCAAGTGCTAAAGGGAATTCGTATCTAGCATGGACCGTACTACGGTATGACATATATGGGGAGTAACATGTGTCCATGCCATTTGATTCCAGCTAGGGTTAACTAGTCGACTAAAATATGTAGAGCATTGGAAGGAACGAGATCCCGAGATCGTGAGTGACGAGCCACCCTCAGATAATTTTTGAGGTATAAAAGTTTGCCACCACGGATATTGTATATCATCCACATTAGTGGAGTACAATATTTGACTTTTTATATTTAAACCGAGCCAATATTTTCCCTATATGAAGGTTGAAACTGTTACTGATCTATGTTAGCAAGGTTGCCATGCAGGGGACCGGTGCATATTCTACGTACTACATGTTCTTATTATTGGTTCGGCTAGCCGTGTTCGCCTATAGCACGATTTGAGGATCCCTATATTATTGTATTTCTGGGATAACCTAGACTTCACATATCAAGCCGTAGGATTGATTGGCCGATTAAATGAGTATGTACTGGTAGTCTAAGGACATGAACTATTATGGTACGACGGTTCAACCCTTGTCCTTGTTTGGTTGTAGGGTTGCGTCAATGTGTCACAATAGGTCATGTACCAAAGCTGCATATTATACCTATAATCTTAGCTTGTATTATGACATGTGTGTTCTGGATTATATTAATTTGTAGTATCTTTGTCGTATCCATGATTGGTAAGTCATACCCTATCTCGACATGGTACAGCACCTCTTGTCCTTGTTTGGTTGCAGAGGTATCATACTTCTCTAATGAAAGGTCATACGCTTGTAGTCGTTGCACGGATTCCTATTTTATGTACTTTATTGGCTTTTAATTCATTCACTTGTGCTCCTTTGTGGTACTTGCTATCGGTGCTTGACCTCACTGGTTTTGTTTGGCCAAGTTTAGTAGCAGAGCCCGAGGATCCAGTCCTGTATTTGACCGATAGCGTACACCAGGAGGATGTCCGTCGAGGAACTTGAGTGGATTTCTTCTTCCCCCCTATGAGTAACATTTTGTATTACCTTTTTGACATTTAGCCGACGGCACCGGTTAGCCGATTTATCTGGACATTAGTTCCTCTACATGATTGTATATTATTCAGACCGCGGATGACTTACAGTCATGTACTCTTGACAATGTACTAATTTATCATTATGTATAACTAGTTTTATGATCATTCTGATAGAGTGTCAGGGATGCCTAACTACTTTATCTTACATGTTCATTCTTACTGTTTCTTGGTTGATGATTAAGACATAAAGATCCTTGACCCTAGGTAACTTAATTGTAGTATGCACCCCCTTGTCTCTAGACAATCTTAGCATATTGCGGGTTACTTCGGTATTCCGTAAGGAGTGGTTGGCTGAGTCACTCATCCGCTCTCTAGTATTCTGGTTCTGGGGTGTGATAAGGACGCACAATTGCTTCATTCTTCATTACATTCTTAGCGTATATTTTCTTCCACGGAGAAGGTGGGTTCATACAAAGAGTTCAACAAAGTCTCCATTAAAAGACGTTCCTGACAACAGACGGGCTAATACGGTGATCGAGTAGATCAAAGTCAGTAAATGCTGAAGATCTCTGCACGCTGACCCAAGTTGTCGTTTAGTGGCCAGTGTTGCTACTTCCACCAAAATACACCAGTATTTCTATTTTCACCAAAGTATGCCAGTACTGCTACTTCCACCAAAGTATGCCAGTGTTTCTACTTCTACCAAATTATGCCAGCCAATATTGTCTCTTTACAAAAGCCCATAAAAGTATGCTTGTGCTTCCTTCATAATAGTGTATACATTTCTATATTTCTCTACATTGAGGGAGAAAAGTAAGCACACTTGTTCACTTCTATTTGACAGTGAACAGTTATGATTCTAAGGAGATTACGTGCAATCAATGCGATAATTCTCAAAGAACATCCATGAGCAGTGTCACGCCCCGATTTCGGCTAATCGATAATCGTCCCCCGGGCGTGATGCCGTGCACGCGTAGGGCGCGCGTGCACAAGGCCTTAGGCATAAGGATATTCTTTAGAACAATGCAACAGAGTAGACATATAAGATAACACAAGGTTGAGGCATAGAAAAGTTTCTCTTTTATTTATAATGAACATCTTTTTACATCGCTTGACTCAAAAGTATAAAATGCCCCACGGGCTTACAAACTTGGACGCAAAATGAGATAGCCGATCCATACATTATGTTCCTTTACATAGATTTAAAAACACAAAACACCTTGGGTGCGAGTAAGCACCATCGCCTTAGCGATATTCAGCAACGGAGAGAGTGAAAGGCTTCTAGCTTGAGCCTCCAAAAGTCTTGGCCACGAACCGCCAAGGATCCCAAAAGTCCGAAGAGAACTTCAGCTCCTCGCGCGTTGCCTTGTGCCGGGGAACCTGCTACAACGAGGGTCAGTACTTCGAAAAGTACTGGTGAAGGCTAGCTGCTCAACTTTACCAAGCTCATGAGATAAGATCTAATGAGTATGCTACAATTATGTTCTTAGGTGGGTTTCTATTCTTGCCTAGTTCAGATTTCATTTAGCAGGTATGCAAGAACAAAATAACATAACTCCACATGCCACCGTTCGGTGACTTTACCTGTACCGTCTGAACCACCTGTACAACTTACCATAGCCTTCCCTGTCACGAAGACATAGTTAGTCTGCACAGTTTAAATATACACAATATCTTTCTTTGTTGTTTAGGAGCCATCATGGGTTTAGTCTGGGCTGGCGGCGACGCTTGCAGCGCGGGTAGCTAGCCCCGCTACAATTCCCCGCTCCCTGTGCTAACTCATTTTAGCACGACTAAGAAAGTAGATTCCGCCCGGGTCGAAACGGCCCGGTGCCCCGGTAACCGTTCGCAGGAACCTGGATCCCTTGTGCACAAGAATTCCCATGACCATTTCTATGAACCAAACTTCATAGATTTACTTACTAGCTATTTAAAGAACATCATGTACGAAACTGCTTTACTGTACTATCACAATCAACCAACAAGTTATATGAAATAACATGCAGCAGTTTATAAAAGAACACTTTGAACTATCAATAAATGCCAACCCATTAAATATCCAACGAACATGCATGCATCAATGAATTTATGCAAGGTTTTGTATGACAAGCAATGGGTGTTCCAAGCCTACTTCTTATCTTATCTTGTTATCCAACTTGTTACTTAATTGGTATCGTTTGATTGAATGCACAACTGAGTCAATTTTATTATGAACGGAGCCCTTGGAAAGAAGATGCTTATTGAAATAGAGCCACTCACAAGTTGGTTGAATAGGAAGAAGAAGGAGAGATCTCTAAGACTCCGCTCGCGCGTTGTCTACACGATCACCTGCACGCACCAACGGATGATCAATACCTCCTGCTTCGGTCTCCAAGGCTCGATACGAAATACGAAATCCTAAGAACGAAAGCAATGAAATCCATTGAAACCGTTCAAGAAAATGCAAGTCATAAAACCAACAAGAAAGCAACCAAGCGGCACGAAAACGGACAAGAAACCAAAGCAACGGAAAGGCCCCTCTCGACTCTGCCGCCGAGTCCATCCTCGAGGCACAATCCATTGTATATGGGACCTGATTCCAAAGAAACCAATCCATAACGAGGAAAGAATCTTAATTCAATCTGTCCCGTTCGGACGGTCGTAAGTATTTCTTGGCCGCGCTCCCCGGCTAGGGGGAACGGGGCATTACATCATAACCATCCAAAAGAGAGTTTTGTCCCGAAACTTAGGAATAGAACCTACCACTAAGGAATAATGAGGGGAACCTTTCCCTCATATCAGCTTCAAGTTCCCAGGTCGACTCCTCGACCGAGTGGTTCTGCCACAGGACGCGCACTAGCGAGACGGTTCGGTTCCGCAACTGCTTCTCTTTACGATCCAAAACTTGGACAGGCTCCGCCGCGTACGACAAGTCCGCTTGCAGATTCAACTGCCCCAAGTCGACTATGTGGTTCGGGTCGTGTACAAACTTTCTCAGCTGAGAAACGTGAAAAATATCGTGTACTTCTGATAGGGCAGGCGGCAAAGCAACTTGATAGGCGACCGGAGTAACCCGTTTGAGAACTTCAAACGGTCCAATAAATCTCGGACTTAGCTTTCCTTTTACTCCGAACCGCATGACTCCGCGCATAGGCGAGACTTTCAAGAACACATGGTCCCCTTCAAAGAATTCAAGGGGGCGACGTCGAGCATCGGCATAACTCTTTTGTCGGCTTTGTGCTGTCTTCAACCGTTCACGAATCAACCAAACCTTTTGGACGGTTTGTTCAACCAGCTCCGGCCCAAGGATTTGCCGTTCTCTGACTTCGTCCCAGCAGATTGGTGACCTACACTTTCGCCCATATAAAGCCTCGTACGGAGCCATCTTGATGCTGGACTGATAACTGTTGTTGTATGCAAATTCGGCCAGCGGCAGGTAGACGTCCCAACTTGACTTCGAATCGATCACGCAGAGGCGCAACATGTCTTCTAGTATCTGATTCACTCGTTCCGTCTGACCATCGGTTTGTGGATGATAGGCTGAGCTGAACTTCAACTTGGTCTCCATCGCCAACTGAAGGCTCTCCCAGAAACGCGAGATGAATCGCCCGTCTCGATCTGATACTATAGAAACTGGCACTCCGTGCAGCCGGACTATCTCGTCAAGGTAGGTCTGGGCGAGGCGATCGGCGCTCCAAGTACTTTTGATGGCAATGAAGTGTGCAGACTTGGTTAACCGGTCGACGATAACCCAGATTGCGTCATTGTTTCCTCCTGTGTTGGCAGGACGCTTGTGATTGTAATTTTGCACAGCGCCGGTGCGAACTGGAGGATACTGCGACTCTAGGGACAGTGAATGATTCAAGGACTCCCGTATGGTACGATATTGAGTCACTACGACGTGAGCACGGATAGAAGGTCGTAGTCCGAGCTCGAACTTTCGTGCACGACTTTCGGCATCGGCGAGCTGAGACTTAGCAAATTTTGCAAGTCGGTTGAACTCTGAAGCGTATTGACGCACCGTCATGTCTCCCTGCTTCAGTAGCGCAAACTCGTCTTCCTTTTCGCGACAGACGGCGGGTGGAAGGTATTCCTCCACGAAGGCCTTGCGAAACACGGACCAGGAGATAGTCGTTGTGCCACCTTCACTCAAAATAGCTTGCTTGTGCACATCCCACCAGTCATGTGCATTTTGTCGGAGCTGAAGCTGGGCACACGCCACTTTCTTGGTCTCGTCTAGGCACAGCACTTCAAAGTGGTCCTCCAACTCGACCAGCCAGTCCATCGCTAAGGAAGGGTCCTCGGTGCCTTTAAACGTAGCACGGCACATCTTCTTAAATTCTGATATCGACACGATTGACCCATTCTCGCCTGAGGGTAAGGTACCCTGGGAATTCTACGGTCCGGTGGCTTCAGCAACTATAGGCACGGTTGCGGGGGCGGATGCAGAATGATTGTTGGCGACCATATTCGTCACCATTGTTTGCAGACTATTCATCTGCTTCTGCTGTGTATCCGCCTGAAATCGCTGCACCACGAATTGAGCCTCAATCTGTGACTCGAACTGACTCTGCCGTAGTTCAGCTTGTTTCTGCTGCGTCTCCATCAAACGCATCATTCGCTCGAACGGATCAGCAGAGGGTGCGGCAGCTGGACTCCCAGAGCTGCCCGAGGTGCCTGAACTACTCGCTTGCACTTGCGCCACCATCTGCGCTTGTGCCCCCGGCTCGGAAGTCGTTCCTTGAAAGGAAAGTAACTTGTATTAGTCTCAAGGTATATTATGGACTCACTGTATGGAACGTATCTCATTTTGGCCAAGCGAATTCAAGGGTCTACTCGGAAGGAACAAGGTCCTCTTTAGAAACTTTCTTTGTGAAATCAAAGGATCTGAAGCATGCTCTGATACCAATATGTCACGTCCCAATTTCAAATAATCGATAATCGTCCCCCGGGCGTGATGCCGTGCACGCGTAGGGCGCGCGTGCACAAGGCCTTAGGCATAAGGATATTCTTTAGAACAATGCAACAGAGTAGACATATAAGATAACACAAGGTTGAGGCATAGAAAAGTTTCTTTTTTATTCATAATGAACATCTTTTTACATCGCTTGACTCAAAAGTATAAAATGCCCCACGGGCTTACAAACTTGGACGCAAAATGAGATAGCCGATCCATACATTATGTCCCTTTACATAGATTTAAAAACATAAAACACCTTGGGTGCGAGTAAGCACCATCGCCTTAGCGATATTCAGCAACGGAGAGAGTGAAAGGCTTCTAGCTTGAGCCTCCAAAAGTCTTGGCCACGAACCGCCAAGGATCCCAAAAGTCCGGAGAGAACTTCAGCTCCTCGCCGCGTTGCCTTGCGCCGGGGAACCTGCTACAACGAGGGTCAGTACTTCGAAAAGTACTGGTGAAGGCTAGCTGCTCAACTTTACCAAGCTCATGAGATGAGATCTAATGAGTATGCTACAATTATGTTCTTAGGTGGGTTTCTATTCTTGCCTAGTTCAGATTTTATTTAGCAGGTATGCAAGAACAAAATAACATAACTCCACATGCCACCGTTCGGTGACTTTACCTGTACCGTCTGAACCACCTGTACAACTTACCATAGCCTTCCCTGTCACGAAGACATAGTTAGTCTGCACAGTTTAAATATACACAATATCTTTCTTTGTTGTTTAGGAGCCATCATGGGTTTAGTCTGGGCTGGCGGCGACGCTTGCAGCGCGGGTAGCTAGCCCCGCTATAATTCCCCGCTCCCTGTGCTAACTCATTTTAGCACGACTAAGAAAGTAGATTCCGCCCGGGTCGAAATGGCCCGGTGCCCCGGTAACCGTTCGCAGGAACCTGGATCCCTTGTGCACAAGAATTCCCATGACCATTTCTATGAACCGAACTTCATAGATTTACTTACTAGCGATTTAAAGAACATCATGTACGAAACTGCTTTACTGTACTATCACAATCAACCAACAAGTTATATGAAATAACATGCAGCAGTTTATAAAAGAACACTTTGAACTATCAATAAATGCCAACCCATTAAACACCCAACGAACATGCATGCATCAATGAATTTATGCAAGGTTTTGTATGACAAGCAATGGGTGTTCCAAGCCTACTTCTTATCTTATCTTGTTATCCAACTTGTTACTTAATTGGTATCGTTTGATTGAATGCACAACTGAGTCAATTTTATTATGAACGGAGCCCTTGGAAAGAAGGTGCTTATCGAAATAGAGCCACTCACAAGTTGGTTGAATAGGAAGAAGAAGGAGAGATCTCTAAGACTCCGCTCGCGCATCGTCTACACGATCACCTGCATGCACCAACGGATGATCAATACCTCCTGCTTCGGTCTCCAAGGCTCGATACGAAATGAGAAATCCTAAGAACGAAAGCAATAAAATCCAT
The DNA here is from genome assembly GCA_036927795.1 of Iris macrosiphon. Classification (NCBI taxonomy): domain Eukaryota; kingdom Viridiplantae; phylum Streptophyta; class Magnoliopsida; order Asparagales; family Iridaceae; genus Iris; species Iris macrosiphon. The sequence continues at coordinate 45,480,084 of JAYESA010000009.1, forward strand.
TGAAACCGTTCAAGAAAACGCAAGTCATAAAACCAACAAGAAAGCAACCAAGCGGCACGAAAACGGACAAGAAACCAACGCAACGGAAAGGCCCCTCTCGACTCTGCCGCCGAGTCCATCCTCGAGGCACAATCTATTGTATATGGGACCTGATTCCGAAGAAACCAATCCATAACGAGGAAAGGATCTTAATTCAATCTGTCCCGTTCGGACGGTCGTAAGTATTTCTTGGCCGCGCTCCCCGGCTAGGGGGAACGGGGCATTACAAGCAGTTGGCACTATGACCGAGGCCTTCCTCCTACAGGAATCCACGTGTCAAGCTGACAGTAATTTGTGTATGCACTAAGCAGGATGTGGGCAGTGATCGTCCAAATGTGTGCCTACAAAATGGAAAACATAATATAAATTGTCATTTTGTGTGCGATGATTACATAACTATTTTGAGTGTAATAAATATGGAATCAGTGTTATTCCAGGAAAGAAAGAAGTCTTGCGTGCTATTGCTAGAGCCTTCTTGCTGTCAAATTTCTCAGCATTTGAGACTTGATATTTCTTCCTCTTGTATCGAGTAGTCCAAGGAGTAAAGTGATCGACCGAAGATCAGATCTCTATAGCTACTACTTCCCCAGAAATTTGTACTTAGATTCTTATTTAGGATTTTTGTTCTTTTTCTTCAATTTTGTAATAAAAGTTTAGCACAAATTTTATTTATGCAAACAAAATGACATTTATTTCTCGAACAAAAGTTTAGCCCATAAAAGTACTCCTGTAACAAAAGTTTCGAACACTGGAGAATTTGTCAGCTAGAATGCTTTGGCAACAACACGCAAGACTTCTCTCTCCCTCTCTCTCACACCTGGAATGACACTGATTCCACATTTATATCACTCAAAATGGTTATGTGATCATGCACGCACAAAATAATAATTTATACTATGTTTGACGATCACTGTCCACGTCCTGTATAGTGTGCGCACAAATTACTATCAACTTGGCATGTGGCTTCCTATACGAGGAAGGCCTCGATCGTGGTGCCAAACGTTTGTGCACATTCTTCAAGAATTATGGCATTGAATGCACGTAATCTCCTTCGAATCATAATTGTTCACTGTCAATTAGAAGTGAACAAGTGTGAGTACTTTTCTCCCTCAATGGAGAAAAACATAGAAATGTGCGCAAAATGGTGATTACATACTTTTATTATCTTTTGTAAAGAGACAACACTGGCTGGTGTACTTTGGTCGAAGTAGAAACTCTGATATAGTTTGGTAGAAGTAGCAACACTGGTGTAGTTTGGTGGAAGTAGCAACACTGGCGTACTTTGGTAGAAGTAGCAACATTGGCCACTAAACGACAAATGCGTAGGCGTGTAGATATCTTCAATATTTATTGGCTTTGATCTCCTCGATCACTGTGTCAACCCATCAGTTGTTGAGCACATTTTTTAATGGAGACTTCGTTGAACTCTTTGTACGCACCTGCTTTCTCCGTGGGAGAAAATATACGACAAGAATGGAATGAAGCGATTGTGCGCCCTGCTTCAAAACTCTAAAAAAGTGCACCCCTGAGAAGAAAAGTGCGCCTCTGCCTCAATTGTTAGGAAAGTATGCCTCTTTCCATGAGTCATTTGCATAGATTTTATATGCGTACTTTATATGCTTCTACAAGACCCTCTTAAAAGTTTTTGAATTTTCAAATAAATTTGAAACACTTTGAACATAGAAGCAAGGAACGCAGTTCTGATTGTGCACGCACTTTAAGCAAAATCTTGATAACCTGCTGACGTGGCTGCCTATTCTCTGCATCACCATTGATCACGAATTTCTTATCCTGATCTTGGCATGATTTTTTGTACGAATCTTGAGGTGTTACTTTGGCAACCGATAGGTTTATCCATTATCTATAATTAGCAAGGCTTAGGAGAGAGAAACTCTTTACGAACTCTAAAAACTCTTTGTGTTCTCAGAACCCTAGCCCCTAGTCTCTTGCCCTCAACCTCTAAACCCTAGCCATGCCTCCCAAAGCTTCTCAAATTGTCAAGAAGAAGGCAAAAGGCAAAAGAGCGGCCTCATCCTCTCATGCGGCGGCGGTTCAACCCGCGGGTGGGCATGCAGCGGCTCAGCCCGCTGGGGAACGTCTGAACATGCCGCGAGCAAGAGTCATTTCCCGTGAGAAGGCTCACCCTACAGTGAGGGGTACAGGAGAATGTTCTCCATATATTTTCCATTCTTTTCTCCTTTCTTCTTTTTTATTTTACATGTACATTTGTAATCTCTGAGAAAGTAAAGAAATAAGATGGAGAGGATATAGTGATAAGCCATGGAACACAGAGACGTGTGCACGTGCATATTTCTCCTTTTTAAAGTGGAATTAGCCATACTGTGCACTTTCCAAATTTTAACAAATTTTGGAACTCGAGCACTTATCCTTTTTCAGAGTGAGAGCAACCATCCTGCTCACTTTACAAACTTTAACAAATTAGGAAACTCACGCACTTTTCTTCTTTCAGAGTAAAACTTATGCGCATATTTTCAACAGTTTCTACAAACTTGAAGTATGCGCATAATCTTAAATTTCTTGTACAGAGTGAGAATTTAATGTGAGCATAAGCTAACTTCCTTCATGCAGAAGACCTTTCTTGTGCACACTTTCAAGAGTTTTTGTCAACTCTAACTATGCATATAGGTTTATCTTTTTTTCTTAGGAACCAAGCATTTTTGTGCGTATTTCTTCATGAATCTTCACTGAGTTGATGTTTATGAACTTTATAGTTAACTTATCGATGGATCCCTTTGTTGACCTGCTCAGATCTACTACTGCCTTCTGCATACCAACTATTTGGAAGACGTCACAGATAGAATTTTCTTAGTCTGACAGAGATCTGCCACAGACCAGACAACTACTAATAACAGCTCTGGGTGAAAGAATGTTGTTATCCTTAATGAGCAGTGATCCTTTCACATCCTTGGACGAAGAGAGATACCCAAAACCCGCTTTCTTGTTGTTGCTATCAACAGAGCTTTACAGACAAAACCTAAGAAAGAAGCATGGGTCTTCAAAGTTGGTGATAGGGAGATGTATCTCCCTAATATGGTCCATGATTACCCTATGTCTGCATTTTATCATGCTACATCCCAGAGAAAGATGGACTGGGTTTTGACTCCTTGGATCCATGGAGCTAAACCCGAAAGAATTTGTCACAAGCGTGACGACCAAGAAGGAAGACTTTTCTATAGTACTTTGGACGGACCTTCTGTTCCAATGCGTTGATTATACCCCAGATATGTACCTAGTGAGGATTCTTCACTCATTGAACCTTGGATGGCGCCGACTTTTGCCAATCTTTTCATGGGAGCTAGCAGAATATATCTTCCGAAGGAATGCAAACTTACTGGGTGGGTAAGAAATTCCAACACCCACTAGAATTGCCTTACTTTATGGATACTGGAGAAGTATGTGCAAGAGCTGGCAAACATAGGGCTTTACAACGGCGTCCTGGCAACTTGGTATGGTATTACCCCTAATTACAACATGTTTCTCGTTCTGGTGGAACGATATAATGCATGTACCAAAATTTCTCAACTCCGTACGACAAATTAGGGCTCGTGTTGCATGAGATGCATGTAGTGTCAGATCTGCCAATAGGAGAATTGCCATATGAAGAATATGTCACTACTAATAAGGAGGTCCATGATTTGGCAAAAATAGAACCTCGTCTTATCGAAGGTATCAGGAACTGATGTGCCACTATCTGTCCTGTAAACACTTTTATAAGACAGACTATGGTATATTCTACGTTACCTAGTGGTTCAGCTACTTCTTCGGTAATCGATTGAAGGGAGAAACTACCCAGATTTATCCTATTCGACCACTAGACGTTAACGAGATAGAACAACTCATGAGAGATCAAAAATCGCTTAATTGGCGCCTTGAGGATGCTGTGGGGAGTTATCCAGCTGGAACATATATCTTTTGCAACCACATAATTACTCGCAAAAAGATTTCCTCTAAGGCTCTATTGACGGGTTATCTTTCTCTGTGGCTTTGACGATGGGTTATCCCTTGAGGTTTTAGTTCGGTGGATTAACTACACTGCAACATACTCTTCCCAGCGGTACGACTAGTCTTTAAGCATAAACTGGCACACTTACCTGCCATGGTATGTAGACTAAATGTCGGCTTCGAGAATTTATGGAATCCTTAGAAATGGAGCCTGTAGGTCGAACTAACTTTTCGAGGATAGAAATATTGTATACCTATCGGATGGGATGGCTGCTACTTCATTACCTTAAATTGATGGCTCCTGGTTTAGATAGGGATGATGCTACCAGACCTGTGTTTCTTTGCAAGTATAGAGAGTCAACTTAGGAGGATTCTACTTTATTTAAGGCCAGAAGATCACTAAACCTGGGAGGAGGCTGGTACATGTATTGTATTTTCCTTGAGTTGCATCTGAGCATCGGGGTACAAGCTTCTACGACAGGGGTAGTGACAGGTCACCCTTGCCGACCGAAGTTTTTTATTAGCTGCTTAGTATCCGGCCTTACCACCTAATCTACAGAAGTGACGATGGATGCTCCATGGATCCATATCTACCTGGCCATTTTGCAAGAAAGTTCGGCTATGATTAATTTTATGTGGACAATGCTACTACGACTTTGGTCCTCCAGGGGATTGATTGATGGAGCCTGTGATTGGTGGTACTTTAGCATGGGTTTCACCGGTGTCAAGTTCATTCAACCCTCCATGAATGCTCCACTACACAACTTGCATTCCTATACTAACTCCTACTGCTCGATCATCATATTTCTTCGAGATTTTAATCTGAAGGGTAGCCTTAGAATAATTGAAGAAGCTACTATTGTGGCTGAGGAGAACGATGTTGACTCGTTGGTAGAAGAAGAGGATAATGCTCCCAAGGATGAAATACAAGAACCACGCTTAGGCGGGCTTGGTAACAACCTGCTCCTGCCATGCATATTTCTTTAAAATCCCGAAAGCATAAAATAATGCTTCCTGCTGAGCGTCAGTCTGATAAGAAGAGGACTACAATATCTAAGAAGCGACAACCTATGCCTCCAACACCTCCGAGAAGAAGCTTATTTCCTTCATCAACTAGCTCTCCTGGTACAGCCGGGACATTAATTGTTCCTCCAGTTATTGAGAGGATCAGTGTATCTGCTCCTCCTACAACTACAATGGGACTAAGTGCATTGACTTCTTCTTTGCTGCGGGACTAGCATCTCCACCTGTCAGGCAATCGAGGTTGATCCCATTCTTGATATTGCAGCTAAGCTTATTTTGTCCATCACTTATATAGCACTTGAGTCGTCTTGCCATTTACTGTAACTATAATCATCAAGGAACGCTTTACCACCGTGGCTCCCTTTGGTGGGGAAGATGCCGAGAAAGAAGTGATTCTTTCTTCCCCATCCATTACTCCTAGAAGGAAAAAGTCTCCTGGTCAGATGTCATAACAAGTTGACATAGTTGTGGAAGAATTTGAGGGTGCGATCCTGAGGACTAACATTGATGCTCAATATCAGAGATAGAGACAGAAGCAGGAGGGTATGATGACCCTCTTCTTGATGTTGTTTGCCCTCAGATAAGCATTTCCCTGGCAGACTTGAGAAATTCTCTAGAGGGACAGGCACTTGATGAAGAATATATGCCTGTTGGATCGGGTACATGATTTTTTATTCTACTATACTGCAAGTTCTTATACAGCAGGATTCACTAGTAGAAGTGTTTGCGATGACAACCCGGACTGGAAGGGGCCAAGGTGTCATTCATTCCTTTTGATTGGTTTACAGTTGCACTTCAATGTCCAGTTCACTGACTATATAGCATTAACATATTTTGTCACGACCCGCACCCGGATAATCGGGCACGAGTACGTGGGTACGTCCAGCCTACGCCGCAGTGTCGACGGTAGTACGCTGTCTAGGTCATGATCACAGGTGATTTAGAATCTATCTCATCCACAGTAAAGTAAATAGACAAGAAAAATAACAGGAAATAGGGATGCTAAGATTTCATAAACAAAATATGATATACAAATCCATAGTTTATACAAAACCAGAAGATAAATCGGGGACAAACCCGAGTACTGTGCTGAAGGAAAAATACTAGCTAACTGGCTGCTACTCCTCAAAGGTAGTCTCCTGAGTAGGAACAGGTTCCTCAGATGTATCACCTGCTACCTCATAGGGGCCATAAAAGGTGGGGGCATAATCCTCATCATCGCCTAAACCAACGGATCCAGTCAAGAAAGGAGCAAAGTACACAATGCACAACAAAGATTAAACTAAATAGTTATGACAAGTAGGAAAGAACTGACAGGTATCATGTTGAGGATATGCATAAATAAGAAGTAACAATAACTAAGGGTTAAATGCTGTAAATCAGGAATATGAGTAAACAGGAAATATAATGAGACAGGAAAATGGAACTACAACAAGATAACAGGAACTGCAACACGACAAGAAACCATGTGTGTGTAAGTGTGTATTTAGAATACATAGTTGGCATGTAGGGGGTTATAAGGCTAATCAGGTCGTCATAGATGGCTATCAACAATATAATCGAGTATCAGGCTGATGGTACAGTCGTGTACCAACAGCTATCCACAATAACATAGGGAAGGGTAAACTACATGCCTCCTAGTATTCTCCCACCCGATACGAAAAGTAAGACATGAACTCCAGTAATCAAGACATGAAATCCAGATTCTAACACTACGTGTAAACATCTAATGGTGCTAGTAGAGCAAGGAACTAATTATCACAATATAAAGATTAAACTTGAAGTGCAGGTACTTGCTTGATGTTTGGATCCAATTACAGTTTTGTGTCTCGGGGAAATTTCCAGAAATGACTCCGGATGCTGAAATAAATATTACCATCATGCTCAGAAGATATCAAATAGCTAGAAACGCCTGTCCTTGAGTCCAATTTGGAGACAAGGGCAAAAACGGCAATTTCGGGTCGTTGTTTTTCCTGTTTTTGGATCGCGGTGTGCGATCACCACAGGACGCAGTGTCCCGAGCGGGTTGCACGGGCACCGAGAGGGTCATACAGGCTTCGCAACGTAATTTACTGAATTGAAAACGGAGATACGGGGTGCAAGATACGAGTACCTGAACGAGGCTCCTCGAAACGGGGTTTTCGGTGTCCGACACGACACGGACACTGCGTCCCGTGTCCGTGTCCGACACAGGAATAGAAATTAGGGTTAGGGATTGGGATCCGGCGGCTCAGGGCGGAGGACGGCCGGGGCAACGTCTCCGGGCTCGGGGGCACGCGGCGGAGGGCGGCGCGGGTGGCTGGGGACTCGTCGGTGGCGGCTCAGGGCGGCCGGAGGCGGCTCAAGGAGCTGCCCGAGCTGCTGCTGCTGCTGCTGCGGTGGCCGCCGGAGGGGAGGAAGGAGGAGGACAGGGAGAGGTGGGGCGGAGCAGGGTGGCGGCGCCGGTGGTGGCGAGTCCGGGCAGAGGTATCGACGGTGATGGAGCGAGGTGGCGGAGTGGGGTCGACGGCCTGGGGAACGGGGGGGATTTAAAGGCGCTGGGGGAGGGTCGTGGCCGAGGGGGTGGCCGGGTCTGGCGGAGAGGGGTGGACGTGGGCCGGACGAAGCGGCGCGAGGCGGGCGGAGCGCCGGAAGACGCGGGCCGAGGGGACGCGTGGGGGAAGACGGGTCGTGCGGGTTGCGGGTTGGCCGGGTCTGGCGGATCCGACCCGACCCGTTAGGGGGCTGGGCCGGGCTCGGGCCCAATGGGCCGGGCCGGGCTCTGGGTTTGGGCCGGGTTTGATAATAATAATAATAACCAAATAATAATAAATAAATAAATAAATAGTTTTTAGGTGATTTAAAATAGGTCCGAGGTCCAATAAATTCCAGAAAAATTATTCTAAGTCCAGTTTTTCATTTTACACCCAAAAATATTATTTTTATAATATTTTAATATTATTTATTATCAATTAAAAATAATTTAATAATTTAAAACCCTGATTTTAATTACAGAAAAATTTCGAGAAAATTCCAGAAAATTATGAAAAATCCCAATTTAATATTTTTGCAAAATCTGGGGGTTTACATGTTTGCAGGTGCAGAGACCCACAAAGAACCTCTCTTCGAGGACATGGAGGAAGTGGTTGTTTCATAACACGAGATGAGTCTTGCATAATCACTGAGACCATTACCAGTGCCGGGGAAGAAAGGACAACCACCTCAACCGAACTTGTGGTAGTATCGTCAAATATTGAGTTGTCGGTATCGATTATTAATCCAGGAGAAATCTTCTAAGTGATGGGCCCTCCGTCTCCAGTTTAGAGTATCGAAGCTACCACTACCACAACGTCATCACTCCCCTCTCCGGGAAGAGGGTTAACTTTGATATATGTGAACCCTAGCTCTTATGCCTTCCTCGATACTGTAGTCGAGATTCAGAACCAAGCCTTCTATGGGATGCTGACATGTATATTGAAGCTGGTGCTTGACAAGAACTTGGATTTCAGTAAAATATGAAACATGATCTCTTCGTATATTCGAACTATCAGGAGTTACAATTGCGAAGAGTGTGCCTCAGCATTCGAACACACGAACACACCTTGAATGGTCTTGAGTAGCATATTAGCGATTACTTATAGCTTTGTGAAGAAAATCTTGCTTCACTCATGAGGAGGAGTACAAGTCTATAACTGCTCAATTCCAAGCACATAAGACAAACTTCAAAGAGAATAGAAGGATGCATGAGGAACATAACGCTCAATTATTAGAAGAACTGAACGATAATAACTCTTCAATTATCCATCATCTCTCAACTGAAGATAATATCGCTTTTGAGATAGATCAGCTCGAGGCCTTGATCAAGGAGTCTCAAGATAAGATAATGAACCTGCAAGACAAGTGTCTTGAGAATTCGACAGAGTACAACCTGATGAATAATCGACTTTCTAGTCTTGAACAAGTGAATGTGACTATTGATCAGGCCCGGTCCAGAATCGGCGAGATATACACTCCCTTGACCAAATACGAAGCTGAAGAGGCTCAGATTGTCGAAGTTAGACAGAAAGCTAAGTATAGAAAAGATCAACGACTAGCTTGGTTGAGGAAGATTATCAATAACCTCTCAGCTCCTCCTCAGTAGCATAGAGGAATTATTTTATGAATTACATCATTTTGTACTAGCTCCTACATTTTGCCAGCCTGCTTTCTTTTGAGGTGAATAAAATTATCAATTTTTGATCACACCTTCATCTTGCATGGAAAATACGACTTGTATATTCTAATTCTTTCTTTGTGGACTTATTACTAATTATATATTTAGGATTAAATACGGATAATAAGTTTATAGATAGAATATTTGCTCAGAGATGATGTGGACATGGCAAATTTTTGGATTAAGATTCCACTAGAGATATCTGCTCAGCGGTAATATGGACATGACAGAACATAACTCTGTGGGAACTTAACTTTTTATGGAAGAATATTGCGTAGGTAATGTGGACGTGATTGTCTTCCTTACTCTACTGAGGAGAATAAAATAAGATAGCTCAGATGTAATATGGACATGAACTATTGTTGGAAATATTTCATCCTAGCCGATGATTAAATGTTTGAGAATATTTCCAATCCAACAAGGGATTGGGAATGAGACATTCTTAAATCAACCGGGCTCGAAGAATATGGTAATATTTTTAAAGGAGGGCTCCTATTTTTTGGGGATCTCAAAGAGAATGTTTTGTCGAATCTGAGGAGTATTCCACTGGAAAGTTTTGGAGGATCTATTACCCATAACTTATTCAAGACTCTTGAATACAAATAATAGCTCGAGGTGATGAAGAGTTTCACTGACTCATTTGGGGAGAACTATTGGAAACAACAGTCTTTAATCACACTATGAAAGAGAAGTTTAAGGTGAATCCATTACCCTTAATGCATCCAAGGCTCATGAATATAGATAACCAATTTTATAATAAACCGTGGGAAAATACATGTCTCGTTGTACATTTATATGGTTGGGGATAGAATGTAAACACTGTACATCTAAAAACTTCATTGGGATGGAGAAGTACAAGTCTAGCTTGGACATAATACTTCTTGAGAAAAATTTTATTGATCGACATCATCAACAAATCTCCGTTAGGCTTTGCGAGCCTATATGCACTATTGGAATATATTAATTCCACTACGAAAGGACCTTCCCATTTATCTTGAAACTTTTGTGCATCATAATCATCGGTCTTTGGACAGATAAGACAAGCTCACTAACTTGAAATATCCTTCGGACAGATAAACAAGGTCACCGACTTGAAACATCCTTTCTTCGAATTTTTTACTGAAAGCATTGGAGATACGTGCTTGATATAGCTGAATGCACTGTAGAACTTGAAAATGCTTCTCGTCCAATGCTTCTAAATCTTGTAGTCACAAGCGATTGTTATTCTCGATAATTGGCTCATTAGAGAGAGTTATTCTCAGAGAAAGGATTTGAATCTTGAGAGGAAGGACTGCTTCACACCCATAGGCCCATAGATATTCACCAAGCTTCTCGTTTTAATTACATTTGTTAGATGAAACAAATTTCTTAAGGAGATTAATTATTATCTTATTGACGACTTATGTTAGACCATTGGTTGCAGGGTTGTATGCTATTGATGCTATATTCTGAATCTGATTCTTATCACATAACCGATAGAATGCTGGCTAACAAATTAAGGTTCATTATTATGAATTATCCTCTGAGGAACACCGAAGTAGTAAATAACATGATGCTTGAAAAAGCTGATCACGTTAGACATCTTTACTTCGATAAGTGGCACTACTTCAGCCCACCTAGAGAAATAATTGGTTATTGCTTGAATGAACAGATGACCTCTAGCTGAAGGTGGGCTGATAGGGCCAATATTGTCCATTCTCTAAGCTTCAAAGGGCCAAGATATGGCTGTTGGGTACAAGGACTCTAATGAATGGTATATAAATCAGTGTAGATTTGACATGCTTTACATTTGTGAGCATAGTATATGTCATCTGCTACCATAGTGGGCTAGTAATAATCCATCCTTCTAAGTCTATCTTATAGTTTGGGACCTGGTTGGTGTGTCCCATAAGTGTCGTCGTGAGCTTCATAAAGCTCTTATTTTTCTTCAACATTTGAAAGAAATCGTAGCAGGAATCCATCATATGAACATCGATATAACATCGTGGTTGTTGCATCATAGTATAACCAGAATGACCGCCTCTTAATGGAGGTAGCTTCTTTTGGATTATTCAAAAGAATCCTATAGGCTGCATAGTCTATGAAGGGGAATCTCCAATCTTTAGAGTTGAGTATTGCTTCCGTTGTATAGCTATGTTGGATCTATAAATTATTATTGGTGCAGAACAACTCTTGACCAATTAATGTGATCTAATGTTGTCTTCTGAGTGGAATGGCTAAGGAAGCTGCCTAGCCGGCAAGAGCATCCGCTTCTATATTTTGTAGTCGAGGTACGTGCTCGATGGAGAATCCCGAGAATGTTAAAGCTAGCTCGATCATAGCATGATAGTAGGGGATGAGGTCTTCAGGACGGTCTTTATACTCTCCTCTAACCTGATTGACTATCAGCTTAGAGTCGCCAAAGGCCTCTAGATACTACATATCAACTATTTGACTAATTGGAGACTAATGAGCCAAGCATTATATTCTGCTACATTATTCGAACAAGGTTCCCTGAGAGAATATGCATGATGTATCAATAGCTTGTCAGGAGATACGAAAACTATCCTTATATCGGCAATAATATTGCCTTTGGGTCCTATTAATGATGTACCGTCAAAGAACATTTATAAAGTATCGTCTCCCATTGCCATGTCGGACTCCAATAGTTTGTTTGTAATGTCGTCATACAGCTTTGAGGTCTCCAACATGATTATCAGCTAAGAAATTAGCTAAGGCCTCACCTTTCACCGCCTTCTGTGGGATGAACACCATACTATAAGGTAAAAACAATATTGTCCATGTAGCCATGTGACAGTTTTGTGTGCTGGGTTTAGTCAGCAACACCCGAAGGGGATTCACTTTGGATATTACATGGATGGTTTGACCAGTCACATATTGCCGTGTCTTTTAGATGCCAAACACCAAGGCGAGACATTCTTTTCCTACATATTTGTACCTATGCTCAGCACCGACCATCATGTGACTAAGGTGGTAGAGAGCCTGTTCAAGACCTTCATCACTCTTCTGTGCCAGCAGGGCACCTGAAGAGTGATCCATTGCTCAAACATACAGTAAGAAAGGTCTTTCTATAATTGGGGCCACTAGAACTGGAGAATTTGTGAGGTATTGTTTGATGTCATCGAATGCTTGCCAGCATGCTTCGTTCCACATAAACGTTACCCCTTTCTTCATAACTTGAATGAATAGATGGCATATATATGAGAGATTTGATATGAATCTCCTGTTATACTCTAATCGGCCTTGCAGTCCACGAAGATCCTTGAGGCTACATGGAGGACACATTCTAATAATATCTTTGGCTTTGTCGGAATCAAGATGAATACCTAGAGGTTATTACGAATCCGAGGAACTTGCCGCTGGAGACTCCCAAGAAGGACTTGGTCGGATTGATCTTGAGTTGGTGTTGACACATCAGTTCAAACACCGTTCTCAGAACTTGAAGATGATCATTCTTGAAATGACTTTTAACTACGATGTCGTCCACATTGCATTCCACCATCTTCTGTCAATGCTCACAGAAGATTGTACTCATGGCCTGTTGATATGTCTCCCCTGTACTTCCGGGTAAAGGGCATCACTGTGTAACAGTACACTCCCAATGGTGTCCATAATGATGTGTACTTTTTATCATTAAAAAATATCTTGATTTGATTATATTCCAAGAATCCATCCATGAATGACATATGCTCGAAGCTGCAGGTATTGTCAATCATGACATCTGTAATAGGGAGAGAAAATTCGTCTTTTAGGCAAGCTAAATTTTGACCTCGGTAGTCCATGCAAACCCGAATCTTCTCATTCTTTTTCATGATTGGAACAACATTAGCCACCAGTTAGGATGTTGTTCTTCACGAACAAAGCCGCTTTCTATCAACTTTTTGACCTCAGCTTTGATCGCATCGATAACATCTGGACGAAATTATCGTTGTTGTTACTTCACTGGTTTAGCATTAGGAAGGATATTAAGCTTGTGTGTGGCTATATAGGGATCCAAACCAGGCATATCTTTGTATCTCCAAGCAAAGATGGCAATGTACTTATGAGTCCCACTAGAGCCTATCTATCTTCATCAGAGAGACTTTTGCTAATAAAAATTAGTTTCAGGGAAGACTGATCTCCTACATCGATCTAGACGATTTCATCCTCTATAGGTGGTTCATGATGTTAGAATCATAGCTCCCATTATAATTCCATACATTGTGCCCATGGATCAATTTTGAAAGGTTCAAGCAACTGATCATCTTCGTCAATTGAGTCGACTGACACGGTATTGACAGAGAGTGCATATTTGAATACTGCAACTAAGCTCCTATCAGAATCCCAAAAGGATGATTCAGAAGAGTGAGAAGGTATTTTCTCATCCATTTATGAGCTTTTAGGAGTCATTAGAGGAGTGACATAACCTAAACCACTACGTGTTCGCTGGTAGTAGGTTTTAGACTTACCCTTCAGAGAGAAGTGGCGTATTGGCTGATGCCTTACTTTTCTATAGTTGAGACCTTTGTCGGACATCAAGTAATAGCCTATTTTCTAGATAATGTTCTTGGAAGGTCGTCTATAGCGATAGAGTTGCATTTTTATCGTATCCACTTTTGAGTCATCGGTAGGCATAATCCGCTTATCCTTGACCTTGCCAAAGACTATTTGTTGATCTCCATTCCGCTTTGCTGGAACCACAAAGCATGTACCCTCATCAAAGTGATATGATGTGCTTGTTTGGAAGGGTGGTGCCACTGGTGTGTATAGGGGTTCATAACCACAAAGAGCATCTAGGAACTCTCTAGCAAAGGAATCAACATCAGTATAGTGCGAAGGAGCATCATATTTATTCATAAAGTACAAGATCTCCTCCTCTTCAATAAAATGAATAACATGCTCTGCCTTAATAGCAAGCTTAGTAAGATTGATGACCAAAGGCTGGTTTTTGGGAGCAGGATGCTTGTTGTAACGAAGGTCAATAACAAGTGGTAACTCCTTCTACTTGGCTTTGGTGACATCTATCGCCAGTGGACCATTTGCCTTCTCTTCACAAGTCATCTTGAGGAGATTAATTTCGAGCAGTTCAGGAGGGCTTTGGTGAGTGACACGCCTTTTGATTAGAATCATGAGGGGTTCCTTGCTCGGAGTACTTTTGGCCTCATCATCAGCCTCATCATCAGCCTCATTGGCTTCTTCTTCTAAATACTCTGGTGTATAGAGAACAAAATCAGAGTAGTACGCCTAGACGCCCTTGAATATTTTAATGTCAACGAACTCCATCTAGACCTCTCCCTGACTGTCTATATATTTGAAGAACGGGTGCAGGATAGAAGGTACTATCTTGTTCTCGTGTATCCAAGGGTGTCCGAGAAGGATATTGTCGGATACCTCAGAGTCAATCACATAACATGTGATCTCAGTTCGAAGATGGCCTATCTTGATTTCTAGGCGTATATTCCCATGGGGTGGCTTCTCCCAGTTTTAAAGCCTAAGATTGTCCAGTTGGTCATCGACAAACTATGCATCGGCATTATTAGAGCTCGCAGCAGGCTCCTGGGGATGATATTGAGTGACGAGCCAGGATCTATGTGTATCCAGCTCACCTTGATGGAACTGATATAACAGATATAGTACAATGGCCTGTCGTTATAATTATCCTCCAGCAATATATCCTCTTAGGAGAAGGTGATATTGGGGATCTTTCCCACATATTGTGGCAATGAGGACATAGCACAAGATCTTCAACAGGCATCTTGAGCTTAATTAAGTACTAGTATTTGTATTTCAGTGCCTCGCTCAGCGTATCACGAGTTTTCTTCGAGAGATGAAGTAACTTGAAGATAGAAAGTTGAGCCGACGTATTAGCAAGCTGTGCCAATATGTCGAAGTTATACGGCTTATCAAGTCCTTGAGGTAGAGTCTTCTTCAAAGACTTGTCAAAATAAACTTTCTTCTGTTTAGCTTTTTCTGCTACGGTAGCCTTCGACGGGCTTCTTCAAAAACAGTTAGGTTAGCAGAATTAGAGGAGACCGAAGGAGTATTTTCCTGGCACTACAACAAATAGGATATATAATAGCATATTTTTATACCGTTCTGCTCTGAACGCGAAAGAAGACTATTAGTAATAGCATGATTTTCTGGAATGCTATTAGAAATGCAGAACAAAAATTAAAAATGTAGTGCTATATCCTCCTATGAATGTCGTAATATTTATAGCGTTCTTGCATTGCTATTTACTTAAGAAAAGTTGGTCAAAACGTCTCATGTTCAAATCCTGGTAGAATCAATTTAGTGATACTTTTTTTACTTTCTACATGATATCAAATGACTGTAATAGCATTTTTAATAGCATTTTTAATGAAATATTATCATGTTTGGAGAATATACATTTGGCACGATGATGTAATTTAGGCGCAAGGGGGTAGAGTAATATAGGCGGGAAAATTTTTATTAGGGATTTTGATCCATATCATACAAAAAAATTATTAGGAATTACATAAGGCACCGCCGCCCCCAAACAAAAACCCAGGGCTATCTTTCTCTCCCGTGCTCTTCAACCCAGGTCTCTTTCTCACCCGTGAACAAAAAACTACGACTCTCTCTCTCTCTCTCTTCATCTCCCGTGACTCTTCTCTCTCTCTCCCACTCTCTGTCTTCCTCTGTCTTCCTCTCTCCGTCTCTCTATCTCCCTCTATCCGTCTTCCTCTCTCACACAAACCCCAAAAAGTGGGGAATTTTTTTTATTAGGGTTTAGATCCAAACAAGAACCCTCTCTCTCTCTCTCTCTTTGTGTCTCTCCATCACCCTTTTTTTTATCTTTCTCTCTCACACGAACACAGAAATGAGGCACTGAAGAAGAAGTTAAAGGGGTCTGATTTGGTGGATCGCACTTATATTAGGTTTTAGATCCACAGAAAACACACGATCCATAGAAAACATACGGCCCCTTCCTTTCACAGTCGTCCTTCTATCTTTCTCTCTGTCGTTGCTCTCTGTACTTTTGGATAATTTAGATTCAATGTTGGGTACTGATTTTGATTCATTATTTAGTTTAATATTTGATTTTTAACTTTTTAATGTTGGGTACTGATTTTTTACTTCGATGTTGGTTCTCAATTTTGGTTTTAGGGTTTTAGGTTATTCATATTCCTCATGATCGAAGGCTTGATTTGAAGGTAATCGACCTTTATGTTTTCTTTATTATTTATTTTTAATGAAATCAATTATGTTTGTGCATCTATGTATCTCCATTAATATTACTTGCATGTTTTTCTTTTTTAGGGGCTCACCATTTTTATAGGTATGCCAGAAACAAACCCAAACCTTATACATTCGAAGAGTATTTCGTTAATCCCTCTTTAGGCCCTCTTACGATTTTTTTGGGAGTTATCAAGTCCGATATAGGCAAGTGGTAGGTGTCATCACGATGAATAAAGACTGGGTTCAACTTAACAAGTATTGAAATTAATCCCTATAGTAACAACTTCATTAAATTTAATCCATCTGTACCAATTGTTTATTTATTAATTGCTTCTTAAATAATTTATAGGAATACAACATTGTATAAGCAATATGTTCGTCAGTTTGTGGAACTTGCCAAGTTAAATGCAAAGAAACCAGGCTTGATGTTATGGCCCTGCATAAATTGTAAGAATTTGTGTCATGGAAATGAGGATATGATTTTACTTTATTTGCTAAGATGGGAGATGGATATGTCTTACACAACATGTATTTGACATAGGGAAGGGTTAAATAATGGAATTTCAAATATGGAACAAACAGAGACAACTATAATAATTCATGATGCATATGTTCAAGATGAAGCTAGTCATGAACCAATTGAAGAGGAAAAGGAGGATGGGTTCACAACCTTATTGAAGGATGCCAATACTCCATTGTACCCAAGTTGCATAAAATACACTAAGTTATCAGCAACCGTTGTCCTATACAAGCACAAGTCTATGTATGTCATTTTTGATAAATGTTTTAGTCATCTTTTGGAAATATTGCATGACATGTTACCTGATGAAAATATGATTCCAGAATCCCCACGTGTCATTGTCTCATTGCTTAAGACGTTTGAGCTTGATTGTGAGAAGATAGATTTGTGTCCTAATGATTGTTGTCTCTACAGAAAAGTTTAAAAAAATGAGGAAAAGTGTAAAAAAATGTGGATTGGATTGGTGGAGGAAAGATAAGACCGGCAAAATTCAAAAAGGTATTCCGGTGACAGTACTAAGATACTTTTCAATAATTCCAAGGTTCAGAAGGATGTTTCAGTCAGTTGAATCGGCTGAAAACTTAAGGTGGCATCACAATCACAAAAGTGAAGATGACATAATGAGGCATCCCGTGGATTCCTTGGCATGGAAGATAATTGATATGAAGTGGCCATCTTTCTCAGAAGAGCCACACAATCTTAGACTTGGTCTTGCTACAGAGAGTTTAATCTGTTCGGCAAACTTAGTTTTTCTATAGTTGTTGGCCAGTGATGCTCACGACATACAATCTTCCACCGTGGCTATGCATGAGAAAAGAATATCTAATGTTGGCATTATTAATTCCTAGACCGAAGCAACCTGAAAATGATATAGATATTTATTTATAGCCACTCATAGATGATTTGCTATAGCTATGGAATAATGTAGTGCATACTTATGATGCATTCACCAAATCAATTTTCAACTTGAAAGCAATTTTGATATGGATGATAAATGATTTTCTGGCTTATGGTAATCTAGCAAGATGTACTATGAAAGAAAAAACAGGATGTCCCCATATGTGGAGTGAATACATGTTCCAAATGGTTAAAATCTAGTAAAAAAAAAACCATTTACATGGGACACAGGTGTTTTCTTCCATCCAATCATCTATTCCGGTGAAAAAAAAGTTGGTTTGATGGTAACCAAGGACATAGGGAGCCACCTAGACTAATGATTGGATCAAAATTTTTGAAAGGGTTGAAAAATATAAAAAATAATTTTGGGAAGGGAAAAGAGAAGGGCAAAAGAAAGAATTAATCTTCTAAGATGTGAAAGAAGAAGTCAATATTTTTTTCCTTGTTATATTAGGATGTAATATCATATTATTTTTTGTGTGTTTTGTAATGCTTTCCATTCCTTTAAGAAGATTTTTTTAACATATATTTTTTATTTTTTCAGCATCTAATTTTGTGCCATAATTTGGATTTAATGCACGTAGTACGTTGTTGAATCTAAAGGAAAAATCAAAGGATGGCATTGAATCGCGTAGGGATTTGGAAGAAATGGGAATCAGACATGTTTTGCATCCAAAATTACAAAATAAAAGAATTTTTCTTCTACCAGGACCGTACACACTTTCCAAGAAACAAAAAAAATTTGCAAAAGATTATATAACTTGAAATTGCCCGATGGTTACTGTTCAAATATCGAAAGCTGCATATCAGTGGAAGAATGCAAAATGATAGGCCTTAAGTCTCATGAATGTCATATGTTAATGCAACAGCTGTTGCATGTGGCATTAAGAGGTCTTCTTCCAAAAGGGCCAAGAAATGCAATATTTCGAATATATGCATTTCTCAATGTCTTGTGCCAAAGGGTCATTGATACAGAACAAATAGAGAAATTAGAGGAAGAAGTTGTTGAGATATTATTCATGTTTGAAACGTATTTCCTCCCTTGATTTTTCGATATCACGATTAATTTACCAATCCACTTGGGACGTGTAGAAAAATTAGGTGGCCCTCTTCATTATCATTGGATGTATTTATTTGAAAGGTGATCATTTATGTCGGTTTTTAATTAATTTTCATTCATACATTTGCTTACTCTAAATAAGATTATTTTTTTGTCTTTTAGATACATAAAGATGTTGAAAGGATACATTCGGAATCGTGCACGTCCTGAAGGTTGTATAGTAAAATGTTATCTTGCTGATGAGAGCATGAAATTTGTTAGTGGATACATGAAAAAAGTGGCTGAGATGGATAATCATCCAAATAGAAATAAAGGTATTCCAAATAATGCGATATTTGATGCCAACCAATTTTGAAGGGAATAATAGTGTCATTGGATAAACAGAAGCTACAAAGTGCTCACCGTTATGTATTGTTCAATATGGCTGAAGTTGAACCTTATATAGAGTAAGTTACTGGAAAACATATCAACTTCAAAGTAACTTGTCTATATAATATCATGTAACAATTATTTCTCTTCTTAGGATGCACTTGAAGGAGTTAAAACTTTTGGATAGACCCCTTGTTAAAAATGAAAAGTTACTTCAAGATGGTCATTCCAAGGAATTCTTAGCTCGGTTAAAACCAAAGGTTACAACTTTCTGTTTTTTCAGTACCCTTAGCATAAATTTTTAAAAAGATATCGTGTCTAACATTTTATTTTGAACAGATTGAGGGGCAACCCAGTGGTAACATATCCAACATGTTAAGAGGGCTTGCACATGGCCCTTCAAAACATGTCGTGTCTTTTTCAGGGTATGTTATCAATGGTCACCGCTACCATAAAAAGGATGCTGAGAAGACTAGGCAGAACAATGGTGTTTCACTTGAGGCAACAACCATTTGTAGATCTAGCTCGAAGGATAGGAACCAAGTCGCCGATATAGTTGCCTACTATAGAGTGATTAAAAATATTATTTGCTTGGATTATTATACTTTTCACATTCCTATTTTTTATTGTGATTGGGCTAGCAAAACAAATGGTACAAAGTAGAAGACTGGTTTACCTTGGTTAACCTTTACCAAAAAAAACATTAATTTGAAAGAGACTCGTTTATTCTAGCATCACAGGCAACACAAGTGTTTTATTCTAAGGACACTGCTTCATCTAATTGGTATGTTGTGCTAAAGGCACCACCAAGAGGTTTTCAAGAGATGGATAAGGATGATGATCAGAATGTCTATACACCATCATCAACACCTGTGGATGTATCAAAACTACATAAGAATGTTGAGGATGGTAGTGATAGTTACCTTAGAAAGGATTGTGAGGGCATTTATGTATAATTATACTTTTTTTGCTCTATCTTTAATCTTATGAAATCAATACATTTCTATTTTGATTAATTTTATAATGTAGTAGGTTACTTGCATTCTTTTTTATGATTTCTGCCTTACTTTTCTTCATTACCTCACCCTTAGGACATCTTTACTTGTTATTGTGCCTTGGTGAGTGGCGGCCTAGTGTCGGTACCCTTGTTATTTATTGGTATTTCAATATTTTGATAAATTATTAAGTTTTAACTTGTCTTTGTGATTAGGTAGTTCATAACATGGCTCAAGCTGAGATACTATATAATAAATACCCTCAAATGTATTTGAAATTAAGTTTAGATAAATATCATTTATTTTTTAATGTATTAATTTGTGGCATATTCGTATAGTTCAAAACATGCAAAGAAAAGAACAAAGAAGCTAAAACGTAGCATTGAGGTTGCTATTATGATTGATCCTAATGTTGGATTACGTATAAGTGAGCAAGAAGGTTCAAATATGGTAAGTTAGACAATTCTTTGTAGAAAACAATGTTGGAAGCAGAACATAGTTGTATTTCTAATATATGTTTTCCTTTCAAACTTGTAGAGTGCAAATCAGGCAAGGAAAAGGCAAAGAAGAAAAATCGAGGCAAGAAAAAAAATCTTGTGAGCAAGAAGATTCGAATGTACTAGCTGACAAAATCCAAAATGATTCAAGAGACCAAATGTCTAACCCATCCAATGGGACACAGAGAACAACAAGGACTCGTGGACCTACGAGGTATAGTGCTTTGCCAGTGAAAACCTGGAATATGATAGTGATGGAATTAAATGAAGATAGTCAACCTATTGGAAAGAACTCAAAAGAACTATCAACTTTTGTACGATATTTAACATGTGAAATGGTGCCGATAACATTTGATGATTGGAGACACTAACCTAATGAGAACAAAAAATATTATTGGCAAGCAGTTATGGTAAGATGAAAGATCTTATCAGGTTAAATGAAGCTTGAACTAATTTATTGCTATTAATTAATTCTGATTTTATTATATTTGTAGTAAAAGTTTATGTTCAAGGAGCGATAGGAAGAGGTGAAAACTTATGTTCTACAATAAATGAGCATATTAGATAGAACAAACAAATCTAAATTTGGAATTTTTTTTGAAGAAAAGGCCGAATGACATAGACCCAACAGAGTGGGAAGTATTCGTAAGGAAAAGAACGACAAATTTTTTTAAGGTAAAGTAAATATATTTTGAATGATTTATATAAAATCTTTGTTTCTATCTAATAATATGCATGTGAGTGTATGTAGGAGAAGTCTACAATGTTCAAGAAATGAGAGGGAAACAAACTATGCGTTACCTTGGAAGTCGAAAAGGATTTGCTCGTATTGTTGTTGAAATATTACTATGTTTAACACAATTAATTGTTTTCATGATAATTACATATATCTATGGGTATATTTATATATCCTAAAATTAAATGCATGTAAGAGTGGTATGTGCGTATGTATCAATCATTGAGTGTCATATCAGACACCGAGTTATGGATACTGTGATGAGACTTTATGATTGTAGTTCACTATTCATTTGCATAAAAGCTGCTCGTAATAGTAGATAGTAGTAAATGGATGGCTTTGCATTTTACTATTTGTTCAGATACTAACTGCCTGTAATAGGAGTAAATAAACAGACACCGAGTTGTGGACACTACGCTGAGACATTATGATTGCAGTTCACTATTCATTAAATAAAAGATGCTAGTAGTAGTACATGGATGGCTATGCATTTTACTATTTGTTCAGATACTAACTGCCTGTAATAGGAATAAATGAACAACTAATAGATAGGGTGACACATGGATGGCTTTGTATTTCAACTATTTATTCAGATACTAACTACCAATTGACCTTGACATTGCAAACGAATAGTGAACTGCATTACTAAGTTGACTATTTTTGGATAAGCTGTCAATATGATGAACTACAATAAATTTTTGCTAAATAGTGAACTATATTACTAAGTTCAGATACTAACGACCAATATGATGAAGATCAAACCCAAGCCATTCACATAGGAATATCTATTTATGGATAAGCTGTCAATATTCTCAACTTAATATCTAAGTTGACTCGTTTATTTATTACGAATGAGCTTAAACTACATTACTACATAGGTATTCTTGCTCTCCAACTAAACTTTGAGGTTCTGTGTCAATGCCCTCTTTGGCTAGCTTGTAACTGTGTTGGTTAGGTTCCAGTGAAAACTTGGTTAATTGTTTGATATTTCTTATAACTGTTTACAATCCTTAATTACTTCATCATGTTGGTAATTGATTCTTTAGGCTTTTACTGTTGCTTTCAGTCGACTACTTGCGTATATTTTCCATAACACAGTCTTAAGACTTTCAGTTAAGCCTTGCACTTTTTATCATTTAAATGCCATTTTTTTCTTTAAAATCTGTCATATTTGGTTTGTTTTCATTTTTGATTATCCAACTTAATGCAGAAAAAGAGGGTCCATGCCCTAAAGGAAAAATAAGGCTTCGTGCTTGGGTTCGAGGATATACTAATGAAAAGGGTGAATCTAAAAACCCAAAGGACAACGAACTCATCGTATGTATAACCCAATTATGTTCATATGACTAATTTACTAATGTTGTATTAGTTACAGAACTAATTGAATTTTATTTTATTGTAATTTCAGAAAAAGGCCAAGAAAATCCTACTTGGACCATCATCAGAGGGATCCATAAAATTAGGTGATGGTGATGCACTTTCACAAGTAATTACACAACCCAAACAATGTGGTAGGCTTAGAGGGGCCGGAGTTGGAGCAACTAAATCTAAATCAGTGGAACAAGCGAAGTATTCAAAAAAAGTAGTTAGGCTTGAAAATAAAATTCAATCAATGCAGGGAAACATTGACTCAATGTCTAATTTAGTTGAAAAACAGGCAAAGTTGATAAATAAGTTAATGAAAAATCAGGTGATTAGTTTGTAAATTAGTTCTTATTTTGCCTTTCATAATTCTTTTTCTGTACTTATAACCAATAAAGTTTGTCTTCTTTAGAAATGTGATCACCAAGAACATGATAATGATGATGAGGTCAATACGATTGAAGATATGAATTCCCAAAGCAAAGTTTATTCAATGCAAGTGCAGATTAACTCAATATCAAAGTTAATTAAAAAATAATATAATTTGATTGATGTTTTAATGAAAAATCAATTAAGTTTGCTAATTCTATTATGCAATGATAATTTTTTTCCCTTTTGTGGTATTTGTAAGATTCTATATATATTTTTTCCTATAGGGTCATGATCAACAAAAGCAAAAGGAGGATGAGGAGAATGACGATGAAGATAGTAGTTATGAGAAGAACACTGATGAGGAGGAGAACACTGATTAGGGTGCGAACCCTGATGAGGAGAATCTACTTTCACATGGAAAGAAAGTAAAATCAAATAAGCAAAATATTGTTTCAACAACTCCGGCTACTACTCCACAGGTAAGATTAAAGATATTTTATTTCGAAGAATCATATTTCTTACTATTTTAAAATATTATTTTTTTTTTGTAGTCACATAACAGAAGTAATAGTCGCTTATCGAAAGACAAAAAATGCAAGTTGCTAAATTTGACAAAACCGAAGAAATTAATTGCAATTGGACGATGGGTGACGGATAACCCAAAAAGGTTGTTCATGGTACAACGCTTGGAAAAATTGTCTCTCGATTTTGGGTAGATCCAATTTTACAACCTAAAGCACCATTATATAGACCATGTTTCGCTCATGAAACAATAAAATAAATGCAAGGAAGTGCTACTGTATGGCCGACCAAACATATTATGATGTTGGATGACTAGGTATGGTTATCTTTCTTTCTATGCTGTTCTATTTATGATTTATTTCTCACTACACCTAACAATGCTTTCAGTTTTCTACTTATGATTTATTTCTAATTTAGAGGAGAAGTCTGGCTGCAATCTAGCAGCATAAGAAGGGTTTACCTGGGTCTCGAGGGTACATTTAGAAGTGTGTATCATTGGGGGGGTAACATGGAAACTGTGTATCAGTAAGTGGCGAGAAAGAGTTGGTATGTATGTGGATTGTAGTGCAAGAGAGGGGAATTCTATGTGTATAAGCAGTGGCAACAATTATTGTGTATATTGTGCAGCTTGAAGAGTAATTTGCAGCATGCAACAGATTTTGCAAGTGCCATGATGTATCCATTATCATATGTGGGTTCAAGAGTATTATGTTTAGGAAATTGTATCAGTGCTCCTGGGTGCAAGAACTGGATGTAGGTGTACCTATGAAATTATATTCTTATCAGTATGGTATTTTTTAAGTGACAGTGTGTATTAGTATACTTGGGGGTGTATTGTTTAGACCGAGAAAAGTGTCAATAATAGGATTATAAGCAGTATCAAGGATCTTGATGTGGGGGGTTACTCCTTGGATGTGGAGGCAGCAGCATAAAGTGCAAGTGCAGTTGCTGTATTGCAGAAATTTGAAAGTGTGGTGGGTATATAAGGAGAGTTGGGTGTAAGGACTGTGAGAGTGTAGGTAAGTATGGAGTAAGTACAAGGGAGTGTTTGAGTGTGGTTTATGTTTGTGCAAGTGTCAAGTATAGTTTAGTGGGTAATTGGATAGGCTAGTGTTGGGGGTGAGACATGGGTAATATAGAGTGACAAGGTAAAGTGTGGGTGTTATTAATATGATAACACGGCTCTTCAGTCAAACCATATCAGTACTAAACCAATATCACCTGGATTCAGTACTAAATAACACTGCTCTTCAGGCACCTATTTTTTGAGATAATTAGATAAGTACTAATTAAAATAATATCACCTGGATTCAGTACTATACAATATATGGACTTCAAATACTGTCACGACCCGCACCCGGTGTAGGGGCACAAGTACGTGGGTAAGTCCTGCCCTACGCCGCAGCATCGACGGTAGAAAACTGTCTAGGTCAACAATACTATCTAAACATCATATAATATATATAATGTACCTGTTAAGATATCTCAACTCCCAATTGGAGGACAATATGATAATAGTAATCAATACTCAATCACAATAATAAACTAGAGAAAGATATGACACGATATGGAATAGAAGGAAAGAAATACATAGTCAAATACATCATAAGTCCAATAGTCTAATCCTAACACAATGATCTCAAATATAATACAATGCCAAAAGTGTCTAACTGACATATACAATAACATAAAAGAACTAGCTAAATCTCATCGACTGTTGGTATATCTCAATAGGCTCTGCGAGTGCTATCTCAACTGGCTCGCCATCTTGTGGCCCATAGTGCGTAGGACACCAGTCCTCTAATAAATTATCTAAAAAATATATCCAGTCAAGATTGGAGCAAAGTACAACCCAATAGCAGTTCCAATAATTGACAGAAACTATGAAACATCAATAGCAATAAAAATAAATGATAGAAGTAACTGAACTAGCAAATATCACGAGAAAAAGTATCATAGTAAATAATGGCAACAAACTGAGAATAATATGATAAGGAATTTCAAGGTAATAAAATGGAATACCTGAAGTAACAAGAAGAAGATGAAGGTTTTCTGCAACCTTGATCAATTAGCGACCCCTTCTGCACATATTTCTTCCTCGGATTGGACGTAGTGTGGAAAATAATTTTCCAACATTTTTTTTCTCCTTGGCCGATCATCTTTCTCTTCTTACTTGAAAAACGAATTTAGAGAAAGCTGCTTACTTTTTTTATTACTATGACTGCCAGAGAATAGAGGATATATATAGGCTACGGCAGGGACCAAGAGGAGAAATTATAGTTAGGTCTCCTAACAGATCTGGGTATCCCATGTTCAGCCCGAACACACAACCCTGGCCCGTTAATAATATTTTGGTCCACTAAAAAGCTATTGTTACACTACCTTCCTAAACCCAAATTATGATTATGGGCTCCTTATTATTATATGCTTATTTGTCTTTCCATGTTAAGATAAATGTTCGCCAATCAAATTAAGTTACTAACAATTATATTGATAGACATCTTTTATCTTTAAGTAGTACCACTCAATTTTATATGTCATGTAGAATATAATCTATATATAGAGTTTACATGATAATTCTTATGAGTTCCTTAAGGGGAAATCATCAACCCGATATATCGGGACATGGATTTCTTTTATAATCAACAGTCTATCATAAACACAATGTTATTACCCAATTCATAGAGGTTATTGACCCATAATGAATCTCACTCTTTTATGAGTCAAAGTAATGCACACTGCATATACATGTCTGTTATTATATCCGGATTAAGAGCATAAGCATCCATAATAACAAAGGTGTTTGTTCTTTTATGTTGTCAGTTCAAAGAGAACAACGTCAAGTGGTCATGTTCAATGTACACAAAGTGTACTAGTGTAAACCTATAGTAAAGATAGACTAATACCATATTACACCAAAACCTTTCCAATGGTTTGTCCAAGTCCATCTAGGTTGTGAACTATTAATATATTCTACAGAAAACTGATAATATGATCTTCTGTGTGACACCACACACCATATTATCTACAATATAAAATATCAAATACTTGTATTAACATTATAACAAATACAACATATAAATATTTGTCGATATGATTCTCATTTAAAATAAAAAAACATAGTTAATACAAAGTGATGCTTTAAGTATAGAACCCTAACTGCCCAGGAAAATACCTTCCTCGGGTTCTGCTACATGTCCTCCTGGGACCCGTCTTCTTGATCCGCTGGCCGAGAAAGACGGAATGGAGGTACTGGACTACCGATCTCCCCTTATGAAGGGGCCTTACGAGCAAAATAATATGCGACGAAGGGCAGATCCTCTACTTCTAGTGCTTGCACCTGTTCTCCGGGTTGCCGCCGGGTGGGTGCCTTTGGTTGCAGCCGCTGGAATATCGACTGCCTATTTGTAAGTATGCTAATTTGTTACAATAGAAGTTGATGATAATACTGGCACAATGATGCCCTGTAGAGGGAACTTCTTATGCCATGGTTGAATCCCTCGCTTTGCGCTTATGATTGATCACGTTGCATAAGTCAAGCAAAGGCTGATTCATCTTTGCACCCTTATTATGAGCCCGGGTAGACCGAGAATATGGGTGCGCAGGTATTGACTTTGCTTCCTGACCTAGGGTTCGTACAAGAACTTTCCCCAGGTTGCTGATGGAAGACTCTTTAGACTGACCCTATCCAATTGTCACTGCGGGCTGGACGCATGGGTCGATTTTGTACAACTTTTTGTTAGGGGTACTCATTACAGTTAGCGGTGCCTGTTGTCCGTCGGTCGAATGAGAAATTACTTGAGCTTGGTGTGTTTGATGATAAACAAAAGAAATAAAACTAGGTTTATACGAAACCCTTTCTTTGTTTACAAACAAGAAAAAGTGTACAATTAATCCTATACGAGGATGTTAAGTACAATAAAAAAATAATTCTGGGGAAAAATTGCTATAGGAGTCTAATCTGCGGTCGATCACTTTGTCCCTTGGACCACACGATGATGAAGAAGTACTGTAGAAGAAGAAGAAGCTTCAAAAATTGCAGGGGGATTGAACTCTCGTTGCCAAAGTTGTCAATCAACACTCTATGTCTGTGCTCTCTCTCTGATTCTTTCTCTGCCTTTGATCCTTGATTGATGCCCCCTATTCTGTGACCAGAAGTCTCTATATATAGAGGTCGGTCACAATAACTGTCCAGTTGGCGTAGAAGCCAAACTGTGGAGAAGGTGGCATCTTTTACGCGGCGGTTATAATAACTGCTACCCACGTTTGAATGATCCTCTCAATCTGCGTATGACATGTGTCCCATTATAAGGTAACGCGTATAACTGCTTCTCAAAGATCACGGCATACAAGCCACATAGATAACTGCCCCTCGCGTAAAGGTAGTTGACATAAAAGCCAAATAACTGTCTTGTTGGCGTAAAAGCCAAATAGCTGTCTTGTTGGCGTAAAAGCCAAATAGCTATCTTGTTGGCGTAAAAGCCAAATAACTGTCTTGTTGGCGTAGAAGCCAAATGTGAAGAACTTGAGGATGCATGAGTAATAGATAACCAGCGTAAAAATAGCTAATTATCCATCATGACTGAGATCTTGAGCATATTCTGGGCCAAATAGCCTTATCAGGTACCTTTGCAAATATAGCCTGAGTTGGCATATTTCGAGGAGATAGCATACGGCGTACTCCTATAGTTGAAAATAGCCTGGTTGGCATAAAATGCAAGGATGGTGATGTGAGCGTATTAGTCGCAGTCTTAGCTTCCCTAGTTATGACAAAATTAAATAGAATCAAATCTCATACATTTAATGCAGATATATGCCTCAATCTCATATATTAAATGCCGAGATATGCCTCAAGCTCTGTACGATAAACAGATTTTGATGTGGCGTCTGATTTTGTCTCATCTTGAGCGTAAAAGCTTATTTCTGCCCATGTAGAACAGGTAGCGTATTCCTTGAATGCGTAAAAATGACTTATATCCAGAATATGTCACAAAACGACAGTCTGGGTCTCTGTACAAAATCATCATCACAGCCGTCCTCTCGATCGTCGTGCAGTACTTTTTGTCAGGAGTCAGGTTCACTGTACTGTCTGACAGATTCATGCGAGGAATACGAAGAGTTCCTCGTACAACTTTATGTTGCATTAAAAACAAACGTATTTTAAACTTTGCGCAGGGGGTATAGCTGTAACGCCCCGCACCCGCTCGGAGCGTTACGCTGAGTCGGATTGAATAAATCAAATGCTGGTTACATTTGAAATATTGGATTTTGGGAAGAAAGATTGATTTAATTGGTTTCAATATGCAGATGGCTAGCGGGTTCGATGGAAATTAGGTGTTCGTTCAGAACAGTACTGAATAGCTGGATGGAATCGATAATGCTGTTTCCTTAGTCCGATCGGTCGGATGATTTGGAGAGCACGGCCTGCTCGCACGGTCATACCAGTTGAGTAGATCGTGCTTGCATCGGACCACGGGTTCAAGGGATTGACCGTATCGGCAGGACAGGATGCCTAACGGGATCAAACATTGTGAGTGGGCGCTTTCTCTTTTCCTCTACTCCTTCATGCCTAATAATATGGAAAATACGTAAAGGCTTGAACACTCGGACTGAAACATTGTGAATCACTACACTGAGGCGTGCATAGAGTGTGCGTCGTTGGCTTGGTAGGATTATGGCTTGAAATGATTTACGTATTGGATAGTTGGAGTTTGAGTCAGATTATACATTTGGGGCGGTTGGTTGGATACTTGGGATTATCGCTTGGACGGTTGGAATTATACAAGTTGGAATGATACTTTGAGGCAATGGGAATATCGGAAATTTGGACGAGCGAGCGTGCATCCGTGCACGAGTATCACTTGGTCGCTTTGTCTTGCAAAGCGAGCAGTTGTGGTTCAAAATCGAACAACTGCATCGGCGAGGTATGGTACCGCTTGATGGGGCATTGTGCCACGAATGGGGCATTGTGCCACGAATGGGGCATTGTGCCACTGAAGCAGTATTGTGCCATGGGTTTGCTTTGAGCATGGGTGTTGCACCAATTTGGAATACATTGTTGTAAAGCGGCAAATGTGAAATATGGGCAACATTGCTGTAAAGCGGCAATGTGAGATTGGGCACAACTTGAGAGATTGTGCCTATGGGTATTTTGGTGCCTTGGGCTATATGTTGAGGTCGAGATTTGGAATCCTTGGGGATATGTTGGAAGAATGGTTATGGATATTTTGTTGGATATCGGTTGAACGAGTCTAGGATCGCTTGGTGGGGCAAGAATGTTCGATCCTCTCGTCATACCTACTTGTGTTTGCATGTCACGGACAACTTGTGCACAAGTTTTGGCATTTCCTCGGAACGGTATTTATCCGGGGCACTGGAGCTATTTTGATCCGGAGGGAAATATTTGATTTGTGCTAGTCATGATGCATTGCGGGACCTCCAGCGGGGCTTGCATCCCGGGCTGATAGGGCGCGCCGTAATGCTTGGAATATGTCCTGTATGGCTTAGCCAGTGACTTCATATAGATAAGAGTTGGCTTGCTTTTCTTTTGTTGGTTTGGCTTTCGTGTAGGCGCGGTCACCTTACCTCGGCAAGATTGTGCACTCGATATGGGAATATAGACTTTGGTTGAGGATGGATATTGAGGCTTGGTTGATGGTTCGGTATGTTATCGTGCGAACGATGGCATTGAGTAGAACGGGTTGCATATTAGAATCCTTCGGGTTGGATATATAACTGCTTGTCGTTTGGTTTGAGATTGAATGCTTGCATGCTTAAACTGCTTTACAGCTTTCCTTAACATGTCATTCATATGCCATGAAACGAATCTAGGATTCAACTAGAAAGATCACCATATAACTGGTTGCATTCACTATTTTTACTTAGTGTCGGTTTAGGCGAGTGGGTTATCCCGCTCACCAGTACGGCTGTGTACTGACCCACGTTTGTGGGCATTTATTTCAGGTATGCAGGCGTAGTGGCGCTGCTTGGATATACGAGGCATGATGTATGAACTGTAAGTACCTTTGTGGGCTAGAGAAAAGAGCAAGAGTATTTCATCGCCTTCGAGGCATCGCCTTTGTGGCATTGTCTTCGATGAGGCATTTCATTAGACCCTATCGTGAGCTTCACTGCGTATTACTCTGATGTGTGCTTGGTACACAACACTTGACTTCCGCTGCAACTTGGTTGTTTCAATGATAATATTTGGTGTTTGACAACATCGCCTTGTACGAGCGCAACTCCAGGCTCGTACGGCATCACGTCCCGATGAGAACGATTGTCCCGCGGGAGAGCTGCAATGTGGTGATTCACGTTCAGCAGGGACTCTTGAGCTTGCGGGAGATTGGGGCGTGACAATAGCAACCTTTTTACGCCAAAATAGTCTTGATGCTGCTTTACGCGGGCAGCTCTGAAGCCATATTTTATACCACAGAGCGCTGAAGCTCTTGTTTTACGCGTATAGCTCTGAAGTCATATTTTTATGCCACACAGTGCTGAAGCTCTATTTTACGCAGACTTCATGTATGTTAGGGATTTTTACGCGTACAACTCCCCAGCGTATTTTATGCTTCTACATAACCCCCTTCAAAGTTTTCAAATTTCTCGTTATTTGAAATACTTTGAATGAAGCATGAAACGGTCAAATCTGACTCGTTCTTCGAGGCTGGTTTTTCGGCAATATTTAAGAAGTTGTTGGGATTTGGTACGTTCTCTTCTGCCTATATAAAGGCAAGCGAATGAACCTGTTTTTCCATACTACCTTTGTAAACCCCCTGATTTTTCAGGAATTTTAATATAAAATTTTCATAATTTTTCTGGAATTTTTTGGGATTTTTTTATTTATTAAAATCAAGGTATTTTGATATTAAACAATTTTAAATAATGTTAATCAATATTAAAATATTATAAAAATAATATTTTTAGGTGTAAAATAAAAAATTAGACATAGGATAATTTTTCGCGAATTTATTGGACCCCAAAAATATTTTTAAAGACCTAAAAACTAATTATTTATTAAACCAAATTAAACCCTAAAATAAATCCATTTTATTTCCAATTGAACCGACCCGAACCGGACCGGACCCGGTCGAGCTGAACCGGGCCTAACCCTAGCGGGTCGGATTCGGGCCTGTTAACCAACACGACCCTCTAGCCCGACCCGACCCGTTAACCCTGAAACCCTAAACCGACGAACCCCCGACTCTTCGGCTCCGCCGACTGCCCCGCTCCCCGCAACGGCTGGCTGCTCCGCTCTCCGCAACCGACGACGACCCCTCGCTCCGCCTATCCGTAACCGCCGCCCGCTTCTCCTATATAAAGCCCCAACCTCCGCCACCTCCGGCTACCCCACCACCAGAGCCGACGACCCCGAGCCTCCGCCAGCACACAACCACCAGCTCCAACCCCACCGCGTTGAACCCCAGCCGTGCCCGCCGACCTCCGCCGTGTCCTCCATCTCCTCCAGCATCGCCCTCCGCCTTCCTCTACGAGCAACCCCGGCGAGCCATCCCCGGCCGACCACGCCAGCAGCAGCAGCAGCAGCAGCAGCAGCAGCGGCCCGCCAGCGCAGCCCCGGCCGCCCAGCGCCTCCGCCTGAGCCTCCTCTATCCGAGCAGCCCCTCCTCCGACAAAGTCTGGCGCCCCCAACCGCAGCACGAAACCCTAACCTTAGCTACAGTGTTGTGTCGTGTCGCCTCGCGGACACGAGAAATTCCAGTTCTACGGAGCCCTGTTCAGGTAGCCTTTTCTCTCTTCTCGTTGCCCCATTTTCCGTTCCGTCTGTTGTGACACGAACCCTGCGTGACCCTCTCGTTTCTCGTACAAACCACTCGGTGTGTCGCATCCTGTAGTGATCACGAACTGTGATCCAAAATCAGGAAAATAATCGCCCTACTTTTCTCCGAAACTTAGTACGCCCCGCTTTGACCAGAAACTGTCAATTTTGCCCCTGTGTCCAAATTGGACTTATGGACAGGCAATTCTAGCTATTTGATATCTTCTGAGCATGATGGTAATGATTATTTCAGCAACCGGAGGAGTACCTGCAGATCTCGTTGATACCAGAGCAACAGTTGGAAACCAAATCCCAAGCAAGTGTACCTTGCCATACTTGCAGTAAATTGCTTATTATTATTCTCTTGATTGATTCTGAGTTATATCTATTCAACCTAGGACCGTGTGACATTATTTAATGTTCGAATAATATTCGGGTGTCAATGCCGTACGCGGAGTTGTGTAACATTACCTAGAGATTGATATCGCTACCCTATACATCTTCGTGCTTGCATTATCAAGTACGTCATACCACAAGACACTTGACATTGTTCATGAGACAGAACCTTCCTGAGATATTCATGGTGATTCTGTATAGGTTACAGGATTCGAGACATAGACTTTATACATATGCTTATCTATTATTATGACACACTGCATCAGTTAGAGGTCATGATCTTGCGTGTCATGGACATGAGAGGTGATTACATTGGGTGGGGAGAGACACACAGGCTACAGGCTAATTATATATATAATATCCTTATTATTGCAGTTCTCAAGACTCTAAACCCGAGCACAGAGCTTGTAGTAGTCTCAGCCTGAGTCCTAGTGATGCGCTCATTTGCATATTACTTAGCTGGTTACATAGTTTACCCTATTGATTCATTTATTATTGTACTGCATTATTTTGGCTTGAGTTATTCTTCTTGCTATGCCCCCCAAGGACCTGGAATCTGGATTATGTCCCCAGGTTTAGCAGAGAAGATCTACCCCGAGGTGTACGGGACAGGAGCAGACATTGGAGCAGTACCAGTACCAAAGGACGAGGTGATCGCCGAGGATTTCTCTTGAGTATCTGTTTTATCTATACTCAGTCTTTGCTATTGTTATACTCTTTATTTCTTTTCTATTGACTGTTGTATCAGAATTATTATCGGGTTGTTCCCTGAGATATGTTTTATTGAGACTTGATGTTGATTTATATTTTATATTGATTGTATTCATTTCTGTGGATGAGATTAGTATCATAGACCCTTACTGTTGTTTTACAGCTTAAGTATACTCTGATGGGTCTATTAAATTGGGTTTATCCATCGGTGTGTGCTGCTGGCCATTGCCACGTGACTAGTCCCTCGGTATTTTGGGACTGGGCCATGACAAAGTTTTTTTGGTGGCCCATACAGATCAACGACTAAATTGCTTCAGTTTCAACTTAGGAATCAAGAAGGCCAGCGACAAGGATAGGATAAGTTTTCAGGATCTCATCCACTTGCTTGAATCGTTCTTGATCACTATATCATATTCGAATCAATTTCTTGACTTGCATCCTGCCTTGATTCCTCTGTGCGCCTTTTATAGTTTATTTTGGATACAGAGTAATGGAATCACAAGTAAGCAACGAGACTCCTACAGGAATACCACAAGGTGTTGTGGTCACCTGCAAAGATGAAGTGACACCAGAAGATAGAGGTCAATCATCTCAACAAGGCAATCAAGCATATCAGCTCGCCTCGAGGATAAAGCAAGACGATATTCCACTACCACCGCAGTTTACTCCACCGATGCCTACTTTTCCACCAGGACAGCTTATGGACGAACAACAGATGTTCCAAATATTCTACGCCATGATGCAAGCCCAACAGAAGGTTCATCAAGAGACCCAGCAACGGCAGAGGACACCACCACAAGGACGCGGACAAGCTTTTACGATGACAATGGAGGACGCGCAGACTCGTGGAGTAGCAAATGCGTGTAAGATTTAAGTTATTCATAGATGCCTATTCCTAGTAATGCCATAGCATGTGCCTGTTAATTTATGACCTTAGCCTTAAAACTAGTATTTTGAACTTGTTAATAATTGATAACCTAGTTTTGCTAAGCTGTAGTTTTCCTTGCTCTAACCAGATTTCTTTACTCTTGAATTACTTAACTTTCATTGTCTATAGAAATATTTTTATTCCTTCCCTATGTATTTTGCTTACCCTCATCCTTCGATTTCTCTTTGGTCATGATTCTTTGTTTGTGTCATGCTTCGAACATGTATTGCAACCGTGTTATCTCTTCTAACCGGTTATATTTTCTTAATTGCGAGGATGCAATTTTCTTAAGGAGGGTAGATTGTAAACCCCCAGATTTTTTCAGAATTTAAAAATAAATTTTCGGGATTTTTCTGAGATTTTTAACTAATTAAAATAAATATTTTCTGGTATTAAATAAATTGTGTGATTTTATTAAATATTAAAATAATATGAAAATAATATTTTTGGGTGTAAAATAAAATATTAGACATACTGTAATTTTTTTGGAATTTATTGGACACCAGAACTATTTTTAAAGACCTAAAAACTAAGTTTTTAATTAAACCAAAACAAACAAACTTGAACCGAACCGAACCAACCGGTTTATTATTAAACCAACCAGAGTGAACCGAACCCAAACCCTAGCCGGTCGGGTCGGATCCATACCCGAATCAGCTAACCCGACCTGACTGCTACAGTAACAATCCCTAACCCCCGACCGTTCTTCCCCTCCCCAGCCGTTTCCCCGCCGCCTCCGCCGCGATCCCCACAGCCGTTCACCGCTTGCCGCTCCGTCTCCTCACGCCGCTCTACCTCCCAAACTGCCGTGCCGTGACCCCTCGCCTTCCGCAACGGCCGACTGTTCTCTTCCCCGCTCCTCCTTATTTAAACCCCCATCCTTCGCCGCTCACCACCGACAACCATCACAGCCACCCATCTCCACCGCCTATCCGCCACCGACCTCGACTCTCCGACGAACCCCTCTCTGCCATCATCCTCCAATGCCACCACGATCTCCGCCACTGCCAACCCCCATCATCCCCACCGACGAGCTCCTCCGGCCGCCATCATTCTCCGCTGACCCGAGCTCCGCCACCGTTGCTTCTCCCATCTGCCAACCGAGCAGCAGCCACCGCCACCTTCGCCTCCGCGAGCCCGAGTACCCATCGACGACATCGCCGTCGACCCTAGCAGCCACAGCTCCGCCGTCAGCAAGCACAGCAGCCGCAGCAGCACTACCGAGCTCCGTCGTAGCCGCGACGCGCCTTCCCGCATATACGCGAAGCATAGTAATTTTTGGCATCCTGTTCCAGTGAGTGTTTCTCTCTCCTCGCTGCCTCGTTTTCTGAATCGTCTGCTGTGACACGTTTCCTGCGTGACACTCTCGAAACTGTGCAACTCGTTCGTGGTTTCGTGTCCTGTGTCGGTCGTAAACTGCGACGCAAAATCAGGAAAATAATTCTCAATTTCTAAAAAATCAGAATTTGTCCCGAAGTCCCTAGTTCACGGCTGTTTTACGACCAATCTAGTTAATGTTTTCAAAATTTACTTGAACAGTAATTTAGACCGTATAACCTAGTTTTAAAACCCTATTTTAGTTCAATTTATAGTGTTGTAGATTGTATTTTATTTGAGGGTAAAAATGACCAAAAACTTGGTTATTTTAAAACCCTGATTTTTCCGGAACTGGGTGTGCCCCGCTAAATGAGGCAACTTGGTCATGTGCGAACTTCGTCGAAAGGTGCGCACCGTCAATACGGACGTGGAAGATTTCACGAAAGTTAATTTGGATGTGCGTGCACACCGGAATCAACGCGTATCCGTCGACAACACCCCATATCGGCCATGTTCTAAAACTCGTTGTAACTTCGTGTGTGCTCGTCGTTTCGAAACGAAACTTACGCCATCGGACTCGTAGTGATACGCTGGTCCTGTGATCCAAGTTTGGTTCGTTCTGAGAACGTTGACAAAATCCCGTATCGTGGGCCCCACGGCTCCACTTGACGGGCGATTTTGTGATCAGCTCATCGGAATCCAGTTCTGGACATTCCGTTGGGTTCGTATCGTCGTTCTGGACTTGTGGACACTAAGTTTGGCAAATTTGGAGAACTTTATCTCTGGCACATTTTTCGGTACGAAGTGGGCCACATGTGGACCCCGCTTTGACCAGAAACTGTCAATTTTGCCCCTGTGTCCAAATTGGACTTATGGACAGGCAATTCTAGCTATTTGATATCTTTTGAGCATGATGGTAATGATTATTTCAGCAACCAGAGGAGTACCTGCAGATCCCGCTGATACCAGAGCAGCAGTTGGAAACCAAACCCCAAGCAAGTGTACCTTGCCATACTTGCAGTAAATTGCTTATTATTATTCCCTTGATTGATTTTGAGTTATATCTATTCAACCTAGGACCGTGTGACATTACTTAACGTTTGAATAATATTTGGGTGTCAATGCCGTACGCGGAGTTGTGTAACGTCAACTAGAGATTGATATCGCTACCCTATACATCTTCGTGCTTGTATTATCAAGTACGTCATACCATAGGACACTTGACACTGTTCATGAGATAGAATCTTCCTGAGATATTCATGGTGATTCTGTATAGGTTACAGGATTCGAGACATAGACTTTATACATATGCTTATCTATCATTATGACACACTGCATCAGTTAGAGGTCATGATCTTGCGTGTCATGGACATGAGACGTGTGATTACATTGGGTGAGGAGAGACACACAGGCTACAGGCTGATTATATATATAAAACCCTTATTATTGTGGTGCTCAAGACTCTAAACCTGAGCTTGGCCCATTACGTGATATCACCGCTACCGGCTCCCCGACACAGAGCTTGTAGTAGTCTCAGCCTGAGTCCTAGTGATGCTCTCATTTGCATATCACTTAGCTGGTTACATAGTTTATCCTATTGATTCATTTATTATTGTACTGTATTATTTTGGCTTGAGTTATTCTTGTACCTTGCTATGTCCCCTGAGGACTTGGAATCCGGATTATGTCCCCAGGTTTAGCAGAGGAGATCTACCCCGAGGTGTACGGGACAGGAGCAGACATTGGAGCAGTACCAGTACCAGAGGACGAGGTGATCGTCGAGGATTTCTCCTGAGTATCTGTTTTATCTATACTCAGTCTTTGCTGTTGTTATACTCTTTATTTCTTGTCTATTGACTGTTATATCAGACTTATTATCGGGTTTTTCCCCGAAATATGTTTTATTGAGACTTGATGTTAATTTATATTTTATATTGATTGTATTCATTTCTGTGGATGAGATTAGTATCATAGACCCTTACTGTTATTTTACAGCTTAATTACACCCTAATGGGTCCATTAAATTGGGTTTGCCCATCAGTGTGTGCTGCTGGCCATTGCCACGTGACTAGTCCCTCGGTATTTTGGGACTGGGGCGTAACACTATCCGCTTCTGCGAGGGTCTGAACTGGGAAGTAAAGATCCTCATTTCGTCTTTCTTTGAGATGTATTCTGAGATACTTGCGGAGGCATGCAAGGTTGAGCGAGAGTTGAGCTTGAAGCCCAAGAGATACCATAATTTTTTATGGGGTCTAGTAGCAGCGCAGTGCTTGCTAACCGTCTTCATCTCCAGTCTAGGCCTTTTCAACAGCCACAGCAGTACCAGACTCCAACTCGGACGCCGGTTCACCAGGTACCGCAACAGCAGTAGAGACACTCGCAGCACGATTCCTGCCACTACTGTAAGAAGTTCGTCCATATATGGAAAGTTTGCAGGAAGAGGTTGGGAGTTTGTCTGTATTGTGGCACAGAGGGGCATCAGATGAGAGATTATCCTTCCAACCCTCGTCATGCAGCTCAGG
This sequence comes from Iris macrosiphon, assembly GCA_036927795.1. NCBI lineage: Eukaryota > Viridiplantae > Streptophyta > Magnoliopsida > Asparagales > Iridaceae > Iris > Iris macrosiphon. Next base: position 45,518,463 of record JAYESA010000009.1, read on the forward strand.
GAGCAACTCCATCTCAGAGAGCACAGGCGAGGCCACCTGCAGTACAGCCGTGGGAACCGCCGCTTCCGACCCAGCAGCAGTGTTACACCCAGCACCAGCATCAGGGAGGTACACCTCAAGGAAGAGCATTTGCTATGACGGTCGAGAAGGCCGAGCCCATCGGAGATGTCATCACAGGTTCTTTTCTCCTTAATTCTATTCCAGCTTTAGCATTATTTGATTAAGGTACTTTCCATAGTTTTGTATTTGTTTCTTTTGCTCTGAAGCATCATTTGTTAGCTGAGTCTTTGCTTAGGACTAGCAAGATCATGACCGGGGAAGACATTATCCTGGTTAGTGATGTTTGCAAGGATCGGAGAGTTACTCTAGGAGGCCAGGAGCAGAGTGTGTGTCTACTTATAATGCCACTTATGAGCTATGACATTGTACTCGGGGTGGATTGGTTGAGTAGGCACCATGCTAGTATATATTGCAGAGGAGGTAGAGTTTTGTTCAGTCCGCCAGGAGATCCAGAGTTTGAGTTTGCTAGAGGAGCTTCGGAGCAAGGAGAAGGCATTATCTGTGGAGCTATGATGGAAGACAATGAGTTGTCGCATCCCTTGATAGCAGAGTTCTTTGATGTATTTCTTGAAGAATTGCCATGATTGTCGCCAGATCTTGATGTTGAGTTCTCTATAAACTTGGTGCCAGGTGCAGAGCCGATTTTACAGCATGTCTATAAGGTAAACAACAGTGAGCTGGTCGAGCTGAAGAAGCAAGTGGATGAACTACAGGATAAGGAGTTTATCAGATACAGTTCTTCACCGTAGGGAGCCCCGGTATTGTTTGTACCGAAGAAGGATGGATCGGTGTGCATGTGCATCGATTATAGATCATTGAATAATCTCACTATCAAGATTAAATATCTGTTGCCATGGATTAACGATCTATTTGATCAGTTGAGTGGTGCCAAGGTGTTTTCCAAGATAGAGTTGAGATCAGGCTACCTCCAGGTGAAAGTGAAGATGGAGGACATTCTGAAGACTGCTTTTAGGACTCGGTATGGCCAATACGAGTTCATGGTGATGTCGTTTGGCTTGACTAATGCCCCGGTGGTGTTTATGAATTTGATGAACAAGGTATTCCACCAGTACCTTGACAAGTTCATGGTGGTGTTCATCGATGACATTCTCATATACTCAAAGATGTCAGAGGAGCACAAGGAGCACCTGCGAATTGTGTTGGATGTGCTGAGGAAAGAGAAGCTGTATGGGAAGCTGTCTAAGTATGAGTTCTTCCTGGACAAGGTGGAGTTCTTAGGACATGTTGTGACTGATGATGGGATTTCAGTGGACCCGAAGAATATCACAACAATAGAGCCTTAGAAGACCCCGAGTTCAGTGGCAGAGATCAGGAGTTTCTTGGGTCTGGCAGGCTACTACAGAAAGTTTGTGCAAAAAAATTCGAGGATTGCTGAGCCGATGACCAGACTCACCAGGAATGACGCGGAGTTTGTATGAACAAAGGAGTGTCAGGCTTCTTTTGAGGAATTGAAGAAGAGGTTGACGTCTGCTCCTATTTTGATGTTGCCATCAGGGTCTTGAGGATTCACTATCTATAGTGATGCTTTGGGGAAAGGTCTGGGTTGTATTCTTCAGCATAATGGGAAGGTGATTGCCTATGCATCCAGGCAATTATATCCGCATGAGAAGAACTATCTTACCTACGATTTTGAGTTGCCAGCGAGCGGTCATCTTTACTTTGAAGTTGTGGAATCACTATTTGTACGGAGAGCGTGTGGAGATCTTCACAGACTATAAGAGCTTGAACTACATTTTCACTCAAAAGGAGATGAACATGAGGCAGCATTGGTGGCTGGAACTGATGAAGATTTTTGATATATCCTTACAGTATCATCTAGGGAAGGCCAATGTAGTTGCCGATGCCTTGAGCAGGTATCCGATAGGTATATTTTTTAAGAAGGACCGATATTTGTTGGAGGATCTAGAGAACTTGGGCATTGAGGTGATAGTTCCTGGGATTGCGATACAGATATGGGATTTGCTGATACATTCAGAGTTGATGGACAGTATCAAGGCAGCCCAGTATGAGGATATGTCTCTGAGGAGCATCAGAGCTCAGGTAAGAGCAGGATTGGAGGATAATTTTACCATTGCTGAGGATGGTTCTTTGCGGCACAGTACTAGACTATGTGTGCCTAGTGAGGAGTTGCGTGAGAAGGTATTGCAGGAAGCGCATCACTCTCAGTATTTTATGCATCCAGGGGCTAACAAGATGTATCGGGATATGCAAGAGAGTGTGTGGTGGTATGGCATGAAGAGGGAAGTGGCACAGTTTGTATCCAGATGCTTAGTGTGCCAACAGGTAAATGCCGAGAGGCAGAGGCCAGACGGTTTACTATAGTTATTATCCATTCCAGAGTGGAAGTAGAAGCACATTACTATGAATTTTGTGTTCGGGTTTTCACGATCTCCAGGAGGAAAAGACGCAATTTGGGTCATAGTTGACAGGTTGACCAAGTTGGCCCACTTTTTGCCTTTTATGTGGGTTTGTCTACGGAGAAGCTGGCAGAGATATATGTGAGGCAGATTGTCAGGATATATGGGGTTCCCGTCAGCATAGTCTTAGATCGGGATAGTTATTTCACTTCTCATTTCTGGAGGAGTTTGCAGGCAAGCTTGGGCACCCAGCTCAAGTTCAGTACTGCATATCATCCCCAGACGGATGGACAGTCAGAGAGGACCATTCAGACTCTCGAGAATATACTGCTCACCTGTGTATAAGATTTTAGGGAATCTTGGGAGGACCATCTCCATTTGGTCAAGTTTGCTTACAACAACAGCTACCAGGCCAGTATAGAGATATCACCATTTGAGGCTCTGTACGGTCGAAGATGTCGCACTCCCTTGTCGTGGGATGATATTGGATAGAGAGCTTTTCTATGGCCAGAGATAGTGGTGGATGCAACGAAGAAGGTCATGCTGATTATAGATAGACATTGGGTGGCGCAGGACAGGCAGCGGTATTGGGCCAATAGCCACCAGAGACTCTTGGAGTTTGAGGTATAGTTTTAACTTTTATTTTGTGTTGATACTGGTTGTTTATTATAGATTAAGTTCTTAAGGTTGTGTTTTGTTCTAGGTTGGAGGTCTGGTGATTTTGAGGATTTCTTCGACACAAGGCACGATTCGCTTCGGTGGAGGCGGGAAGCTTAGTCCGCAATTTATTGGACCCTTCACTATTCTCGAGAGGGTCAGTGCAGTTGCCTACAAACTAGACTTGCCACCTGCATTGGCGGGAGTGCACAACGTGTTTCACGTGTCGCAGTTGAGATAGTACGTGGCAGATTCTAGTCATGTATTGGATCACTCGAAGATTGAGTTGGGCCCTACTCTCAGCTATCCAGAGCAGCCAGTTGAGATTCTGGATCAGAGAGAGAATATATTAAGGAACAAGACAATTCCCTTGGTATACGTCGCATGGAGGCATCACTCTCTGGGTGAGTCTACCTGGGAGAGGGAGGGTGAAATGCGAGAGCAGTACCCATATCTGTTGTGCCTTGAGATATGTTCTTTCTTGTTCTATTTTGCTTTTCTTGGGGTAGTTTAGTCTTTGAATTTCGAGGACAATATTATTTTAAGGGAGGTAGACTTGTCACTACCATAATTTATAGGAATTAATATTTTGATTATTTTATAATTATTGTGTATGTTGTATATTTATTTATACTATTATTTATTTATTGTTAGATGTTGTATTATATTTTGGACTTGTGTTAGTGGACCTAACTAGACTAGACTTGACTCATGGGCCAATATTTATTTTAGTTAGACTTGAGCCCAATAACTAGCCCAATTCTTTAAGTTAGTAATTTTAGTTAATCAAACCATTAGGATTAGAACATGTACTGCCCCGTTCCCCCTATTCGGGGAGAGCGGCTAAGAAATACTTGGTATCATTCGATCGGGACAGATTGAATCAAGATTATTTCCTCATTATGGATTGTTTCTTCAGAATTAAGTCCCACATTCAGTGGATCGTGCCTGGAGGAAGGACTTGGTGGCAGAGTCGCGAGGGGCCTTTCCGTTGCGTTGGTTTCTTTGCCCGTTTTTTATGCCGCTTGGTTGATTTCTTGTTGGTTTTGTGACTTGTGTTTTCTTGAACGGTTTCTATAAATTTTATTGTCTTCATTCCTTAAACTTTGCATTTTGTATCAAAATCTGGGAGACCGAGGCAGGAGATAATGATTATATGTTGCTGCGTGCAGGTGATCATGTAGGCGACGCGCAAGTGGAGTCTTGAAGATCTTCCCTTTCTCTTTCCCGATTCTCAAACTTATGAGTGGCCTTACCTTTGATTAGCTCCCTTCTTCCAAGTCTTTATTCTTAACAATCTGACTCATTTGTGCGTTCCGATCAACGATACCATAAGAATAATAATAAGTAAGACAAGATAATAAGAAGTAAACTTGGAACACTAATGCTTGTCATACAAATTTTTTGTACGATCACATTGTATGCGTGCTTGTCCGCTATGCATCTATCTATTTATACTTTAGTTATAGCTAGAGCTTATTATTTATAACTGTGCAAATGAGTAGTACAAAATATTTGAAATATGATCACTTGAGCAAGTAGACTATGCCAATCGTATTGTGCTAAAGTAGTTATGTTCATTCTGATGGCTTGAAATTCTTCATTTGTTAACTTAGTGATGAGACATCGTTTGGCCGGACAACTTGTGCACAAGGTTTAGTTCTTGCGAACGGTCTCCGGGATACTGGGGCTGATTCGTTCCGGACGGAACTCGGATAGCTACGCTAGCAAGACTAGCACGGGTAACGCGGGGTCTTGTAGTGGGGCTTGCTATCCGTGCTGCAAGGATCACCGTCTTACTGTAGTTATTGTCTACGGTGGCAATGCGTGCCATGATCCAACATATTACTGCATTATCTATTCAAGCTAATGATGTCTTCTTGACAGGGAAGAATATGGTAAGTCTTGTGCAGGTGGATGCAACACCGCAGGTAAAAAATTACCGAACGGTGGCACAATTATTCAGTCATTTTATATATACATTGCATACTGTAACTTGAAATAAGGAAAGATAGATAGTCCACAATAATAATTTGTTTTCCTCAACTTAATATTGTGTCAATTTGGTTAGTTGGGTTAGCTCATCCTCACCGGTACTTTTTAAAGTATTGACCCTTGTTGCAGCAGGTTTTCCGAGCCAAGGCGACGCGGCGAGGAGCGAAAGTTTCTTCCCCCAACTAGTCCATTACTCGGCGCACTCCGTTCGTGCCTTTTGGAACTTGTACAAAATATTCGGAGCTTGTGCACACATCTTATGCAGCTCTAAGGAAAGGTGATAGCTTTGTCCGAAGGTGTCTATTATATTTTGAAGTACTAGTAAATGATGTAATGTATGGAATGACTATTTTATTTTGTGTCCATCTTGTAAGCCCGTGCGGCACCCCTTACTTTTGAGTCAAGAGTTTGTAACAAAAATGTACATTATCAATAAAAAAAACTTTTTTTCATGTCAATTTAAAATATTTAGCTTCTGAACTCTGCTATTGTTTATATATATATATATATATATATATATATATATATATATATATATATATATATATATATATATATATATCATTATGCTAGGCCTTGTGCGGGTGCGCCTTACGCTCGCACGATATCACGCCCGTGGGACGGTTAGCGATTCTATGAAATTGGGGCATGACAGAACCTTCCTTCCTTAATCATTTTCTTCATGACAATCAAATAGGGGTATTTGGGTCTTTGTACCATTACTTGGGGAGGGGGGCAAGTGGCCGACCTATTGAAGGGGAAAGAAATTCTCTCTCCTTATTTTATTTCAATTTATTTCATTCCATTTGATGCTCTTCCCCAATTCAATCCATTTCTCCACCAAATTTTCTCCAAATTTCTACCACAAATTACTTTCAATTACTCTCATTCTTCACCATTAGAAGATCTAAAAGAAAGGAGGAGGCAAGGATCTAGAGGAGATTCCACAAGTTAAGGGCTCTTTGCATCCAATTGGAGACTTGCATTGAAAATTCATTTTCCAATAGGGACAATTCAAAATTTTCTTTCTAACTAGACTCTAAATCTGTATTTTAATCATTAGGAACCCTTCTATGTATTAGGGCTGCCTATAGAAAGAAGATTTGACTACTAGGGATCCCTATTTTGAAAGTTATTGTGTGTTTTGTGTCCAATTTAGAAAAAAATCGAGATTAGTGCACCATGTATTTGCCAATGGATCTAGTGGATCAGATTGACATATGTTTGGTTGTGTGAGACTAGTGTCGTGTCCACAATTGGATACGAGTAGGCCGTATCATGATAATTTAGTGATACGGGTTGATTTGGGGATTTTCTCTTCGACACAGGGGTCTACACATTTCATATTTTGCCATGAACACTTGGATGGGTAGCTAGCACTCTATATTGCCTTTAATTAGGATATTAGACTTGTTCATAACCTTTGTGGAGAGTTGGGCGATGTTTTGGTAGAGTGTCAAGGGTGTATCACAAGGGTATCATAGATCTAGTGTGATATTAAGGTGATGCACCACTTGTGTTTGATTTAATGCATTATGAGTATATTTTATATGTATCCTAAATTGTTATGATACTTTATATATATATATATATATATATATATATATATATATATATATATATATATATATATATATATATATATATATATACATCTTGATTATTATACATTAGTATAGATATAGTAGTATGTTAGAGTATTTTCCATACTTATGTATATATGTGTATATATATGGGGGTTGTGCATTGTGATAGGTATATGTTATAATGATATAATTATATATACTCAACTTAATTCATATCTTTTAGAGTGTTATATTGTATATGTGTACTTGTGTTAATATCTATTTGGTATATATTATTGTGTGGGTGTGTTTGTGTTAGAGGATTGAGGTGTGTGTACTGTCAGTGTAGTTGTGTGCAGTAATTCACATGTGATTTGGGGTGTGAAGCACTGATACACAGAGCTAAGGGCAGTCGGGCATGGGTTGTATTAGTGTTATTCATATGCTTGTGTGTGTGCTCGAGTGCACACCCAAGTGTAGGACTACACAGCCACATGGGAGGAGGAAATGTTGGACCGTGCAATGGTATGCTCACTAGAGCATTTCACAGCTGAACCACTGATATGCATTGTTGCTGTGTTTAACATAGAATTTAGGGGGAAGGAGGCTCGGGCTACCGTGCAATTCCTGCACAGTTGGGTGCAGCAGCTGTGTGCATTACTGGTGTCAACAGCAGCACGACAGTTAGTGTGTGGTGTTGCCTTAGCAGCAACTTTGCCATAGATTGCACGACAGTGCACTATCATGGTTAGAGGTATGCATTGGTGCATACATATTAATGGGTGTTTGTATCTTATAGGTGAATATATGTTGAGGTATCAGGGTTGTGAAGAGGGTGTATCAGCTGACACCAACAATAGTAGTATCATTAGGTAATGTGATGTCTTGGTTGAATTAGTTAGTATCAGTGATGGGGTTAGGGGTGTGTCTGATACTAAGCTAAGTTGGAACTGATGCCTTAGGCATCAGTGGCAGCAACTAGTAAGAGGGATGGATGATATCAAGAGTGTGACAGTATGTACATGGGTATCCTATGTGGTGAAGGTTTTGGGGTATGGTATCTTGGTGACGTCAGGATACTTGAGTTATGTTAAGGTACTAGTTAATAAGGGCATTAGGTATTAGTTTTGGCATATTGAGGGTAGTTGATATTGGTACTAAGGTAGTACTAATAGTAATTATAGCTAGTATTTGACTATATACATAATACTTAGTATTAAGAGCTAGTATAAGTTATATATTGATAATTAGTATATGGTAACCCATTACCTTGTGTCAATAGCTAGTTAAGGTAAGTATTCATATTAGTATCATAGGGTATCCTAATACCTAGTTTCAACTTATTTGACTTATATCCTCAAGATATCAACCTAGAAACTTAGATATAGGCTAATACAACCTAGAAATGACTAGTTGGATCAAGTTTGACTAGTTTGACTTAGAGATGGCCTAAAGACTTAGAACTTGACTAGTCTAACTTATTTTTATTCCAAAATCTTGTATTGATATAATATTCCATATTTAGGTCTCCGAGACACCATTTCGGACATCTTTTATACTGTTCACCAGATTCTAGGCGAGTATATTCTCTGAAAGTTTCTCGTTTATGATATCATCTTTGTTTCTTGTATTTAGTATATATACCCATGATTTTTCTGATACTTGGTTTCACGGATTGGTATTCCTGGATCCCGTCATGAGATGTTATTCCTGGTAGTTCCTGGCGTATTTCTTGTGCAAGCCCATTGTTCTTGTACATGTATGGACACTGATTCATGAGGGGATTAACGCCCTTCTCTTGGAATCCTGTGTCATAGCGTGTCATGGTTGGATCTACTATGCTAGTTGGGGGCGGGGAGTATTTAGTGTAGATATGTGATCAAACCCCCGCAGTTCTTATTTTTCTTACATAGTGTTAATCATACACCATGCGTATGATTAACCAGGCCATGATTTTCGAGCAAGTTTCTAAGCCGATCATATGTTGTCACTAGTACTCACTCATTTATATGTATTTCTTGATCATATATATGATGTTCATATCTCTTGTATATATTTTTTGCATTTTCTTATTCATGTATATTTCTACCATGCTCTATTCTTCTTGTATATGGTCTCTATTTACTACTACATAGTCTTTATCATTTATTAAAACTGCTGCTAGAGGTGTACTTTGCTGCAATCCTGGCTGTATATATATTTTCCTAGATGATACTGAGGAGTGGTATCCCACTCACTATGGGCCTCATGACTTAGTTGGCTTAGAGCTAGAGACTGTGGCTCAAGAGGGACTCGTCCCGGTTGAGACAGACGACACTTTACCTGTAGCTCAGTAGATAGGTTTATATTGTACTGGATTTGTCTCCAGCGTTGATAGTTAGTGCTCTTTTATATTTGAGGCTCATTGGATATTATCTTTTATCTTGTGAGTTGTATTTTCACCCTTCATTTTTTTATATCATATTTGTGTGTTGTTTCATCTTATAGTTTTGTGATTGAGTATTCATATTTCATTGGTGGCGTTATATATCTTGATGATCATTATTGATTGATAGAATAGTTTACCCAAATAATATTCTACCGTCGATGTTGTAGCGTAGGCTGGACGTACCCACGATCTCGTGCCCTTATATTGGGTGCGGGTCGTGACAGTCCCCCTACATATATATGCATATAGTCGAGAATACCTCATGTCTTCTGCTTGCTTGTACTGAAGGTCACCCTGTGCTGCTTGCCATAAACACAATGCTCACAAAAATCCATACTTGGCTTCTTCAAGTTCTTCAGTAATCCCTGCTTGCTTAGTAAGGTCAGGCCCTTCTCACTCATATCCCCAAGCTGCATATGCCAAATACGTGTGCTATCAGTCAAATTCGATATTCTGACTGCTAAAGTTTCAGTCACAGTGCTTCCCAATAATATATAAGACTTGTCAAAAATTGTCGGTTGGTTACTGTAATGACCCGCTCCGCATCAATGTGGATAGCTGAATCAAACGGCACAAGTGCAACGACTCGACCATGCTCACTCTGCGAGAATACTTTCTTGAGGCAAAGAATTTCAAACTTTGCCCTTCAGGAGTTCATACTTAGACTTTCAAAGGCGCGCACGGAGTATCGCTCGATCGAGACGAATCATCGCTAAGGTGGGTGGCTACGATGAACATGTCTTTACTTAGCCTGCACACTTAAAAATATGGTCGATACATGCTAGTCGCTAGACGAATCATCCCTTGCATGCTAATAAAGAATACAACACACCTAGCCAAGGGAATAATCATATCTTATATCTCCTTTGCATAGAACATGGAAGTAGATCGGTTGAACGGAATAATATGCTTGTTTTACAGTTCTTATAACCTCACCCTCGTAGCGTTACTTTTGTTCCTTATATGTTCCTTCAAGTATATTGCTTCATATGTCTTGAAATGATCATCACATAGATATTGCCTCAATATAGAAGCACAACACAGATCATGGTTCACTTACCTGTGGCAGAAAGACTATCAAAATAGTCGTTCCAAGCCAAATAATAGAAACATGGAAAGTCTTCGGGACCGTTGGGTCGCCAAGACAACTCCCAAAATGGGGGCTGCAATAAGTAGTAAAACATCAGCATAAACTGTGTATTGAATGGAATACACCCGATCATGAGATCTCTGAACGAGTAAATGCATTCGCATTATGTCAAGTAGCTATGTTCATTTAAGGTCCTAAAATATTGCATATAATAAAATCTTAGTGTTGATCGTCAATGGTCATGGACTGCCTATACACAGGTTTATGGTTCCTGCGGACGGTACGTCGGGGCACCGGGGCCGATCCGATACGGACATGAATGTCTCATAGTCAGCATGGGGGAAACAGGGCCTTGTAGCGGGGCTTTCTACCTGCGCCGCAACGACTGTCGACCGCCCAGACTATAGTTCATGATGGTTAGTCAAGTAATGTGAATGTGTTGTTAAAAAGTATCATTTAAGTCTCATTAAAGTATCATCAAGTATCATTAAAAGAATCATATGGCAACCCACGTATGGCCTCGTATGGACTTGAGGCAAGTAACGTATGCACGGCGCACTCTGCGTGCAAATCGTTAATTAAACCAAGAAATCTGAACCTCTGAAACACACTTGAATAATCTGAGAATTCTGAACGGTCAGAGTATAATGCATTTGAACAACCTGAGTCGCAAAATAATATGAGTATCATAAATTTGTGTATGTCGTTCACCTAAGTCAGAAACACGCTAGTAATACATGTGTTTGCTTATGTGATTCTCGGTTTCCTTATACATATTCATGCTTGGTTAACTTTGTTGTATTATTTGGACAGGGAAAAAAGAATGGTAATTTGGTAAGTTTTGCCGTGTTTCTCTTATATCGCACGGCGCACTGCCACACGAGTTAGAATTTACATCATTTCCATAAAACTGATCCTAAGGCAAGATTAGAAAGATAACTTAATAGATGGTGCACGAAACTAATATATCGTGTTTGGATTTATCGAGCGGGCGAGAAGCCTCCCTACCAGTGCATTCATGTACTGATAACCCACCAGATTGCTTGCAGGGTGTGGAAGAAACTCGTTCAGTACAGAGTATCTCCTCATGCGCGCTAAGGCGTGGAGTTCGCTCTGGAGCCTTGGAGTGTTGCGTCCAGAGCTGAAGTATATATACAAGACATAATATTGGAACATCACCTATGTATCATCTCAAGTTGTAAGCCGCTTGGTACGTCTTCATTATTTGAGAGAAAGAGAGAGAGAGAGCTTGAGCGACTTATAATCTCGGCCTAGCGCTGCTTGTAACCTTATTTATGATCAATAAAGAGCTTGTTTATGTATCATAATTGTGTTTATTCTATGCTACCGCTATATCAAATTGGTGACCTAGTTATCGTAAGGCCATTTACTCATGCCGTTCAAATTTTTGCTGCATTGGAGACAATCTGTGCGACTCTATGGCTTAGCTATTTTTTCGCCTGTTCGGATCATGGCCTTGCACGGGCGCAGTTTGTGCTCGTACGATATCACGTCCTGATGAGAACGATCGTTCCGCAGGAGCACTGGCGCAGTGATTCACGCCTAGCAGGGACGGCCAATTTTGCGGAAGATCGGGGTGTGACAGTTACCATGTCAATGATCTTTCATCACCAACAAAGAACTACGAACAACCCGCAAGACTCCACCCTCGACAACAAACTTGTTACCATTCAAGTCAAGCATACCAAGGGAAATAAGATTTTTCTTAAGGTCGGGAACATGTCTGACATTGGCCAAAGTTTGCACAATTCCATCATACAACTTCACCTTGATAGACCCAATTCCAACAGTTCGACATATATTGTTGTTGCCCATCAATACAGAACCACCATCTGTCACCTTGTAGGAAGAAAATTACTCCCTTTTTGGGCACATATGGTAGGAGAATCAAGAATCCAACGGTCACTCACGTTGTCATGTGCCACCAAAAAATAGACTCCGTCACTGTCGGCTTCTGAAGCGCAGTTTGCTTCATCACCTTCTCTTTTTGTCGTATTCTCCTTTTTCTTGTTCTTCTTCTTTGGATGAGTACACTTATTTGTATAATGTCATTTCTCATTACAGTTGAAGTACTTTACCTTCTCAATAGGTATCTTGGACTTGGATCTTGATCTTCTACTGCAAGATGCTCTATCGTTTGTCCTCCCTCTTGCCATCAAACCTTGGGCCTGGTCTCCACCTTTCTGCCATTAGAAGCCAACATCCGTACCTCATTAGACAATAAGGCACTTGTAGCTTCTTCTATGGAAATTGAGTCATTCCCGTATAGTAATGTTTGAATAAGATTCTCATAGGAATCGGGAAAAGAAAACAATAGAATTAGTGCCAAACGATCATCATCTTCATATATGTCAACATCCTTTAGGTCAGAAATAATTTGATTGAATTTAGAAATATGATCTTGAATTGACGTACCTTCCTCCATCATCAGTCTGTAGAGCGACTTCAACATATAAAGTCGGTTGGTAAGAGTCTTCGTCATGTAGAGTGATTCCAACTTTAGCCAGAGTCCAACAGATGGTTTCGTCCTTCACAGAGTAGAAGACATATATTTCCAAACATAGGCGAATAGCGACACATGCTTCGAGATCCATGTCATCCCAATCATCATCGATCATGTCAGCGAGCTTCTTCGACTTTTTACGTAAAGCCTTGTGAAGCTTTTGAGATATGAGAACGTCATTCATCTGGCTTTTCCAAAAGCCAAAATCATTCTTCCCATTGAACTTCTTAATTTCTTATTTTGCAATCTTTCTTGACGGAGATATCTCAAGAATTTACCCAATTAACTTTCTCTGAGAACTCCAAAGCTCTGATACCAATTGTTGGGCACACAACGGAAATGGACCCAAGAAAAACAGAGAAACACCTCAGAGAAAGTTCACAACCACAAAGACAAGGATTTACATGGTTTGGCCAAGATGCCTACTTTCACGGACGAGGGTGATTCAATTCTACTATGAAGAAGAAAAAGAATTACAATTGCTCTCAAAACTTCTCTCATTTCTCTCAAGAACTCTCTACAAAAAACTCTCTCAAAAACTTTAGTGTTGAACTTATTCAACAATTTTTTGCTCTCTTATGTCGAACTTATTCAACAATCATTGAGCACAATTTGAGATATACTCTTATTTTGAACTTATTCAATAACTTACATGAGCACTCTTGAAATACTCTTGGAGAAACCTTTGTCCCCTTTATATAGCATGTCATATGTCTATACATAGAAATCCAATATTATGTAGGAATAGGAATCCAATATTATTCTTGTCAAAGATTTGGTCAAAGGTCAAAGTCAATCTTCTTCAAAATGTATGGTCAAATATATCTTTCTTCATATCTCCACCTTGTCAAATGTTTGTTCTTCTTCAAAGATATGGTTAAAGATCAAAGTCAATCTTCTTCAAAGATATGGTCAAATATATATTTCTTCAAATTTAATGAACAATTTTAATTAGAAAATATAAGTAAGTGCACTTTTGGAATGTAAAATTTTCACGATGAAGCTTCAACTTTTCATATTATATAGTAGTGTAGATAAGCTAAGATACATGGGCATGGCCGGCCCTGAACAAGTTCATTCGGAGCGCCTGAACAGGGCCCTCCAATATAGAGGGCCCTTAATTTTGGAAGTTTGTTGTTATAGTATATTTATAGTGGATAGTTAAACATAACAATGTAGTAATGTAGCTCAAGTGGTGAAGTATTTGTTTTGCATATGGCAAGGTACTAGGTTCAATCCCTTGCATCTCTAAAAACCCCTAGCCTCTACTAGGGAACAAATATATATTTTAAAAACTAACTCGATATATTATTGAACATAATTTTAATTAGCAAGTAAAACACAATATTTTTGGGATATAATATGGTATTTAATTTTTTGATGCGTATTATTTGAATTTGTTTTGTTAAAGTAGCTTTTACATGCCAGAAACCTGTAGCCTTTGCAGAAAATACATATAAGGTTGGAACTTGAAAAAAATAACTTGACATATTTTTGAACATAATCATAACAAGTAAAACATGATTTTTTTAAAAAAAAGATGATTCTAATCAAAATGTCTTCGAATCCAAAAATATCTTGCATGTATGTATATTGAACATTTTGATCAACATGCTTCGTCTTCTTTTTGCTAACATGCTTTTTCTGCAAATGAGTTTATGTAGATTTTGTAAATTTGAGTAGTATTTTTCTAATATTTAGACATTATAGTTGTTCGATTAATAATTTATATCGTACATGGAAGTTAAATATTATTCTCTTATTAATTTTTACTTGTACACATGGGTAATTTTTTAAGAAAAATTAAATTAAACTTAGCGTCTGTAGAAGCAAGAAAAAAAGCAAGCATGCCACATAAAGGTCGTGCCCCCCTCAAAGGAACAACCTAACCGCAGAGAAGCAACAAGCGGCCTGCCAACCAAGCCGTAGAGAAGCCACATGCGGCCTGAATAACCAAGCCACAGAGATGCCACATGCGGTCTCAACAAACAAGCCACAGAGAAGCTACACGTGCTCTGGTCAAACCAAAGATCAAGGAGACACATAGTATACTCTATGCGGCCTGAATGACCGCAGAGCAGAGAGGCCGCATAAAATCTCCTGACACAGCAGTCGATGACTGTCGGACTCTGACACATCACTCTTCACGCCGACGCTTCGAGATACGTAAAAATGACTGCTCAAGAAAAGACAGAAAGTGACATCCGTGCATTAATGACCTCGTCAGATGTACTATGCCACGTGTTCCCTCGTACGCGGCTACGCCCTATGCGGCCACAATACCATGCGGCCAAAGTGTCCATCGACCAAGGCCAGACGAGAGTTTGCATGCGGCCTTGCCAACATGCGGCTAAAGTGTCCATCGACCAAGGCTAGACAAGACCCATGCGGCCTCGCCATCATGCGGTCAGAGTGTCCATTCGACCAAGGCCAAACGAGAGCCCAAATGCGGCCACGACGCTATACGGCCATGACGTTATGCGACTCTCGGTTCACAGGATCTTTTCTGTTACAACCGAAGATGATTTCTCGCAAAGTCAGTGCTGACTAAGTGTCCAGTTGACCAAGTCACGCACGTAACAATCCCGAGATCTCTTCAACAACACACCCTAACCGAGATTACATGGCAGCCTGTTCGCAGCATGCGACTGCGGTTACAACCGTATTCTGTTGAACGAGTCCTATGCGGCTACCAAACAGAGCCCTATGCGGCCACCGAACAGAGCCATATGCAGCATCGATAGTCTGTCAGGATGACAACTATAAATAGCAATAGTATCATACCCTACAAACCCACTGCCAGCTACATACGTGCACACAAGCTCAGGAGAGAGAAGAAAGGAAAGCATCCTCATTCCCTCATCGGACCGTCAACGGAGTAAAGGAGCCGCCATAACGCTCCTTGTCCATCGCCACCACCCATATCAAAACATTGTACGTAGATTGTATGTCTAGGACCTCTTTGTACTTTTTTTAGTTTGTTGATTAAATCAAGCTCCTTTAGACTTTCAAATTTAATGGCGAATAAGATGATGACTCTGCTGGAGACCAACTTCTCCTCTGATGAGAAGACAGTGACGCAGTTCGATGCGGCCAAGCTGTGCTCGACCCAAAGGATGTTGGTGGTGCGCTTCGACCAGCAAGCATTCGAGAACATGCTCTCTGGGGACAGCGCGAGTCCTTCTCCAAGGCAAGCAAAGCCTAAGAAGACCCGTAGAACTTGGGTAGCAAAGGTCGTTGTGCCTCACCCAACTGCAGAGCATGCGCTCCCCAACTCTCTCCCTGTTGTCGCAGATGCACATTATGCATCCACTCAGACTAACCCTATTTATGCGGCAGTCGGAAAAGGCGCTCAGCGACCAAACTCTGGCAGAGAAAAATACTACGAAGCCAAAAGTTCGGTTGCTGAGACAAGCTTCATGTGGCAACAGCAGAACCGCATAAGTCTACAACCGCAAGCATAAGTCCACATGCGGCACCACTCAGTGGCCGCAGGCAAATGCCTATATACGACCAACACAGTAGCAGAACTTTCGTATTCAATCAAATCTCACGCAGAGCTGACTCCATGCGCCTTGCTGAGAAAGAAGATGATATGAACTTGGACTCTTCATACAACGCACAAGTGTGTGCTAGATCAAGGGAGCCCAGGGCAGTTCGAGCTCGCCAAGCTCAAGCAATTGCTCATACGGCCGGCCGGCATCCCGCACCACTAACTGTTAGGTGAGCCCATGCCGGAAAGTTATACGAGACCGACCAATGTGTCCGACCCGCAGTGGCAAACAGACAAGGTCAGTCTCGAAAGTCTTCTAACAATGACTTGGGGAGAATTCTTGTACGAACCCCAGGACAGGGAGCAAAGACAACACCTACACACCCATGTGCTCGGTCTAGCCGAGCTCATAACAAGGGTGTAAAGGTGGATCAGCCCTCGCTTGATTTGCACAAAGTGATCAACCACAAGCGCAAAGTGAGGGAAGCAACCATGGCATGTGAGGTATTATCTCCAAGACACCCTTGTGCCAACATCATCATCAAATGCTGCTGTATTAAAAAGCAGTGCCAACAAACATGCAGTCGGCATTCCAACGGCTGCAACCAAAGGCACCTACCCGGCAGCGTCCTGAAAAACAGGTATATTTTACTAGAGGAGGAGGATTTGCCCTTCGCCTCGTGCTATTTTGCTTGGAAGTCTCCCTCCACGAGGGGAGATCGGAAGTCTAGCGCCTCAAACCCTTCGCATTCGGTCAGCATGTCGAGAAGGCATGCCCAAGGAGGACATGCAGCGATACCCACATAGGGAGTTTTCCAGGGTACCCGCTCCAAGAAGAAATTGTCAACTGTTGGGGGTGGTCCTTCCTCAAGACCCCTAGAGATCCTGCAAGCTGGGGGTAGCAATCCCCCAGAACTTCACAACGACCCGACATTTCGAAGGGATAACAATTCCCAAAAAACAGATATCGAGATCCCTGAGGGTAGTCACCCTCACCAGAAAGACATACCTTCCTACGCTGGAGGTAGTGTTCTCTCAGAGTCCGAAGAGGATGCGATGCTGACAACCTTCCCCGAGGACTATTCGCTATAAGAGTCCGAGACAAAAAGTGCGACGTTCACCGTTCCATCGACTTCCTCCCATGTAAGAACAATATACATGGCAGGGGATGATCATGAGGGCCCCAACGATCGACAGCGCCTCGAAACCCTCGAGCCTATGATACACACCATGAGTGCATTGATGCAAGCCTTGACCCAGATGATGCTGGAGATCAAGACAAACATGGCCCCACAGCCTCCAAGAACCTCGGGACAAGCTAGCCAAGATCCTGGGGCAAATGGAGACTCTAACGCCACCGCTCTGCCCATCAATGGAAATCACATTATGCCCGGATCATCTACTCCTTCCACAGTAGATGAGGCTCGAGAAGCAATACGGGAGGTACGAGAACTCCGGGCCAGCCTAGACTCTATAGGCAATAGAGACTCACTGCGCGAGCTTGGGATCCGGCTACCGACCATCATGTCCATATTACCTCTGATATCGACTGTCATCTCAACTTAGCACCCGTACTTAACTCTAAGTATGTCAGCGGTGTTAAGCCCACAAAATCTGCCACGTCCATATTACCTCTGGCGGGGCTGATCTCAAACCTACTACTTGCACTTATGTGAGCAAAAAGTAATAGGTCCACAAAACCTATCACGTCCATATTACCTCTGATAAGGTTTTCGTTTCAAGCTTATTACTTGTACTCCGGTACACAATAAGTACTAGGTCCACCAAAGATCCCCTAGCGGGATATCCTTAAAAGGCTACGGGGTATTTACTACGTCCACATTACCTCTAGTACAAATACCCAAAGTCCACAATATTTAACACGACAGAGAAGTTATAGAAAAAGATAAACTTTTCATTAATATATTCAAGATCATGAGTACACACGATAAAAATCTATTATAGTTTAAGGATTTTCATTAATATTCAAGATCATGAGTACATGTGATAAAAAATTCTATAATCAGAACTTTCTCCATCCAGGCGCCCCTCCGAGTGGTTGCGACTACTGACACCAACAAAGCCCGCAGCGGAGCTCAATGCTTTCTGGATCATCCCTCTATAGTACAAATCTCAGTATTTGAAAAAAAATCCATACTGATGGATAGAAAGGGAGGAGTAGGAGCAGGCGCTCTTCAACCATGCGGAAAGACGACGAAGGAATGACAATTAATCCAAATCCTGTCATCAACACCCATGCCCCTGGCCAGTAACAAGCCGCATAAAGGGGAGAAACGTAGCTAGCATGCTGCACGAACAAGGACAACTCAGCGCGTGACACAGGATGCTCATCCTCGTCTCCTGGATTCGTTCTTGCCGAACTGTCCTCGTCTCCGGGAGCAGTTTTTGGCGAACCACCGCATAAAGTTGGTCTTCACCCAGAATAACATGTGTTATGATATCCTTCTATGCTCCATCATGAGCCGCACGAGGGAGAACAAAGCCTGCACAAGGAGAACATATGGCATTAGCAAACAAAGACAATATGAAGTCCATGCGACAGAGCCTAGTCGGTGCATGGGGCACCTTCCATGCGGCAGAGCCGTAATGGTCGTATGTCGAGTTGAGCCTCCATCCATGCGGTAGAGACATACTGGTCGCATGTCGAGTAGAGCCTTCATTCATACGACAAAATCATGGTTGTAGCATGTCCAGGTCAAGCTCTCATCCATGCGACAGAGTCTTAAGTGACATAGGATGGTTACCCGTCCATGCATAGGCATAGTCTGCGTGTGTTCTAGATATTTTTTTATCCACGCAGCAAGACTGTTTACTAGTGTTGCTGTGTCCTTGGCAGCCCAACACGAAAATCAGAGTGCTCCCCTACCTCCGGGCGAAACAGTAAAGTCGGGGGGCTACGGATAAAGGCCGGCCCTGACAAATTCCTCGGCAAGAAGGAAGGCAGCCTGCGACATCCTTTGCGTAAAACGGAGGAAGAAGGCAAGAAAGATAAAAGTTCTCTCTCTCTCCCCTGACTGCCTATTTATAGGCTCCAAAAATGCGTGAAAGGATCGAGGCTACAAACCTAGCATTTAATGGGATGAACCTGACGTTCGATCCGCGTGATTCTCTTTAATCTCCTCGAAAACCGACATCTCGAGCCGCTTTATCCGTCGACGGCGCCGAATCCTAAGAGATCCGCACGAGAATTGAAGCAAATCTCCTCATTTAATGAGCTGACAGTCTGTCAGACACAATTATGCAACCATGAGAATATGCGGCATGCCCTGTATATGCGACCAATCATGTTTCTTTTAAAGTATTCCAAACTTGTTATTTTGGAAACTTTAAAGGGGATCTTGTAGAAGCATAAAAAAATTATGCAGGCCGTATAAAGGTCGTGCCCCCCTCAAAGGAACAGCCTAGCCACAAAGAAGCCACAAGGGGCTTGAACAACCAAGCCACAGAGAAGCCACGTGCGGCTTGAACAACCAACCCACAAAGACGTTACATGCGGCCTGAACAAACAAGCCGCAGAGAAGCTGCACGTGCCCTGGTCAAACCAAAGATCAAGGAGCCGCATAATATACTCTATGCGGCCTGAACGACAGCAGAGTAGGGAGGCCACATAAAACTCCCTAACACAGCAGTCGATGACTGTCGGACTCTGACACATCGCTCTTCATGCCAACGCTTCGAGATACGTGAGAACGACGGCTCAAAAAAGATAAAAATTGACATCAGTGCATTAATGACCTCGTCAGATGTGTCATGCCACGTGTTCCCTCGTATGCGGCTACGCCTTATGCGACCACAACGCCATGGGCCAAAATGTCCGTCGACCAAAAGCCAGACGAGAGTTTGCATGCGGCGCACAACGCCATGCGGCCAAAGTGTCCGTCGACCAAAGGCCAGACGAGAGTTTGCATGCGGCTACAATGCCATGCGTCAAAGTGTCCATCGACAAAGGCCAGACGAGAGTTTGCATGCGACCTCGCCAACATGCGGCCAAAGTGTCCATCGACCATGGCCAGACAAGACCCATGCGACATCGCCATCATACGGCCAGAGCGTCCATCCGACCAAGGCCAAATGAGAGCCCGAATGCGGCCATGACGTTATGCGGCTCTCGGTTCACATTATCTTTTCTGTTACAACCGAAGACGATTTCTCGCACAGTCAGTGCTGACTAAGTGTCCAGTTGACCATGTTACGCTCGCAACCACCCCGAGATCTCTTCAACAACATATCCTAACCGATACCACATGACAGCCCGTCCCCAACATGCGATTGCGGTTACAACCGCATTCTGTTGAAGGAGTCCTATGCGGCCACCAAACAGAGCCATATGCGGCATCGATAGTCCGTCAGCACGACGACTATAAATAGCAAGGGTAGCACACCTACAAACCCCCGGCCAGCTACATACGTGCACACAAACTCAGGAGAGAGAAGAAATGAGAGCATCCTCATCGGACCGTCGACGGAGTAAAGGAGCCGCCACAACGCTCCTTGTCCATCGTCACCACCCAGATCAAAACATTGTACTTAGATTGTCTGTCTATGACCTCTTTGTATATTCTTTTGTTTGTTGATTAAATCAAGCTCTTTAAGGCTTTCGAATTTAATGATGAACATCGCCATTAATATATGACATTGATTTTTTATTACACAAAATAGGGTTGTATATTCAATTTTTGACCTGGGTCCTCTAAATCTCGGGACTTTTGAGGGGTTTGAATTACTTGGAGGAGGTGGTGTGTTTGATTTCCACACCACCACATTTTAGATGGTTAAATCTCATTTTCTTATCATTAGAGATCCAACAGGAATGAGTTGGATTGCCAGATTGGACTTCAATTTTTTCCAAGTTGCATTGTTTTGGTGCTGATTTTTCTTTCTTTCTTCAAGTACACATGAACTTCTATTTCCTTTTCGAGTTACTATCACCAAGAGTTGTTGTTATGCCAAAAAAAAAAAAATGTGACTAATTTTTATTTGTTTTCATAAATTCTGAAAGCAATGAAACCTCACTTGATTTTGGTTCCATAAAAAGGAGGATTGAATCCGAAAAACAACGAACCAGTATCTTCTTTTGTGCTGGCACTCATCTCGCGCCAAAACTTCCCCCTTTTCCCTCAAATTATCCCGCCACAATCTTCGCGCCATAACTCTCCCGCCACAATCCACAATAAATAATCTCTTCCCCCCTTCTTCATCTCTCTATCCCTCTTCCCCCCTTCTTCATCTCTCTATCCCGTTCTCTCTCTAAGCCGCAGAAATGGTGGTGGCACTGGGACCTGGAAAATTCTACGGCAGCGGCCTCCCCCGCCCCCGCTACTACACCGACGTCAAGTTCAGCTCCGCCCGGGTCGACCCGCCGGTGCCGGTCATGGACCCGTTCCTCTCTTGGGCCGAAGAGGCCCACTGGTCCATGGGCGGCCTAAGCTTCCGCCGCCTCCGCCTCCAGGGCCGCATCGAGGGCTCCGTCTCCAAGCTCCGGGCCCACTACCGCCAGCAAGATAAGAAGATCAAGAAGAAGACTGCTATGCTGAGGTCGCCGTCTCCTCTTCTGAAGAAGCAGAAGATCGACGAAGTGGAGATCGCGTCGGACTCGGACTCCTCCGAATCCGAACCCGAGAACGAGGCGCCTGCGAAGGTAGCGGGTCGGGTCTCAGCCCGGTCCCAGAACAAACAGTCAATGATGTCACTGTCACCGTCTCATTATCCCGAGGTGGGGGAGGAGGCGGTGGCTGCTTTGCCAGCGGTTCGGGTCTCATCTAGGACCCGGTCGCAGAAGGAGGTTGACGGGTCGGGCTCTGGATCAGGATCCGAGAACGAGGAGGCTGTGGCGGCGGCTCTGTCGATGTCTCGGAGGAAGAGGAAGCTGATGGACGAGTTTGAGAAGGTGGCTGCGGAGAAAGGGAAGAAGATCTCTGATCGGATCCGGAGATCCAAAGTGCCTGTCCGGAGAACCTCGCCAAGGAAGAAATCCCCTCTGGCTTAGATTTGGAAGGAGCATAGCTACTCTACTAAATTTAGTTATGTTTCTTTTCTTTTTTTCCTTCACTTTTTTTTTTCGAGAGCATTTGAAATGGAATGAACGGTTGTTGATCTTCAAGCATTTTCGTCGTGTAAATTAGTATCGTTTTCATGGAATGATTGTTGAGGGTTTTATCTATCAAAGCAAGTAAGCTCTTCATGTCAAGAATATGTAATAATCATGTTCATCACACCACATTGAAATTGTTGACACAATAGTCTGCTATTCGAAGCTTTCGATCTGTCGAAAACCTGAATATAACAATCAGACGGATACTTTGGTTGTAGATATTAAGGGTCTGTTTGGCCAATGGTGTTTTTATTGGTGAGTTTTTTTTGTTTTTTTTTGAGATGTCCGTCGATACGTACCGAACTTTATGCACGTGGGTTCAATGACATTGACTCTAAAGTAATTTAAAAAAATAATAATAATAAAGAGGGGGTCGCGCTAATGGGGTTGGAGCTAAGAATTTTTTTAATTTTTTAAATGGTTAAAGCCAATGGTGTTGGAGTAAAAAAAAATGAAAAGAAAAGTGTCTGGAAAAAATTTAGAAAAACTATTGGAGAAAAGAAAAAAAAGTTTGGCTTCATTTGTCTTGGTGCTAATCAATTTTATTTTTTTCCTGCAACATTTGAATTTGTTCAACGGTTTGATTTTTAACATTCGAATTTTCAACCGTTGTATCTTACTATATTTAAATGAAGAATGTATAATTCTTCACAATTTTTCAACTATTCTCCATTATCTTTTTTCTACTCTACTCCTGTTGTTAAGCAAGTTATCGTTGACAAACTTTTATTGCTATTTTTTTTTGACAATTTGCAATTCATGAATCAAAGTCTAAAACTGTGGTGTTCGCATGGAGGTAGAGTAAATGAATTATCCTATGAAGGAGGTTTTATCCAAATTCTTATAGTTGGTCGTAGTATTACATTAGAAAGATTACGTATTACGATTATTGAAATTTTTTCTATTCAATATGAATTTATATTAAGACACGTTTATGGTACACGTTTATGGTACACATTGTTTCTATCTGATCGATCTAAGAAATATATAGGATCACTGCAAAATTAAATTAGATTATTACATTACATTACTCAAATCAAGGTATAAGTTAAGAATCTTAAGATATTATGTAATAAACTATCATACATGTAATAGGTAACACTGTGATGTTCGCTACATCCCAAAGGGTAACTGTCATTTCTCCTACCGGCAACTGAAAAGTATTACGGTTGGGACACCAATGCTCTGCCAAACTAAACATCAAATCTCTGTCGTGTTGCAGAAACTCAATTACATTTATATAAGGGAATCCAAAAGACCGAACCAAAGTCTTCTGTTGGGAGGTTAGCCCCATTTGGCTAAATTTTGGTCATTTCTTACGTGCCGCCATCGACTATGGTTACGTAAACGTCCAGTACTCGGATAATCATATAACTACACATTATTTAAGTAAGTAAGCAAACTATTTTAAATAAATAAACTTAATCAATACAAATAAATAAACAAAACTTACATCTCCAGAAAATACCAGTCAAATATGTGATTTTTACGTTCGTGTATTTCTCTTTCAGTTGTAGGTCCATCGAAAATACGGCCGTCGTTGTGTTCTGTCATTCCTTCTGTTAACTCCTCCTCATCTTCTTCTTGTTCTTTTGCTACTGCTAGTGTTGCTTCTCTCCTCCTCTTTTTTTTTCTAGTAATTCTTATGTCTCTCTATTAGTGTTGCTTCTCTCCTCTTTCTCACATCTTTTCTCTTTTTATAGCTTTTGTGTGTATGCATTCAGACTTGACGTCCGTGGTCATAATGAATCTGTGGCAACAAAATGTGTATGCATTCAGACATGAATCCGTGGCCATATGCATTCAGACATGAATCCGTGGCCATAATGAATCTGTGGCAACAAAATGTGTATGCATTCAGACATGAATCCGTGGCAACAAAATGATATCCGTGGCAACTAAAAATAAATGGACGGATGGATTATCAAAAGAAAAAAATAAAACAAAATTTTGGGATAGAGCCAACTTGGTTGGCGTCGGCCTACATATTAAAAAAAAATACTTTGGAGCCAACGCCATTGGCGCCAACACCCCCCCCCCCCCCCCCTTTTTTTTTCCTTTAAAAAAAGTTTGTTGCCAACCACATTGGTGACACCCCCCTCTTTATTTTATTTTTAAATTACTTTGGAGCCAATGTCATTGGCCCCAAACCCCAACACCCCCACCTCCCCCATTTTTTTTTCTTTAAATTTTTTTTGGGAGCCATTTGTGATGGCGCCACCACTCCTTTTTTTTTTAATTGGTTTGGAGCCAAATCAAATGGCGTCACTCCCCCATTTTTTTAAAATAAAAAATTAGTTTGGAGCCAAAGCAACTGGCGCCACCTCAATTTTTTTTTTTAAATTGGCCGCCATCTGTGTTGGCGTCGAACACAATTTTTTTTTCGGCGCCATCTGTGTTAACGCCAGTTCCCGTTACTCGTAATTTTACTAAACTTTTTCTCTTTCCAGCAATTTAATTAAAAAACTTCTCGTTTTATAAATTTTTTTGTTTTTTAGAATACTGTATGATATACATCCATAATAATATTTTCAAAAATCTTGCATCAAACAAATTTTAGTATCAGAAATAAAATTTTGGGAGATATTTTGTTTATACATAGCATATAGGTAATTTTATTTTTGTCAGAATGGTTCGTTGGTTTAAAAGTCATTAATTAAAACCATCCAAAATCGGACTTCTCATAACTAATAAGTGGTACTCTAAAAAACAGTTCATAATCGCTATCCCAACAATTGCCAACTAGGCTAAATTACAACTTGATACCCTCAACTATTCCAAATGTTCAACTCGATACTCTTAACTTTGATAGGCTTCAACTTGATACCATCTCTCCTAACGGTCTTAACCGAACTAGAGAATGACCTAAATACCCTTCACACCCTCCTCTTTCTCCGGAGCCGGCAACCGGAGGGGGAGGGGGCTCACAACCGCCACCACCACCACCAGTAGCAGTTGCGAGCGCGCAGGGCCTGTGTGCTGCGGAGGCACGCACGCGGGGGCAGTGTGCGGCGGAGGAGCACGCGCATGGGCGGTGCGCGGCGGGGGCGAGCGCGTGGGAGGGGGGGGTGCAGTTGCAGCCGCGAGTAGCAGCCCAAGCGTGCGGGACCGGTGTGCGACGGAGGCGCGCGCGAGCGAGGGGGTGGCGCACGGCTGCTGCTCATGCTCGGCGGAGGCGAGCGCGCTAGTGGGTGGCGCGCGGCAGAGGCGAGCGCGCGGGAGGGGGGTTGGGTAGGAGGCGACGGGGGAGGGGTGTGGCGAGGGTGGGGAAGGGGTGTGGCGAGGGCGGAGGAGCGTCCGCGTGGGCAGTGCGCGGCGTAGGCGCACGCAAGCGATGGGGTGGCACGCGGCTGCTGCTCGCGCTCTATGGAGACGAGCGTGCTGGTGGGTGTCCGTCGCACGCGCAGTGGGGGAGGGGGAGGGGGGGGCGTTCGGTAGGGGAGGGGATATCGCGTGGGTGGAGAAGAGGTGTGGCTAGGGTGGGAGAAGAATAGTTTAGGAATAAAAGTTTTTTTTTAAAAAAAATCTAACGTTAAAATTAACGATTATGGTGACAGAGGGTACTGAGTTAAAAATATTAGTTGAGAGGAGGTATTAAATTAGTACTTATCAAAGTTGAGAGTATTAAGTTGAACATTCAGAATAGTTGAAGGTATCAAGTTGTAATTTAGTCTTTTGACAATATTCACCTCATTTCGAAGTCAAAAAGAAATATTCAATGAAAACAAAACTACTTTCTTTCACCACTCACTTTTTCTTTGTGAACATCCAACTAAGAGGTGTACCTTGAAAGCATCAAACTATTAGCAAGAAAGCACATGCAGGAATTTTTCAAACCAGATCTGCTGTTTCACTATTCCTATTTCGTATTATGTTTTCACCTATTATATGTGGGTTCTTCTTTTGTTTTATATCGGGTGTCAACGAGAGCAGATGTGTGTAGAAGAGAATAAATGAGGTCAAGTATTATCAAGTACTGTCAAATTATTTTGACCTATTTGCAGGAAATTACTGTGGAGATATGAAAATGGGTTAATCAGCGGCAAGTTCCAAACAACTCATTTATTAATTCTTCATTTACGTTTAGTTAAGGTTTGTTTCATCCCCATCTCCAATGAGATTTCTAAAATTGAATTTTTATTCCACTTTACATTGTACTTAAAAAAAAATTCTATCATAATTGACAAAATATTTAGGCTTATTTACAACAACTATTCCTCTTGTAATAGAATAGAAACAGAATATAAGACAGAAATAGTGGAACAACAGATATATTCAAAAAAATTCTAATACAAATCTAATAAACATTCGAGCTAGAGCTAGAGCTAGAGCCACACATTAATATAATTGCAAGAGGAATATATGCACAAAAATGTCCATCAGCTTATGTCTAGAGACGAGATATCAATATACCAAAATGCTCATCAGCTTACATACTAGTAAGCCTCTGGTCATTTTTCAAGTAACTTCCCCCATTTTTTCTCATATCAATATATCAAAATGCTCATAAGCTTACATACATTCCTTACGCACTTATCTCGAAAGACTAGTGAGCCTACGGTCATTTTGACTCCCCCATTTTTCTCAACTAATACTGCAAATGATCAGAGCAGCTCATGAGCTCTGCTCTAAGTTGGGTTGGTAAAAAGTCACACTTAACTGAACTCGACCCAACTTGGCTCAATAAAAACATGCCTTAACTAACTCAACAAAGATACGAGTTCAGTCTTCAAACTTGACATGAATAAGCACAATTTCCTCAACGAGTCTCATGGTGTTAATGGGTCCGGTCCAGGCCGGCCCGTGGTTCGTGCTGATTGAATTTGATCGGATTCGGTTCGGATCGTATGGAATCCGAAAGAGAATGGTCCAGGCCGGACCGGACCGGTCAGAAATTATTCTGACCCAGTCCGGACCCATGACCCAGTCAGAGGAGGTCCGGGCCGAACCGGTCTGGGCCCGGGCCGATCCAGTTCAATTTTTTTTTTTTTAAGTTTATATATAATATATAAATTTTAATATATTGACAATAAGTTATGTGATATAACTAATAAGTTAATAAATTTATTGATTTTTTGTTAGTAAATTATTTTTGTATAATTTAAAATTTTAAAGTTATTTGTTAGTAAATTTGTTTTTTTTATGATTTATGCAAACTTTTATGTTATATAAAAATTTATAACAACATTAATAACTAAGAAAATTTTATTTGATTTCTTTATTTATATAGATATTTATATAACTTTAAGTATAAATTTAAATATTAATATTTATAAGTTGAAATAAATTTTTTTATATTTTTTTGAACAACAGTAACTTATAAAAAAATGTGTAAATATTTTTTTTTAAATAGATATATTTGTTACTTTAATTTCTTTATATAGATATTTATAACTTTAAGCCAAAATCTTATAACTTAAAATTTAAATAGATATTTATATAACTTTAATTTCTTTATATAGATATATATATATAGACATAAAGAAGTTAAATGTAAACAACTAACAACATTAAGTAAGAAAAAGTTGAATTTCTATTATTAATGTGAATAAAATTATAAATGTATTATAACATTAGGTAATAAAAAAATAGAAACTTGTAAATGATATTTTATTTTCATAAAGCTTGTAAGAAAAATGTACAAGTCTTTTTTTTATCTTCCGTCATTCGTGTCCGTCGTCCGTCTCCCATTGAATTTTATTGCTCAGCTCCTCCTTCAGTAGCGTCATCCAAAGTAAGAGACTGAAAGTCCAGCTCAGTGATATCGGCACTTTCATCTCTTGAGTTTTGAGTTTTTTTTCCAGCACAGGCCCAATCTTGAACGCAGACACAAGCTTCCAAAATATCTGTCAGCAACCGACTTCTCTTCTTGCTTAGCATCCTTGAACCTGTACTAAAATAAGATTCCGATTCAACCGCGGACACCAGGACCATTAGAATATCGCGTGCTATAGAAGAAAGTACAGAAGACGTTTTTTCGTGTCTCTTCCACCATTTTAAAATTGAAAAATAAGATGAAGAGTCATCTTCTTCATAAGAATTTAAATATAAGGACAATTCTTGAGTGGGCTGGAAAGATTATTTTTGTTTCTTCCTTTGTAGTATACTTTTAGCATGTGATAATTTTGACATAAAATCGGAGCTACTACTACCTTGAACGGTTGTACCGGGTCGGGTCGATACAACTCTTTCTTCATATAAAGCAATTAAACTATCTAAAACATCCTTAATTTCTACTTTCAAGCTACCTACGTTAACTTTCATATCTTCAAAATCGTCTAATAAAATATATATACCATCTAATTTAATCTTATGATCAAAAACTGAAGCAAAACAATATAGAAGAGATATATTACCCCAATATTTTTTAATTTATCTTCCATTTTTGTAACAACATAATCAAAACCATGGACATTTCTATATTTAGAAAATAAATGAGACATGTTAATAATTTCTGTTAAAGATAAAGAAGAAGTTGGATAATAAACCTCAGTAGAATACATGTAGCATTGTAAAATAATTCTAAAAATTCAAAAATAGAAGTAACAATTAACCAATCATTCTCAGTTACTTGATAATCAAAACTAGGATTAGCATTACAATGATGTGTAATAACATCTTTAAACTTCATAGAAGATTTCACCATTAAATAAGTTAAATTTTATCTATGTGGTGCATCCTTAACAAATCGCCTAAAAGTAATATCATATTGTGTACATAAAATTTTAAAAGCTTGTTGTCTACTTGCAGAAGTGTTCAGACTCTGTAAACATAATCTAACATTTTCTAAATTTAGTTGAAAGAATTCAAGGCATTATTGTACAATCAAATTAATAATATGACAAGCATATCTAACATGAAAAAGTCTACCTTCTAGCATAGACAAAATTTGTGTTTTCAAAACATTAATAGAAAAAGTGTTATTACTAGCATTATCAAAAGAAATCAAAAATATTTTATTGTGAATATCATATTCACACACAAATTGCATTATAGCGCCACCGATTACAGCGCCGGTATGTGAAAATTCTAAAGGCCTTAGAAAAATGATGTATTTGCAACATCCATCTTGGATCTATATAATGTGTCGTGATACAGATATAAGCATAATTTTGCTTAGTAGTCCATATATCAGAAGTTAGAGCTAATTTACTAACATGCATAAAAATTTCTTTCAAAGCAGCCTTATCTGTTTTAAAAAATTTTAAAGTCTCTGCTCTAACACTAGAACTAGAAACTTTAGTAAAATAAAGATTAAGGGTACTACTTGCATAACCATAATAGCAATCACTCTCACAAAATGTAAAAGGTTGTTCATCACAAATAATATATTTGATTAACTCAGTCTTGTTACGAGCACCAAAATAAGTAAAGTTACCTATAGAAGATCATTGACCATCGGTACTTAGCTGTGTTTGTCTAGCCTGCAGTGTGTCCTTGCCATAACAACTTTCATAGTGTCTTCTTAAAGTGTCAGTGTCATCACCATTTTTCCATTTGTAAACCTGCTTACATTTTCTACATTCCGCAATCTTAGGTATTGGTTTTTGATCTTTTGGATCTAAAATCGGTACGTCCTGACTATTAGTGACAAATATTTTTGTAAAATAATTCCATAAAACATTTTTTTCTTCCTATTTGCAGTATTTGTAGCCATGCTCCTAACTTCAGGAGGTGACATTTGTGTCGGTGGAACAGAATCAGAAATAGAATTATTTTTAAATATCTAATTATAATAATCAAATTGTTGTTCCGAATCATCTCCATAAGTGTGGCTAGAACCAATAGCATCCATACTTGAAAAAATATATATTTTTTAAAATACGTGTGAAAAAATATATTTATCTACCAACAAAACAAAACATAAAGAGGAAGGGAAAAAAATCGAAAATCACAAGAAAAAAAAACTATTAAGAAAACAAAATTATTGTTACTTGAAACCTCCAAGAAATTTTTCGCTTCATAAATTGCTTGCTTAAAAGTTGCTTGCTTGAACACCGTTGTTTAGCATCAAGAAAGTTTCACTTCAGAAATTGCTTGCTTAGAAAATTTTGAAATAGAAGAGAAGAAATGTTAAGATTATTTTTCGTTTTTGGAACTATTTATAGAAATTTTTTGAGCCAAAAATGACCCATATGCCCTCAAAATATAGTTGTTATAAAAATATCATTTTCAGTAAAAATGACCAAAATACTCCTCTAACGTTAAAAAAAAAAAAACCATAAAAACGAAAATATTTTAGTAAAAATACCCCCAAACGGTAAAAAAAAAATTCGGGATCAAACCGAACCGGACCTCAACGGTCAAAACCGAGCCCGAACGCTGCAGCAATCAAACCGGACCAGACTTGCGGATCGAAGAACCCAGCCCGGACCCACTTACGAGGTAGGCCAAGTCGGACCAATCCTTTGACCAGGTCTGGACCGGACAAGACCAACATTGACCAGGCCAGACCCGGACCGCCCGGCCCAATATACACCTTGAAATGAGTCCCAACTTGGCTAGATTCATGCCATAGATGATTGTACATGCGTCTGACCAGTAGGATAATCTGCGTTATCCACATTTCTAGGGCCACTTAACTAATCTAATAACAAAATCGTAATTCAACCGACAAAACAGTAGAACACAACATAAGTACAACAATATTATCTAAGTTAAAATGTAAACCTATCAATCAGCCAGCAAGTCCTCGGAAACATGAGTCTACCTGACAACTGAAGCAATGTGAACTATTATATTAGCTATGAATTTCAAAACACTCATAAATCAACTGCAACAGAGTATGGGTCACAAGATTGCAGCCCCATTCATCATCTTAAATATACTTCTCAGGAATTTGTAAACATGTCCAATACATTTGATGCCTACCATATATGAGTTGAAACACATCAAACAAGCCGACAAATTATTGATGAAAATGATATCCGTCTTGCTGACTCCAGTCCAAATAAAAATTTATGGGAAAACAAAATCCCGCATCTTGATGTGAGGCAAAAACTCAGATTACCTCAACAATGACAAACTTAAGATGAAAAATGTAGATGCAGGCGGTTCTTGTTCTTATCCATCATTATCCCTTGTTTAATCATGGATAATAGCCAGTAAGAGTAAACCCTCTTCCCATAATCTCACCTACACAAAACCATGCATATAGCTCTAACCCGAACAGGGCAGCTATACCAGCATCCTCCACCTTCAGCTCGTGTCTGTTCTTCCAAACATTCTTCACACCATTGAGCTCTTTCCAGAATGCCTCATAACGAACTGGAAGACTGTAAAATTAATGGATCAGTATAACATTTATACAAGTATTCAAAGCAAGTGTCAAAACGTCATATTTTCTTTTATTGTTTTTATCTCTGGAAATCTGTTGTACAATCATTTTATATCAATGGAAAAAAAAAATGCTGAAAGCACCTAGTGGTTTTGATGGCATCAAATTACCAATTAAAAGAAGCCACAGATCCAATAGTTCAATTTTTCTTTTCTTTTGGCTAAGATTGGTGGAGTATTTGAGAAGCTATATATACTGATACTTAATAGAAAGAGAGATTTCAATTCAATCAAGCAATGATGGAACAATATATTTTGAAACTAAAAATAAGCATCTTGGCCTTGCATCTCTGTAGGTATGGTGAGGATGGACTTTGTAGGAGAGGGCATTACATAAACAATGGCAGGGCTAAATGATAATGAAATCTAATGAAATTGTTATCTACTAAAGTAGATGTTGCAATTGTCAACCTACAATTCTTTTAGACAAACAAGACCCGATACCAAAAATCTTACCCTTATACTGAAATCACGGGCATTACAACTATTTCTTAGATTAGAATTCCCACATTCACCACCACTATGCTTTTGAAACCATAGAAGTAACCATTGTTGTCGTCAGTCCGTACCAACGGAAATATAATTAAAAATACAGACTACAGAACAAAGATAACTACTGACATAACTTTTAATGTGATTATTCCACCTGGATTATGAATCTACTTTGATAGTTTGATATACTAGCTTTAAATAGTGTTTAAAAAACTGTAGAACAATATCACAAATTTTGAGAGGAAGACAGAATGTGCAAGTGGCAAAGAATGTTGATAACTATCATTTCCATCCGGATGGAAGAGACCGTAGCCAATTTCCTCTAATGTTAGAATCACAGTTACTTGGGTCATAGTTCGCATGAATACGACACACTGTAGATGTACAGGATATGCTACTTTACCTTGTATGAAGTACAAAGGGGTAGGCTTAACATCATCATCATCATCACCAACAATATCATCATCATCCAAGCCTTTTCCCATCAGATTGGAGGTAGGCTTAACCAATACGCTTTCTAGTTGTGGTTTGCTAAGAGCCTAAGAGTCGCTCATTTGCATGTGTGTGTATTTGCGTCTAGAATGGAATAATTCATACCGAGTCCTAGAACATGATAAATAATGGTTATCACTTTGAAATTAATTGATTGATTGTCTTCTCTATTACAATTAGTTGTTATCTTTGTTGAACTTCATCTCGTGAAATTGGGATTGTCCGGATCACCACGTATGGTTATTTGGATGATTGGATCCAAACCTGCTTCATTGGGTTACAGAATCCTACCTAAGAGGTAGGGGGATCCGGATAACTGTGGTTAGAAGCCTCCTTTTAAGCATACTTTTGCTTCTTTCCTCAACAGTAAGAAACCCACTTTACCCACAAAAAATTGTGATTCTCTCATGTTGTTCTGTCCTACGAGCAAACTCATTCCATATTTAATAACACTCAGGACAGGACTTGGGAAGAACTGACACCCAAAATGTGGGCTGTGTCATGTCAGACACGTACCGATACTACTCAGACACTCCAAAATACACTAGGACACACCAAAATAAGTGGTATATCAGTGTCAGTGCCACCGTGCCATTGCCGTATCGTGCCGTATCCACACAACATAGGACAAGACCCTACCCTATTATTGAACTCTCTGGCCTCTGCCAAGCTCTATACTGCTGCATTTCTGAATGGGGCCAAAGAAATGTCTCAAACTGCTGCCTGTTTGAGGTGCCATGTAGTAGGCTCACCATTTTTAAAAAGAATACTCTGCAATGGGTGTTCTAGCGCCACGAGGCTTGTGCTTACGCAAAGACTGGTGTGAATCAAGATGTACGCTGCCTTAACCTCATTTATATGGAGAGCTGTTTCCGTTTATTGTTCAGATGCTTGATAAGGACACAGTCCTGCCCTCGTTTCTTCAAGTTTTTTCTTAGGAGATCTATCAGAAGGAAAATTCCATGCCTTGATATCTAGAGATTAAAAAAAAATGCGTACGTAATCCTATTATCTCACTCTTCATCAGCATCATCTAACCCTTTTTTCCAAAACGAAGCATGTTACATAAAATTGGGACACTATCTGACAAAATTTTAAGAACAGTACTGAACAAATATTTTGTGTGTGTGTGTTTTGTGGAGTGGTGGTTGAGGGGGGTGGGGGGTGTTGTGGGGGGGGGGGGGGGGGGGGGGGTGCTTAAGACTTCATTTTGCAGTTTAAGCAAAATTGGTTAACTGAGCCTGAAAATAAACAGTTTTTGGTTGATCTCTTGACAAAATTTTCCAGAAATAACAAGATTATTCCATTGCTATATTGCAAAATACTCAAAGAAGAACGAATTTGCATCTGACATGTATCTGACACGATACTTCCTAGATACTCATGTCGGATATGGTTCATCCAGGTCTAAGTCCATAAAGGGACCCAAACCACGATTTAAGTGATTTTCCACGGCCGTGATTGTCTTAAATAATTGAGATATGAGAATAACATCTGTTTGCAATGAATCCTTTCTGAAACTTCTTGGAACCTAGTAAGTATCCAAAACATGCTTAAACATATGTATTATTAAGATCTTGAGCATAAAATATGTAAATGGATTTGTTCATATGTAACTGTATCCATGCCATACTTGTATCCAAAATTTTCTTTAAGATGCCATATTAACCCGTGTCATTTTCAGATCTGAATCTGCTTCGTATGATATATAACTCTCCAAAATCAATACTTTTGATGCTACTAAGTAAGATAATAACATATACTAAGCAAGAAGCATTACATAAGACAATATTGATGCTTGTCGATTTTTGTGCTAAATGAAGGAGAAGATTTCAACAGGGAATGCACTGATATTAGACACAAATGTAAGTTAAATAGCCAATTTTAAAATTCCCAACCTAAGAGGGTACGATCCTCAAAATATTTCAATGATTAGATGAAGGCCAGTTATGCAAAAACAAGTTCCCTGTTACAGAACAGATAACCTTACCAATTCAAAACAAAATGAAACAATTAAGGTAGAGTTTCAGAATCAATTGTCCTCCATAACACCAAAATGAAAGGAGGAAAACAGTATCAAAGAACAAGACCAACAAGGAAAAATAAACTAAGACAGAGACCAACCAACTCTTGGAAATATAGATGAAATTTTAGTAAAATTGGAATATAATGGAACAATAGGTAAACTTTCAAACACCAAACAGAGATAAGAAAAGATGAGGAATAGACCAGAATGATTCTCCTACTTAACAATTTCAGGAAAAGAAGTGACAAAGTGTAATCTCGGAAATTTAGAGGGAACTTTTATAGGCTATAGACCTTTTAAGTAATATCTCGAAGCCCGAAACTCAAAGAGAGGAGAGAAAAAACAAACCCAACGATTAAATGGATCTGTTCTGTTAGCCAAAAAACTTGAGCCCAAATAAGAAGAAACAAAGCCAAATATCAAATGGGTTTCGCCAAAGTATCTCAAGAAGCAGATAGATGGATCACAATTGGAAATTACGAAGCAATAAAGTGAAGAGAAGAGAAGAGGTCGCATACCAGCTTACCGCAGCATCATGCTCTGTTCGTCTCAGGATGATCAGTTGTTTACCTCGAGGTTCCATAATGAAGGAGTAGGCCACACTGCTACAGTTTCCTTTTTCTTTCCCCTCAGAATTATTGGCAGGTGAATGATGAGGAAAAAAGGGGATGGAGGAAGTGGAGGTGATGGGCATCAGAACAAGGGTGAAGGTTTAATCTCATATAGACAAATAGGAAGTAGGGTTGTAAGGAAGGAGTGCAATCAGGTCACCTAGGTCAGCAGAAGTGGGTATGAGACTACCTGCCCCCGTCTCGAGCTATGGTGCAAAAGATTGCGGTTAGGATAGACAAAAGAACCCCAAAAAAAAGCACAGGGAAAGGAAGAATCTTGCAGATTTTTAGGTACAAACATCCCACAGAACTTGCACCAATATTACAGTAACTGAACAAATAAATATTGTCAGCATCATCATGCAAGCCTTCTCCATAAGAATTGACCAAGTTCTCATGACCCGCTAATCCTATTGAACTATTGGTAATACTCTACATTGGTACAAATTCAAATTCATAGCCGAAGTAGAGCTATAAGCATGAGAGGGCCACACCATATAACCTATAAATCCAGTAAAGGTGTAGGTAAACCTAGCTTTGGCATGTACTTTTAAGTGTATCCAACCGAGAAGCACACTCCAAGTTCCCCAATACCATAAAGAGTCTACACTAAGAGGTAAGATGACATAATATGCTATAGGGAATTGGATTCATCCCTATGACACATTAAGCCTAAAAGCAAAAAGGAATGGCATTCCCATAACAACAAATAATGGTCAACAACTATTGTAGCAAGGTATAAACAATTAAGGTTTGGGATACAATACATAGAACCGATGCATGAACCAATAAAAAAAATTACACTACACGTGATAAATAAAAATACAACAAACAAGAAAACCTAGCAGGCTCTTTAACTATGACTCCATTTGTGAGTCCGTGACAAAGCACAATTAGTTCCATCTCAAAATAAAATATTCAAAACAATTAAATCTAGATAGAAGTGAATTAGATGACAAGGTGAAGTATAGCAACTAAATGCCATGGCAACTGAATCCATAAAACAAAGTCTACATCATTATTTGGTGAATGTAGCATGTGCCTGATACTAGGAGCTGTTAACATCATAATTTGGAGAATGTAGCATACGATGCATCTGGATCAAGGTTCAAAGTATCGGAATCGGTATCGGTATCGGACCATTCCTATGAGTATCGGGATCGGCGGTATCGGTAGTATCGGCCGTTTCGGATCAGAGTATCGGATTTTTTGGTATCGAAAAGCAAACAACTATTAGTAAATTATTAACATTTTAGAGAATATATTTTATACATTTATGCATAATTTAAAGTATTTTTAGTATTGTTTCTTAGTATTTTTGATATTGAATGAAATAGTAGTCATCCTTGTCGATTGATTTATATGCGATAGATAAGTTTTCCTCTTTTATATGTTTTTACAACCTTATTATGCTTTTACATCCTTTGTAATTGGTCTTTTTAATTCAAATTTTTTTGCCGAATTGACTGGAAAAGAGACCTTTAATGTCGGTATCGGTCAGTATCGGGTATCGGTCGGTATCG
Source organism: Iris macrosiphon (assembly GCA_036927795.1). Classification (NCBI taxonomy): domain Eukaryota; kingdom Viridiplantae; phylum Streptophyta; class Magnoliopsida; order Asparagales; family Iridaceae; genus Iris; species Iris macrosiphon. The sequence continues at coordinate 45,555,245 of JAYESA010000009.1, forward strand.
GATCGGGACATGCCAAACTGTATCGGTATCGGCCGTATCGGATCGGTATCGGCCGATACTTTAAACTATGATCTGGATATTAATTTTACGAAGCCAAAACCTAACTCATCCAATAGTTGTCATGCAAGTTCAGAGCTCAAAATCTAAAGATATATGCATATAATGCACTTCCAAAACTGTGTAGCAATTGATGCCTGACGATACATATACTAATTTTATTAGGCAAATCTTACAGAATGAAACCCATTGGTTCTTTCCTCCCAAAGAGTCATAGCAACTTTCCACAAGCAGAGCTTATCCCGAGTAGCATAACAATAACATAATACAATGAAGAAGCTAAGAGACTTGGTTTATACTTTCTAGGCCCACAGATAAACAATTTCAGCGGAAGGATTATGACGTACACGCACTGACCTTTGAATGTTGCAAAGGTAGAGTAACTTCACCTTGCAAGCTCATGACAACTTCAGCAACTTAACGCTAAAAGAGACGCATTAGGATTGAGATTTGAGAACAAGCTTCTCACAACAGAAGTGGGATTAAATGGATAAAATGGTACGAAGGAATGGCAACGGCACATAAAGAACAGTATCTCTTCAAAATTAGGACAATTGATTGAACAGTGTACACATGTTTCATTATTAGCATGTGGAAGATTGTTATCTCATATATGTTTCATGATGTGATAAAGGAGCTAGTTTTAACTGTAAACATCTATAAGTCCATATTGCTGATCTGAATTTCAACTGATCTAGATTTGTGGCAAGTTAATGGCAACGGCACATAAAGAACAGTCTCTCTTCAAAATTAGGACAATTGATTGTACAGTGCACATGTTTCAATATTAGCATGTGGAAGATTGTTATCTCATATATGTTTCATGATGTGATAAAGTAGCTAGTTTTAACTGTAAACATCTATAAGCCCATATTGCTGATCTGAATTTCAACTGATCTAGATTTGTGGCAAGTTAGAGATTTGTGGCAAGTTAGAGGCGCCAATTGAGGACAAGATGAGATAAAATTGTCTCAAGTGGTTTGGAAATGTGCAGTGTAGACCAATAGATGCTTTGGTTAGGACTTATAGATAGGCTAGGACTAGATGTAGGCCTACGCGAACATTTATTGAAGAGTTTTAAAGAACAGTAAGATTTTTGTTAGGGTTACATAGGAAATGTGACAAATGTCCCTTAACAGGGTTGAATGGAATAAAATATTTCATACAGCGGACCACGAAAATTTGGTACAAAAACCTCGTTGTTTCTTGCAGGACTATTTGTTCAAACACAAAATAGCAAAATGTTTGTTCAAAGGGACATAGGAAAAAGGACCCTCATCCAACCCCTTCTCCTTCTACATCAATGTAGCTCCACCAAGTTAACTATGATAATAGTAATATGATCTTTTTCCCCACCCTATAGTCTAGATACTCTATCAACATAAAACCTAGTGACGATAACATATATTAAATTTTCAATGTTCCCCCTACACCATATCAGCAAGTTTTACAGGAATAATGCAATGAATGAGGTAGTTTAAGAAATTTAAGAAAACAATTTGGCTCTACTTATTGACTCGCAATCACACCACCCATGAACACGCAAATAAAGGAAAGACTTCAGCTAACCTTGCACAGAAATAAATCAAGAAATCGCTCAATAACTATTAAGCTTCAAGAAAAATCTCAAGCCAAAACATGTACATAGTTACTTGAAGCCTATTAGCCTAATGCTGTCTCAATATCCTCGAGATCAAAATAGAAATCATTCGTTGTAACTACTAGTTAAGAAATGTTGCAGGTTGTCAAGACCATTCCTATATAGGAGAAACTGACACTAAAGCAGACAAGTAGCAGGAATCAACACAAGATGTGGAGAAACTGTTACATACTCTTAGAGAATGTAAGGCTTTAAAATGGCAAAACATGTAAGCTTTTAAAATAGCGACATGTGCAATACTACTCTCTCTTACTTTACATTGTCCTTCTTGGGTGCATAGTGAACATTCTGTGCAGCCAATCCCATAACACGCCTAGTTGGGATCCACATTGCACTCAAAGGACTTGCTTACGCACTAGATTTTTCAGGCCTTGTCCCTAGTTGTGGCCCATATTTTTAGTATAATTTTATTTCTACACTCAATTTCTTAATCCAACTGATTTAGTGCATAGGTTTATAATACACATTGCTAAATATGGATCCCATGTTTTCTAAGAGACGGAACACAATCTAGTGAACGTGTATGTAGTTATGTATTATAAGAATAAGTGAACAAATAAAATAATATTAAAAATGTGGGTCACAACTAGGTTTATAATACCCAAGGATTTAGTGCATAGGCAAGTTTTGAGTGGAATGTTGATCCCATCAAGGAGGTATGAAAGTGTACGGACCAAGTGTTCTTTGATAGAGATTTTACTTGTGAATAAGAGAGAGAGAGAGAGAGAGAGAGAGAGAGAGAGAGATTTCACCATTTTAAAAACACCAACTTAATTCTTATTAAGAACTAAAATTTAATGAATGATATGAATAATGTTACAGAGAAGATGGCCCTAATGGAAGATAAATCTCTCAATCTTAAAAATTTGCAATGAATATTGTCTTTGTGGTAGAAGATCATGTAAAATTTTGGTCAGGACCAAATTCGGTCAAAATCAGTCATTTCTATAGGCAGCTGCTCAAGTGGCCTTCACTTTATTTGCCCACTTAGAAAACATTGAAAATATCAACCTTTATCCCTATCTACCAAAGAGTGGGAGCCCTAATCAATAAATGGATATCATAATGACGTGTTCGTGGATCTGTGCGTGAAGAAAGTAAGATTTTCATGGAGAGAGAACATCCCTCTTCTCCTTTGCTTTTCTCTATAACCATATGGGCCACAATAACATAAGTATATCATTTCAAAGGTTGCAATAACCATTATAGATTGTGCCTTTTACATAGCTAAGCAGACATCGGTTAATTGACTTGTACTCTAAAAAATTCAACCTATAGAACTTGTCTATATTGTAATACCGAAACTGAAACTGCCAAAACCAAACCATTCAAAATTATAAGAAACCCCCGAATCTGCTGATACAAATACTCTTGGTTGGTCGCAAATATAGTGAATCTTGTTATTTCTACAACATACTCACCATATATGGAGATTCATAATGATGCTCATATTTTTCTGATAATGCTCTCGACCTAAGTCCACAGCTCTGAATTTAAGACTAAACCATGATCACATAACAATGCGTACCTATTTTTGAATCATCTGTGCTTTCTTGCTCAAAAAAGATCATTTTTCACAAAAAAATCAAAAAATGCAATATCACCGAATGGATCATACCAAATTACCAAAAATAAGCAAATATCAAGCAATGCCAAAACCAAAAAAAAGGAATCGAGAGAGAGAGAGAGAGAGAGTAGAACTGAGCAGACCTAGCCATGCGAGTGTAGAAGAATGCGCACCTATTTTTGAATCATGTGGTTTCTTGATAAAAAAGATCATTTTTTTCCAACAAACAAAATTCAAAAAATGCAATATCAACGAATGGATCATACAAAATTACCAAAAATAAGCAAATATCAAGCAAACTCAACACCAAAATAAATGGAATCGAGAAAAGAAAGAGAGAGCGAGAGTAGAACAGAGCGGACCTAGCCATGCGAGTGTAGAAGAGCTGCTTGGAGAGTTCCTGACACTTCTCGACCGTGGCCGGCTCCACTACGTACTTCTTGTTCTTCTCCATCGTCTCCTTGTAGTACGCGCACCCGTTCCTCGCCACGAACCTCGACGCCTCCGCCGCCTTCGTCTTCAGCACCTGTAACCTCGCCGCCGCCATTGCAAACCGTATATTCCCAAACAAAAAAAAGAAACTATTTTTTTTATCAGAAACCCTAATTCTTCGGATCGGAAAAGGAAACCCCCAGATCTGACAGATCGATTGGGGGAAAAAACGAAACCCTAAAAAATGTTTACCTCGAGATCAAAAAACCCTAGCTTTTCTTGCGTGGAGATTTTTCTCCCCTTGCTTTTTTGTTTATTTATTTATATTCGGGAAGTGGATTGGAGAAGGGGTTAGGACTGGTCGGGTTCAGGAAAGATCCGACCCGCACGTAACATCACGTGCTAACCACAGGGTTGGTTGATTTGCATTTAAATACCGCAAATTTATACTTAAACAAATAGTGTAAGAAGAGAGAGCATGGAAATAAAAAAATTAATAAACTAGCACATCAAAATAGTGAACAAGCTGCAAAGATTGAAATTTGAACGTATTCAATTACAATTTTCTATTTCTTTTTACGGAGTAACCATAGGCTCTATCTTCAAGTTTGCAAGCACTTCTTAAGATGGATACTAGTTACAATTAACTAGTTACGTGCACCAAGTTGCTTAGTGGTAAAACTACGGAACATTACTGAATAGGTCTGACGGCATCGACTAAGGATGTAAGGAAATTTTGGGTAGAAAAAAAATAAATAAATAGTTACGTGCACCTGTTCTTTATGCAAGCAATTATGTATTTTTTTTTTTTTAGACAATATGATCGGTACTAAAAAAATATCTCTGTTGAAAAATTTGTTAGAAAATACAATTATATTAAAATAGTTTAAATATAATTTTAATTAAAATTTGTTATTGACATATTTTAAAAAATTTGAATATATGTTTAGTTAAATAATATTAAAATAGTTTAAATATGATTCAAATATATTTTAATTATGATTCATTATAGACATTTTTAAGGATTTTGGATATATATTTAATTAGATAATAATTAAATAATTAAATTTATTATAATTAAAATTTATTATATATGTTTTTAGAAATTTGGATATATGTTTAATTAGATAATACCATAATTTTAAATTTTTATACACATTTGTTAATTCTTAGGAATTAATTAGGATTTATTATTTTTTTGTTCTTAATTACGTAATTATATACATACGACTTAGACGACTCATTTTGGACCATTTTGGAAGCATTATTATAATAGTAGAGATTAATATTAATAAAAATTTAGTTAACTAATTATTTGTTCTTATTACATAATAACTTAAAAAAATTATCTCAAATAGTAATTAATTATATTATTTACTAATTAAGAACTAATAATTAGATAATTCAAATAACCTCAATCCAAATCTAGATAGTCCAGACACCAAAATTATGGCCTTGTTTTGTCGGACACGTATCAGAAGCTCAACAAATAAGTATGAAACACTCCATTGACACACCAAAATATACGTCATGTCCATAATGTCCTTATTTACCGTGTCGTGTTGTATTCATGTTCATGCAATATAAGTCCAAATCTAAGTACAAAAGTTAATATAAATAAACTTTATTATAGTAACAGCTAACACTAATTAATAACATTTTATAAAATATTAACTATGTATTAATTAATTATTGATTAGTTATTAGCTACTTTATTATTTAGGTAGTGTTAACTAAAAAATAATATAATAATTGTCACGTCCCGCTCCCGGAATACCGAGTAAATGCGGGAACGACCATGGCCAGCTACGTCGTACAAAGTATAATACGTCGTACGACGGTCACGATTGTCAGTCGAGTCGGGTATCCTAGCATGAATTACCATCTATGGCATAAATATGATCTCATATCCACATGCAATCACAATAAAACAACAGTAAGGACGATAACATAACGGAAGCAAGTAGGACCAAACGGCCAAAGTGCTCACAAGATAATCAAGAAGTCTGCAGTAAGAAATGATATAGGCGAGAATACCTTCCCACACACTTTTTAAATGATCTGGAACTGAAGTGCATCCTCCAAGCCAGGTCTGGAAGATCCATAGGGTCGGTCACAGACAATCTAGGAACAATTCAGGGTTGGTCAGGCCAACCGCAGCAAGTACCAAAAAGGAAAGCTCAAGGACGGACGAATAAAACCAGCAAGAAATATAACCAAGGGAAACATATAGTAACAGCAATGATCAGGGTAAAGGAATCGTGCGGTACCAGCGCACGATTACAGAGTGTAATGCATCAATCCTCACTAATATAGGTAAAGAACCAACAATCAATCGCAAACATCCTAACATCCACTAGTACCTGCGTCGCCAACTGGAATCCGTGATCAATCGACTAGCAAGCAGCAAGCTACACAATTATATGAATAAACGGTCACTCAAATACCTACGACTTGCTACCATTAACTAACTAGGATTATCACAAGTTCTAATTACTATCACATACAATTTGGAAATTATATGATGTCACATGCCCTGCAGTCTATCCGGATCATCCAGACGTAAGGGATAAATAAATATATATACATGTATTGCAACACTAGACGGTGTGCAGGAAGTGTTTCCCTCACGACAGAGAGCTCCAAATACATCAGGTGTCGCTGGGATGTCGGGATTGCATGTAGCCAAAAAAAATTTCTACATGCTTCTACCAATTTTAGTTATCTTATTAACCATACAGTTATATAGAATCTTGTGTCGTGGTCACACGATCATCATCATCCTAGAATGATATACCATACGCGATATGCGAATCCACTTTAGTTTTCGTCGATTTTAACCTAGATTCATCCAGAGCGCAATGCAACAATCAATACACATGTAAACACCATAATTTTTAGAATTAGATTTTAAATTTATTTAATATGGGTATTATGTAATTATTGAGATTAAGGAAGCTTTCTGTAATTTTTTAGCTATATATATATATATATATATATATATATATATATATATATATATATATATATATATATTCATAGATTTATAATTATGTGTATTTAATTATTATTAATATAGTACAAAAAATATATTTGTGGGTGTAAAACTATTATTAGAGTATTGTATATTTTTTCTGGAATTTATTGAAGTCCAAAACTATTTTTAGATGGCCATATATATATATATATATATATATATATATATATATATATATATATATATATATATATATATATTTTAAACCAACCCAAACCCATACCCTAAACCCTATACCCGAGACCCTAAACTCGTCTACCCAAATCCGTAATCTACCCTAGCTACAGTAACCCCAACCCATTCCCCGCTGTAACGCCCCCGCGCGACCCCAACTCTTCCCCTCCCTGTCAACCGTCGACCCCCTCTCTTCATCTCCCTGTAACTCCCCCCTACTTCACCCTATATATACACCACCACCCTCAGAGCAACCACCATCATCTCCTCTACCACCCCGACCATCCCCGACCTTCGATGACCGCTGGACCGTCGCCGCCGCACGCCGCAAGCCGCCGCCGAGCAACCGCCCAAATTTCGATCAGCAGCACACAACGAGGTACCCATCTTCTCTTCCTATATCTCCCTGCACAGTAGACCTAACAACGATCCGTCAAATCCTATGTGAAGACCACATGACCCCCTTGAACCCTGTGTAATTAGTTTAACCTATCGTGTCCTGTATCAGTCGTAATTCGCGATGCAAAACAGGAAAAAAATAACCTAGTTTGTAGTTTAGAAACTGTTCCAACCACCCATGTTCATGTCTGACTTTCTTCCAACCTAGTTATTTTTTTAAATTCTACTTAAACAGTAAATTAGATAACATAACCGATATTTAATCTCTTTAATTAGTTTATTTTATTGTTGATTTATCTGCTGATTATTCAGCATTAAAATATGTCAAAAACTTGATTTCTTAAACCCGAATTTTCTCGAAATGGGGTGCGTCCTGCTAAACAAGACAACTTTGTCGTGTGTGAATTGTACCGAAAGGCGCGTATCATTAACGCGGATGTGTGAAATTTTGCAGAACTTAATTTGGATGTGCGTGCACACCAGAATCAACGCGTATCCGTCAAAAAATATCGTATTGGTCTGTTCTGACACTTGTCATAACTTCGTGTGTGCTTGTCGTTTCGTAACGAAACTTATACCATCGAATTTGCAGCGTTACGCTGGTCCTATGACCCAAGTTTGGTTCGATTCTGAGAACATCGACAAAATACCATTTCGCGGGCCCTACGGTTCCACTTGGTGGACATTTTTGTGACCGACTCATCAGAATCTAGTTCTGGATATTCCGTTGGGTTCATATCATTGTTCTGGACTCATCGACACTAAGTTTGATGAATTTGGAGAAACTTGTATTTGACACATTTTTCGATGCGAAGTGGGCCACATATGGACCCCGCTTTGACCAAAAACTGTTAATTTTGTCCATGTGTCCAAATTAGACTTATGAGTAATCAATTCTAGCTATTTCAAATATTCTGAGCGCAATGGTGATGTTTGTTTCAGCAACCAGAGGCGTATTTGGAGATTTTACTTTTACAGGAGCAACTGACGGAGTTCAGAACTCAGGCAAGTGTACCTTGCCAACTTGCAGTAGAGTCTGATATATATTATTTGCTTGTGTTATTTCTATATATATATATACTTCTGTGATGTGTCTGTTCAACCTAGGACCGTGAGACGTTGCTTAACGTTCGAACAAAATTCGGGTGTCGACGTTGTACGTGGAGTCGTTTAACGTCACTTAGAGAGTTGATTCCACGATCCTATATTTTTATGTGCTTTCTTTACCAAGTACGTTATATCATAGGTCACTTGACACTATTTCATGTGACATAATCTTTCTTGAATAATTCATGGTGATTCTGTATAGGCTTATATGATTCGTGATATGAGACCTGAATATACATAGATATCATTATGACTCGTTGTACTAGTAAGAGGTCATGATCTTGCGTGTCATAGACATGAGACGTGAGGTTACATTGGGTGGGAAGAGACACACCATACTATAGGCTGGTTATATTTATATATATATATATACTACTACATTACTGGGGGTGCCTTAGATTTTGTCTCAGATCTTTGGCACATTTACTGGCCCTTCGAGATATTACTTACTGCTATAGGCTCCCCGACACAGAGCCTGTAGTAGTTACAGCCTGAGTATGAGTGATGTCCTCACTTGCATATCACTTAGATGGTTACAGTAGTTACCCTTGAGTATGTGGCATTATATTGTTTTACTTTGGCATGCTATTTCTTGTACCTTGTTACGTCCCTCTGAGGACCTGGTCTCTTGCCAGTTTTGCAGCATAGACCATTGTGGAGCCTGCCTGGAGTTGCTGATGTGTATTGCTTTATCTTGCAGGGATTGGTGCCAGGTACCTATATCAGTTCTTTTGGAGTTATGGTTGTTATTCATATTATTTATTCATCTGCTGATGTAGCCTAGTTTTATAGACTCATATTCATTTATCGAGTATATTCGAGCTTATATGTTACTGGGCGTCCGACTTTAGCACATGTAGCTCATTTCTGAAATTTTGTTCTTTATGTGGATTGAGACATAGACATTTTCAGTATTCTTAGATAGTTACCCTTATTATACAGCTTATACGTATTCGAGTCAGACCAGAGTCTGGTCGAATACGTAGCTGGCATATTACGTATTTCTAGTCCTACGTATTTTGGGACTGGAATATTACATATTTTTGTGGTGGCCCATGCAAGTCCTGATTAAATCGTTTTGGTTGATTTCCGGTACCGAGCGAGCTTGTAATCAGAATTAACAGTATTAGTATCTCAATCCACAACTGATTTGAAAATTCCTTAGCAATTGATTATCGCCCTTGGACTTCATAATTGTACTCTTTTATTTCCCTCGACATCCTTATTATTGTTTATCATCTCTCCTTATTTCAGATAGATGAATGTTCGGGCGCGATATTTCCTTCAGAAGCAGATCCTTGTCAAGGCGGAAGAAGACATGCTGGATATAAATTTTTGAGAAGATGGTTACCCTTAGTAGGGAAGGTAGATAGGTTATTCCTATATGCTAGAGCTAGTATAGATTAATAGCATGAGAATTAAATATAGTATCAGAGACCTAGAACTAATAAAACCTTACCCTTGCTTAAGGTAGCAAGTAATTTGAAAGTATTGGAAGATAGGAAAGAGGGTTTGATTCTAATGCATTGGAATACTTTATGAAATACATAGCTAGATGATAGGGATCATATGTGGCTCATGATGGTGATATAAGAAATTGTATTATGACCTTAAGAAATTGGAACCATACATAGCAGGACATAGTGGTTAAATCTTTAGTTGTCTTGTGACTTTTAGTATCAAAATTAGATCTTATGACCCTTTTAAATTATTGATGACTATAGGTCTGGACTAAATAGATAGGTAGATTTCTAGATGTTTGAGTAATTAGATAACTCAAGTACTAAAGTATAGATTTCGAAATCAAACTAGATGTACTTGATTATTGGGGTTGTTAGTGTTAATTGAACAAGTGAAGTTCCACCCTTGATTACTTGGGTAGATAAATATATGTGATAAAGCAAATAGGTTAAAGGATGAGAGTTTTGATATATGTTATAGTCTTGAGTTAGATAGTGAATTATCTATAATAGATGACAAGCTATAACAAGATGGTAACCATGTAGTTTAGATGAAGGGTATACATGGAATAAACAAGGAGAAGGGATTGTGGTATGAACTTGAGGGATAATAATTTTAGTATTTATGAATTAGAATGCTTTTGAAAATTTAAGAATTTAGTGCGAGTAGAATTTGTTGATCAGTTTTGAAGTGATACAAGAAATTAAACACAGGTTCAAAATCACATACTGACTTAATGGTTATTCTATAGATGATTATCACAAGACCCTTAGAGTATAGATTACACCTGGTAGCGAAGTGTAAATGGAAGATGAAAGTCTTATAGGAATGATAGCTGAATTATTGTGGGTTTATACATAAACTGATTAAGGCCAAGAATTTAGATTTTTGACCAATAGGGTTTGAGCCTAACTGGACCTACTTCACACAAGAACCAATTATTACACCCAAGTATACACTCTCATATAGACCCCACAACATTCGCGACATACCTCCTTCTAGAAAATCCTATACTTAAATATTCAACTCCGTTGCAATTAAATTAAATTGTACATCGACAACCCAATTACCCTAACCACCGATATACCCATAGCCCAATCAAGCCAAACAACATCCATGACACTGGTATTGCATTAAGTTTAGCCCTTAAACTCTTTACACAATGTTAATCACCTTGACAAGATTTATGATAAAGTATTCCTAGGTACTATTTCACCCTAGTTGTATTTGGCTATGATATTTCCTATTATCTTGTAGACTCATGATCTAATTAGGAGCAAGGAGAACTGGTAAACTTTCTTTATAGAGTTATTGACTCATTAACGCCATGGTAGTACCTAGATTTTCTTTGATAGGTTGTGACAATATCCTCACCATCTTGTATCCCTCCTTGAAGTCAGACTTTCTAAAAATCCTTAGAAATATGATCATGACTATAGTTCCTGCAGCCAACTTTATTCTTATAAGTTGGGTAGAGCCTTGATTAAGCGTACCCTTATTTTTAAAAGGCAACGTCAAACTAGGACTCCATTTGGTAACTACATCCCCATCTTTAGTGCAACCTTGCTAACTAAAATCTTTTCTACTATGTTTATTTTTAATTTTGAGGACAAATTTTTTATAAGTTAGGTAGATTGTAAATACCATAATTTTAGAATTAAATTTTAAATTTATTTAATATGGATATTATGTAATTATTGAGATTAAGGAAGATTTTCTGTAATTTTTTAGCTAATTATATATATATATATATATATATATATTCATGGATTTATAATTATGTGTATTTAATTAATTATTAATATAGTAGATAAAATATATTTTTTGGTGTAAAACTATTATTAGAGTATTGTATAATTTTTCTAAAATTTAGTGAAGTCCAAAACTATTTTTAGATGGCCATATATATAATATATATATATATATATATATATATATATATATATATATATAAATTTATTTTAAACCAACCCAAACCAAACCAACCCAAACCCATACCCTAAACCCTATACCCGAGACCCTAAACCCGGCTATCCAAACCCATAACCCACCCTAGCTACAGTAACCCCAACCTATTCTCCGCTGTAACACCCCCGCGCGACCTCAACTCTTCCCCTCCCCGTCAACCGCCGACCCCCTCTCTTCATCTCCCTGTAACTTTCCCCTACTTCACCCTATATATACACCACCACCCTCAGAGAAACCACCATCATCTCCTCTACCACTGTAAACCCCCTCGATTAATTCTATAGATAGTCAGGTATGGATCTGTAAAATTTTGGATTTTCTCAGCAGATGTTGAGGTTTAGAGTAGAGTGTCTGTTATTTTATTTAATTAAACCCTTGGCGCGCCCTACCGTTGCTATTTTATTCGGAGCCCAATATCAGCCCATAAATTTCCATCGGACTATTGTACTTCTGACTTGACTCGCCAATTTAGGCACTGGACTTTTCCGTCACACAAAATCAAATCCGTTGTGCTCTAAATTAATTACACAACTTCCCGTATCCTAAAATCCATATTTAATTTTGTGTCGGACACCTGTGTCGTTACCCTCAATTTTGAGATACCAACTTAACCCGTTGAGCCGGACCAACTAAAGGGTCCAAGACTGACTCCAAGCCCCCACCATTTTTGACCTTTGTGTCATTTCTGAATTTTGACCCCAAGTGCCCATATTTAATTTAAAAGCGCGGGACACTTTAATTCTATTTAAATCGAGGATACCAATTTTGTCTAATCCTATTTTAATCCCCAATTAATCCCAATGGCCATTTAATTAAACCCATGCCAAACACCCAACACTCCCTCACCATGCAATTCACCAAACTCTATTTTCCCCATATTTTTTGTATCATTTTATGTGTTCGTGTAATTTTCCAAATTTAAAGGGCTTGGTTGTAATTTATTAATTTAGGTGTCCTCACCTTATTGGCCATGATTAAATGGAGAGCCTACAAACCTTTGACTTAGTCAACAATTCCCTCCCCCCTTCCTTTGCATGAAAAAATAAATTTACTCATGTGAAATCCTAGCCCTCCAATTGGAATGGGCAAATCACCACCATCCAATCTACCCACACTCCCCTATAAAACATCACCCTCACCCTCACAATAAACCAAGCAGGCCCTAATCCCTAGGTGTGGAAACCCCCCCTCTCTCTCCTCACTCCTCCATTTTTCTCCATACAAATTCTTCTTCTTCTTCTTCTTCTTCTTCCTTTATTCTTCTTTTATTCTTCTTTTATTCTTCTTCCTTTATTCTTCATCTCCCTGAGAGAAACCCCCGGTCGACCGTTGCAGCCCGGCCCCGCGGCTGACCCCGCACCCCGACCGGCCTGTGCAGCTCCCCCGACCGGCCTGTGCACCCGACATCAACTCCAGCACAGCCGCAGGCGGCTCCAGCACAGCCCACCCTCCGGCCAGTTCGAGCCGACCGACCCCCTGTGCAGCCCCGGTCCCGACCCACGGTGCAGCCGACCGCTATGCATTGTGGCTGACCCGCTCTGGCAGTGCGGCTTCGACCCGCGCAGCTCCGGTGCAGCCATCCCTCATCCGACCTGATCCCTCGTCCGGCCGGCTGCCAACAGCAGCCCCGACTCCGGCCGTGCGACTTCCCCGTCCGGCCTCCTCCCTGTCCGGCCACACTCCACCACCAGCCACTCCGGCATCATCAACCTCGTCGAGGTCGACTCTCCCCCTCTCTTGAATTAAATTCCAGATTTTAATATTGCTTTAAATAGGATGTTATTTATATATATGGATGTGTGTATATTAGCTAGGGTTGTGTTTATATAATGTTGAAATATATGGTCAGTGTAGTGTAGTACTTGAACTATGTGATTAAGGTTTATATTGGTTAAGGCTAATGATGATTAATGTGAATGTGGATTTTTAATGACTTGAGGTTGGGTTTAATGAGGGTTAATATGTTTTTAGGGTTTATGTAGTGTAGTGATCATGTATCTTGTATTTTATGAGGTTGGATTTGGGTGATGTACTTAGTTGGAATTAGGGTAAATGCAACTTGTGAGAATATTATTACGATATTGAGCATGTGATGATGATTGGAGAGGATGATCAAGGACTTGGGAATTTGGCTTGTGGTATATCGAAGAGATGTATTTGTGATAGGGTGATTGTAGATTAGGGTTGTCTTCTACATGAGTCATAATAATTTAATTAAGATATGTATTCGAGGAAAACTAGGTTTTTGACCTTTGAACAAATAATCGGGATATATAGTACATGGTAGAAAAATGTTAATTTATTACGGAGAATTAAATCGAGGAGAGTGTGCAGAGGACTAGTGTGATCGGTAATTTAGAAACTGGAAATTTAAGGTGATTAACTTAGGGAGGCACCTGGTGATTGGTAACAACGATATTAAACAAAGAAATTAAAATCATAAACTGTGTCTTGAGGATGGCTTGATGATATGGTACTGATGACTAGATGTTTTGACTATCGTACCGATAGTCAACTGTGGTCAACCTCCCCTAGTGTCTTGTCCCTGTGAGTCATAGCTGAGACTGAGTTTAGGAGTAGATGTGTGTCGCATCCCTGTCTGTCGTGGAATAGATTATTGATTATTGGTTTGTATCTCATCTCTAGGTACTGCGGGACCTGAGGACTTGGACGCGGTACCGGGACCCCGTCACCAGCAGCCGCACGCAGGCAAGTGTACCTTGTCACCCTGTATTTCAGATTTCAGATACTTGTTGTTCTTTATATACATTGTGCACGTATTTATGTTGACGTTCGATACTTTACGTCCGGATCACAACCGGGTGCTGACATTCGTTGTATCGTCTTAGAATAATTGATAGATGCTTAGTAGCACCGCGATATACGTACCTGAGTATATCGCCACCCCAGGACACACTCATACACTGTGATCATGCCAGATTCCTGTATCCTGATACTGACATCATGACCAGAGACTGGGACGACCTTAGGGTCGCGTCTGTTGAGTTATTTATGTGTGTCGAGACTGTTAGATAGAGGTTCAGGTTCAGCGCACCATCGTTGACCGCTTGGGAAGGGGAAGACAGTTACTAGACGTTTGGGCTCCTCTGCACGCGCTTATATATGTATGTAGTATCTATGTAGTGATCCTGTATCTAGTGTAGTGGTATCACCCGTGTGACTCTTTGCCCGGAGCTGCGGTACGTCCCGTGTGTTTCCGTGTCCGGAGCTACGGTTTTATTTTGGATAGCCTACGCGTCGAACATTGTCTTTAAACTGTGTCACACTTGTTTGGTTATGATAGAGTACCCTGTCATTGCACTTGTACTTTATGTTTACTTGGCATGCTGTATTTTTGTACCTTGTTACGTCCCTCTGAGGACCTGGTTCCCTGCCAGTTTTGCAGCATAGATGATTACGGAGCATTTGGAGTTGCTGTTGGAGTTACATGTCTTGTGAGCATGGTACCAGGTACTCACATCTTATCTACCGGCATTATGGTTATTTTACATTGATTATTCATCTGCTGTTGTAGCCTAGTTTTTATAGACTCATGCTTCTTCTCGAGTCTATTTGAGTTAGTGTGTTATTGGGCGGCCGACTCTAGCACATATAGCTCTTTTTGTATACTGCTGTACATTGTGGATTGAGACATAGAGTTTTACATTTATGGGATATCTAGATAGTGCCCTTTATATTATACAGCTTATACGTATTCGAGTCAGACCAGAGTCTGGTCGAATGCGTAGTTGGCGTGTCACGTATTCCTGGTCTTACGTATTTTGGGACTGGGGCGTGACAACCACCCCGACCATCCCCGACCACCGACGACTGCTGGACCGTCGCCGTCGTACGCCGCAAGCCGCCACCGAGTAATCGCCCAAATCTCGATCAGCAGCACACAGCGAGGTATCCATCTTCTCTCCCTTATATCTCCCTGTAGAGTAGACCTAACATCGATCCGTCAAATCCTATATGAAGACCACATGACCCCCTTGAACCCTGTGTAATTAGTTTAACCTATCGTATCTGTGTCGGTCGTAATTCACGACGCAAAACAGGAAAGAAATGACCCAGTTTGTAGTTCAAAAACTGTTCCAACCACCCATGTTCATGTCTAATTTTTTTTCAACCTAGTTATTTTTTAAAATTCTACTTGAACAATAAATTAGACAACATAACCGATATTTAATCTCTTTAATTAGTTATTTTATTGTTGATTTATCTGCTGATTATTCAGCGTTGAAATCTGTCAAAAACTTGATTTCTTAAACCTAAATTTTTTCAAAACGGGGTACGTTTTGCTAAACAAGGTAGCTTCGCCGTGTATGAATTACACCAAAAGACGCGTATCGTTAACGCGGACGTGTGAGATTTCACAAAACTTGATTTCAATGTGCGTGCACACCAGAATCAACGCGTATCCATCAAAAAATACTGTATCAACCTGTTCTGACACTTGTCATAACTTTGTGTGTGCTTGTCGTTTCATAACAAAACTTACACCATCGGATTTGCAGCGTTATGCTGGTCCTGTGATCCAAGTTTGGTTCAATTCTGAGAACGTTGACGAAATACTGTTTCGTGGGCCCTACGGTTCTACTTGATGGGTGATTTCGTGACCGACTCATCAGAATCTAGTTTTGGATATTCTGTTGGGTTTGTATCATCATTCTGGACTCATAGACACTAAGTTTGACGAATTTGAATAACCTTGTCTTTGACACATTTTTTTGGTGCGAAGTGGGCCATATGTGGACCCCGCTTTGACCAGAAATTATTAATTTTGCCCCTGTGTCCAAATTAGACTTATGAGTAATCAATCCTAGATATTTCAAGTATTCTGAGAGTAATAGTGATATTTTTTCAACAACTAGAAGCTTATTTGGAGATTTTACTTTTACAAGAGCAATTGACGGGGTTTAGAACCCAGGCAAGTATACCTTGCCAACTTGCAGTAGAGCATGATATATATTTTTTGCTTATGTTCTTTCTATATATATACTTCTGTGATGTTCATGTTCAACCTAGGACCGTGAGACGTTGCTTAACGTCCGAACAAGATTCTGGTGTCAACGTCGTATGCAGAGTCGTGTAATGTCACTTAGAGAGTTGATTCAACGATCCTATATTTTTGCGTGCTTTATTTACCATATACGTTATACCATAGGTCACTTGACACTATTTTATGTGACATAATGTTTCTTGAATAATTCATGGTAATTCTGTATAGGCTTATAGGATTCGTGATATAAGACTTGCATATACATAGATATCATTATGACTCGTTGTACTAGCTAGATGTCATGATTTTGCGTGTCATGGACATGAGATGTGAGGTTACATTGGATGAGGAGAGACACACCATACTACAGGCTGATTATATATATATATATATATATATATACTAAATTACTGGGGGTGCCTTAGATTCTGTCTCAGATCTTTGGCACATTTACTGGCCCTTCGAGCTATTACTTACTGCTATGGGCTCCCTGACACGGAGCCTGTAGTAGTTACAGCCTAAGTATGAGTGATGTCCTCACTTGCATATCACTTAGATGGTTACAGTGGTTACCCTTGAGTATGTGGCATTATATTGTTTTACTTTGGCATGCTGTTTCTTGTACCTTGTTACGTCTCTTGAGGACCTGGTCCCTTGCCAGTTTTGTAGCATAGACCGTTGTGGAGCCTGTCTGGAGTTGCCGATGTGTGCTGCTTTGTCTTGCAGGCATTGGTGCTAGGTACTTATATTAGTTCTTCCGGAGTTATGGTTATTATTCATATTGTTTATTCATCTGCTGATGTAGCCTACTTTTATAGACTCATATTCCTTTCCCGAGTCTATTCGAGCTTATGTGTTACTAGGCGGCCAACTTTAGCACATGTAGCTCATTCTTAAAATTTTATTCTTTATATGGATTGAGATATAGATATTTTCAGTATTCTTAGATAGTTACCCTTATTATACAGCTTATACGTATTCAAGTCAGACCAGACTCTGGTCGAATGTGTAGCTGGCATGTTACGTATTTCTAGTCCTACGTATTTTGGAACTGGGGCGTTACAACACATCAACCAACCATACTAGCTTGGGTCACTAGCCAAATACAAGAGTACCCGTACAGAATAAGAATATAATATAGTATAATAATATGAACATGGTCGTACCTCAGTGCACAGGTATGTAGTCGCACCTCAATGCGCTATAATCAAGGATAGCACCGCAGTGCAAAATGAACACGGAGCACCTCAGTGCGATAACAAGGTTGTTCGCCATTAAATTTGAAAGTTCTAAGAGAGATTGATTTAATTAACAAACGAAAAAAGTACAGAGAAGTCTTAGGATACAATCTAAGTACAAATTTATTTTATGGGGGGTGACGATGGAGGGTTAGGAGTGTAGCAACTCTTTTTACTCCGTGGACGATCTGAAGCAGGAGAAGGAAGCTCTTCTCTCTTGCCTGACCATAGGTTCGCAGATAGTCAGCCTCTAGTATGGGTGTGATACCCTACTATTTATAGTCATACCTGGGCGTGCATATGACGGGCCGCATGGATGTTGGAGAGTGCCACGTGTCCCTTCTTAACAGGGTATAGCTGTAACCGTGAGCAGGTCGAGCTGCTACGTGGGTTCTTGTTGGAATTTTTTGTTGCTGAAGATCTGAGTGGTTCTCGTCCTTTGTGGGCGTGACTTGGTCAGCTTGACACATAGTCCGCACTTGGTTGGAGAGAATCACTCTTGTCGTAACAGCAAGATTTGGTCTTCATGGAGTCTGAAACACATATGGCCAGAGATGCATAGGACGCATGGGGCTAGAGATGCATGGATGGAGTCTGGGACGCATGGGGCTAGAGACCCATAGGACCGCATGGAGCCTGTGACGCATGGGGCCAGAGACGCATGAGACCGCATGGAACCTGGGACGCATGGGATCGCATGGTACCTAGGATGCATGGGACCAGAGATGCATGGAGCCACATGGAGTCTGGGATGCATGAGACCAGTTATGCTGTATACTTGGTGCTGCACATCCATCGAGAGTGAAGTTATGTGCTGACGTGAGAACTTTGTCGTTTAGTGTGTTCACGTCTTTTGAGGCATTCCGAAAATTATTTTTGTCAAGATTATGTTTCAGAGACGATCCTGCTCACGGGATACCATGTTAGGTCCCTCTGCGGCCAAGCTGCTTTGGCTAATTGGGACGCATGGATGTCATCTTTCTTG
This sequence comes from Iris macrosiphon, assembly GCA_036927795.1. NCBI lineage: Eukaryota > Viridiplantae > Streptophyta > Magnoliopsida > Asparagales > Iridaceae > Iris > Iris macrosiphon. Next base: position 45,574,335 of record JAYESA010000009.1, read on the forward strand.
GTCGTAGGGAGACTCTACGGCCTGATCACTTCTAAGTTTTTATTTTGGGGCGCGGGGTTGCATGGATGCATATTTTTTTATACTTCTACAAGACCCCCTTCAAAGTTTTTAAACTGATAAGTTTGGAATACTTTGAATAATAATCATGGAGGAAGAAGCACTTTTGGCCGCATGGACGTTGGATCGTATGGATGTTGGGCCACATGGGCATTAGGCCGCAAGGGCGAGCACTTTCAAGCTGTTAAATCATCATTAACTGACGGATTTATTTTGATCCTTTAGTGGATCTCCTTTGGGATTCTGCGCCATCTCCTGATGTGGGGCTCGAGGCGACGATTTCTAGGGAGATTTAAAGAGGATCACAAAAATTGAGGTGTCAGATTCGTCCCCATAACTACTTGGTTCATTGCCTCGATCTCTTCACGCAGCTTTGAAGCCTATAAATAGGTGGTGGAGAGGAGAGAGAGAACTTTATCTCTTTGCTTTCTTTCCTTCTCCTGTAAGGGATGCTGAAGGCTGAGGTTCTTTTCGTCAAGGGGTTGATCAAGGGAGGTCTCGATCCATGGCCCCCTGATACGGGTGTTTTTCTTGGAGGTAGAGCAATATTGCACTTCTCATGCTGGGCTGTGGAGAAATGCCAGGATAGTAGTTTAGAGGTAATATGGACATGAACCAATTATCCCGAAAACTCACTTAAGAAGTAGTTTATTGAGTGTGGTCTATCCGGGAGTGAAGATAGACCTGGGGATTGCTCCGCTAGGGAGATTAGTTTTTGAGTGGTCACTGCGGGAGTGTGCAAGTGGACTTGAGGAGTGCTCTGCTGGGGAGACTTTAAGGATCCATCATCCGTTGCGTATCTAGGACTCCTGGATACAGATGATGGCTTTTACAAAAATTTGTAAAAAAGAGAAAAAAGTTGCACATAGGCACTTGCTGGGGATGAAGAACCAAGAGTGTAGAGATATACATCTGGGTTATCATGCTGGGGATAAGGACAATACAAGTCTAGCTTAGACATAGTAATTTTTTAGGAACTTGTCATTGATAGGCATCATAAGCAAGTCGCCATTGGGTTTCACTAGCCGGTAAGTGCCATTGGAGAATACAGACTCCACGATGAACGGGCCCTCCCATTTAGGATGGAATTTGCCAGCCGTCTTGTGGATCATGACCATTAGTCTTCTTACGGTCAGGATGAGGTCTCCCACTTGGAAAGTTCTCTCCTTAACCTGTTTGTTGAAGGCTCCCGAGAGACGCGCTTGGTATAGCTCAATACCCTGCTGAGCTAAGAGATGTTTCTCGTCGAGTGCTTCTAACTCTTGTAGCCGTCTGTGTTAATTGTCATCGACGATTAATTGGTTGGAGAGAGCCATTCAGAGTGAAGGGATTTGGATCTCGAGGGGGAGGACCACTTCACTTCCGTACAACAAAGAGAATAACGTACTTCTTGTAGCTGTCCGAACCGTTGTATGGTAGCCCTAGAGACATTCCCCCAGCTTCTCGTTCCAGTCGTATTTGTTAGATGACACGAACTTCTTGAGAAGCTTGATGATGGTTTTGTTGAATGCCTCAGCCAACCCATTTGCCGCTGGGTTGTAAGCAGTCGACGCCACATTCTGAATCCAATTTTTATCGCAGAACTGGTATAATGCAAGACTTGTGAACTGTGGACCATTATCGTAAATGATCCTTCATGGCAAGCCAAAGCGGTATATGATGTGACACTTGATGAAGTTGATCACGTTGGACGTCTTGACTTCCGTGAGTAGTACTGCTTTCGCCCATTTGAAGAAGTAGTCGGTGATGGCCAGGATAAACCGGTGCCCTTTAAATGAAGGTAGATTTATTGGTCAGATGATATCCATTCCCCATGCTTCAAACGGCCCGGATGCTACCGTTGGATGTAGGAATTCAGATGGCTGGTGGATGAAGTCTGCTTGGATTTGGCACGCTAGTCACTTCCTCGCATAGTCAACCGCATCCGCAACCATTGTGGGCTAGTAATATCCTATTCTCCGAAGACGGTCCTGTAGTTTAGGTCCGGGCTGATGGGCACCACAAACGTCATCGTAAGCCTCACGAAGGGCTTATTTGCTTCTGCATTCGATAGGCATCGTAGCAGAAGGCCGTCATAAGAACGACGATACATCATTTTGGTGGCTGTGTCATAATAGAACCGAAGGAAACATCTTCTGATCGAAGTGGCTTCTTTTGGGTTCTTGGGGAGAATTCCATAGATCGCGTAGTCGGTGAATGGAAGCCTCCAGTCCTGGATATCAGCGTGTACTTCCGTCACGTAACTTAAACATAGGCAGAGGTTATTTTTGGGGTAGACCAGCTCTTGACCGATCACCGTGATTAGCTGCTGGGTGTTGTCTGGAACTGCCAAAGAGGCAGCGAGGCCGGCTAGGACGTCATCCTCGACGTTCTGTAGTCGATGAACGTGCTCAATGAAGAATCCCTCAAAGGTTGAGATAATGTCAAGTGCAGCTTGGTGGTAAGGAATTAGGTCTTCATTTTGGACTTCGTATTCACCTCAGACTTGGTTGACTATCAGCTTAGAGTCACCGTATGCCTCTAAATAGTCCACCCCCACTTGTTTAGCAAGTTGGAGTCCAATAATGAGAGTGTTGTACTCCGTCACATTGTTGGAGAATGGCTCCGTGAGGGAAAAAGCTCGATTAATGACCAGATTATAGGGGAAGATTAATAATATCCCAAATCCGACGACGATATTGCCTTTGGGCCCTGCTCTCAAAGCGTCGTCGAAGAACATTCGTCATATAGCTTCATATGGAGTCACATTTGAGTTCGTCACTTCGTCTAGAATCTCTTTGTAGAGTTTCGAGGTTTTTGGCACCGAATGTGCTGCCAGAAAGTCGGCAAGTGCTTGACCCTTGATGGCTTTCTAAGGGAGAAACACCATATCGTATGGAGACAGTAGCATCATCCAGGTAGCCAGGCGAGAACTGATTGCCCCTGGTTTGGTCATGATGACTCTAAGGGGGTTGACCCGCGAGATCACATGAATGGTTTGCTCAGCCACGTAGTGCCGAGTCTTCTAGATATCGAATACTAGAGTAAGGCATTCCTTTTCGACGGGGGTTTACATATGCTCTGTGCCGACCATCATTCGGCTAAGGTAGTAGATGGCCTACTCGTGGCCTGCGTCACTATTCTGGGCTAATAGAGCACCGAGGGAGTAATCCATTGCACATACATAAAGTAGGAAGGGCTTTTCCAATACCGGGGCTACCAGCACTTGAGGGTTTGATAGGTATCCCTTGATGTCGTCGAACGTGTGTTGGCATTCTTCATTCCAGACAAAGGAGACACCTTTTTTTCATGAGCTGCGTGAATGATCGACAACGCCCAGAGAGGTTTGATATGAACCTCATGATGTATGCCAGCCTCCCTTGAAGGCGACGGAACTCCCGAAGGTTCTTTGGTGGGTTCATCTCAAGGATTTCTCTGATTTTGTCGGGCTCTATGTGAATACCCCTGGAAGTGATGATAAAGCCCAAAAATTTGCCGTTGGAGACTCCCAGGAAGGATTTGGTAGGGTTTATCTTGAGTTGGTGCGTACGTATGAGGTCGAACACAGTCTTCAAGTCTATGAGGTGATCACCTTTGGAGTAACTTTTGACGGCGATGTCATCGATGTAACACTCAACTGTCTTGCATAAATGTTCACAAGAAATGGTGCTCATAGCCCGTTGGTATGTAGCACCTACATTTTTCAGACCGAAGGGCATGACTGTATAACAGTATACTTCTATCGGTGTTTGGAATGATGTATGCTTCTCGTCTTCAGGAGATATCTTGATTTGATTGTAGCCAGATAATCCATCTATGAAGGATATGTGCTCGAAGCCACATGTGTTGTCGATCATTATATCGGTAATTGGAAGAGGAAACTCGTCTTTAGGGCACGCCAAATTTATATCACGGAAGTCGATACAGATTTGAATCTTTCCGTTCTTTTTGACTATGGGCACGATGTTGGACATCCAATCCTGATGTTGTTCTTCACGGATGAAGCCACTAGCTATCAGTTTGTTGACTTCAGCTTCGATGATGTTCATAATGTCCGACCGGAACCGCCGTTGGTGCTGTTTGACCGGCTTAGCGTTCGGTGAGATATTGAGCTAATGGACTACGATTTGGGGGTCCAGTCCTGGCATGCCTTCGTAACTCTAGGCAAAGACATCAATGTATTCCCTGATGAGATGTAGCAGGGATTTTCGATCTTCTTTGGACAGACTTTTGCTGACGAAGATAGGCTTTGGGGAGGTCTCGTCGCCTAGATCGACTTGTATAACTTCATCATCGGTGGGAGGGTCTCGCTGCTCAAATTGCATCTCCCATTTGGAATCTAGGTATTGGGCCCACGGCTCTATTTTAAAGAGTTCTGGTGGGTCCCCGTTGTCTTCTTCAGGGTCAGCTGATACCATGTTGGTGGATAATATTTGCTTGAGCATATCCCCGATACTGATATTGGAGTCCCAAGCAGAAGATTCTGAAGAGTGAGAGTGCATTTCGTCTTCTTCATCTGAGCCCTCGGAAGTTGTGGGAGGAGTTACATATCCTAAGCCATGCTTGGTTTTATGGTAATAATTCTCGGACTTGCCTGCGGGAGCAGGTAGACGGAGGGGCAACCGTCGGCCCTTACCATTGTTTAAGCCTGTCACGCCCAGTCCCAAAATACTGAGGGACTAGACACGTGGCAATGGCCAGCAGCACACTCCAATGGGCAAACCCAATTTAATGGACCCATCAGGGTGTTCTTAAGCTGTAAAACAACTATAAAGGTCTATGATACTAATCTCATCCACATAAATAAATACAATCTATATGAAATATAAAGCAACATCAAGTCTCAATAAAATATATCTCGGGGAACAACCCGATAATGAGTTTGATACATCAATTCAATAAACAGGAAACAACAGAAATAACTAAGTACAGATAAAGCAGATACTCAGGAGAAATCCTCGGTGATCACCTCGTCCTCTAGTGATGGTACTGCTCCAATGTCTACTCATGTCCCGTACACCTCGTGGTAGATCTCCTCTGCTAAACCTGGGGACATAATCCGGATTCCAGGTCCTCAGGGGACATATCAAGGTACAAGAATAACTCAAGCCAAATAAATGAAGTATAATAATAAATGAATCAATAGGGTAAACTATGTAACCAGCTAAGTGATATGCAAAATGAGAGCATCACTAGAACTCAGGCTGAGACTACTACAAGCTCTGTATCGGGGAGCAGCAGTGATATCATGTAGGAGCCTAGCTCGGCGTAGCTATGGCACCGTAATAATATAATCAACCTGTAGCCTGTGTGTCTCTCCCCACCCAATATAATCACACGTCTCATGTCCACGACGTCTCATGTCCATGTCACGCAAGATCATGACTTCTAACTGATGCAGCGAGTCATAATGATAGCTAAGCATATGTAATATCTATGCCATAAATCATGTAGCCTAACAGAATTACCATGAATATCTCAGAAGGATTCTGTCTCATGAACAGTGTCAAGTGCCCTATGGTATGACGTACTTGATAATGCAAGCACGAAGATATATAGAGTCGCAATATCAATCTCTAGTGACGTTACACAACTCCACGTACGGCGTTGACACCCGAATATTATTCGGACGCTAAGCAATGTCACACGGTCCTGGGTTGAACATTTATATCATATAATTAAATCAAGAGAACATATGTAGCAAATACTGCAAGATTGGCAAGGTACACTTGCCTTGGGTTTGGTTTCCAACTGCTGCTCTGGTATCAACGGGATTTGCAGGTACTCCTCCGGTTACTGAAATAAATACTACCATCATGTTCAGAATATATCAAATAGCTAGAATTGCCTGTCCATAAGTCCAATTTGGACACAGGGGCAAAATTGACATTTTTTGGTCAAAGCGGGGTCCACATGTGGCCCACTTCGCACCGAAAAATGTACCAGAGACAAAGTTCTCTAAATTCGTCAAACTTAGTGTCTACAAGTCCAGAACGATGATACAAATTCAACGGAATATCCAGAACTGGATTCCGATGAACCGATCACAAAATCGCCCGTCAAGTGGAGCCTGGGGCCCACGATACGGGATTTTGCCAACGTTCTCAAAATCGAACCAAACTTGGGTCACAGGACCAGCATATTGCTATGAGTCCAATGGCGCAAGTTTCGTTTCGATAGGATGAGCGTACACGAAGTTACAACGAGTTTCAGAACAGGGCCGATATGGGGTATTGTCGACGGATACGTGTTGATTCCGGTGTGCACGCACATCCAAATCAACTTCTGAGAAATCTCACACGTCCGTATTAACGGTGTGCACATTTCGGTAAAGTTCACACACGACCAAGTCTCCTCGTTTAGCGGGGCGCACCCAATTATGAGAAAATCAGGGTTTTTAATAACCAAGTTTTTTGTCATTTTTACCCTCGAATAACATGCAAATTACAGCTCAATAAATTAAACTAAAATTGGGTTTTAAAACATGGTCATATGGTCTCAATTACTATTCAGGTAGATTTTGAAAATATTTAGCAGGTTGGTCGCAAAACGGTCGTGAACTGGGGTATTCGGGACAAATTCTGAATTTTCAGAAATAGGGTTGTTTTCCTGTTTTTACGTCGCGGTTTGCGACCGATACAGGAAGCGATACCCCGAACGAGTTGCACGGGTTTCGAGAGGGTCACGCGATCTTCGTACATGATTCGACAGAACGGAATACGGGTCTATGTACAGAGAGATACGAGGCTGGGAAGGGGTATACCTCGCTGTTGCAAAGGGACGCGACGTTGAGGGGCACGGCGACGGCGGCGTTGTGTGCTGCTGGGGTCGTTGCTGTCGGCGGCAGAGCTTTGGCTATTGGGATCGTTGCTGGCGGTGGCTGAGGGTTGTCACCGGAGTGGCCGAAGCGGCGGAGGCGGTGGCCGGGGAGCTCGGGTGGAGGTGGCAGCGGGGAGATGGTGGTGACGGCAGTGTTGGCTTTATAGGGAGATAGGAGGCCGAGCGGGGGGGGACGTGGGGGTGGCCGCGGCAGAGTTGGGGCCGGTCGTGGGGCGGGGTCGTAGCCGGTGGAGCAGGGTCGAGGGCCGGTGAAGTCGGCGAGCGGGGGTCGTGGTCGTGGGAAACGGGGGGGAAAGGGGTTTCGATATTGGGTCGGGTCGGGTCTACGGGTAGGCGGGTCGGGTCCAGACCCGACCCGTTAGGTTAGGGTTTGGGTCAGTTGGGTCCGGTTCAGTTGGCTCCGGTTCAGTCCGGTTTGGGTCAGTTTAAATTGGTTTAGTCCGATTTAGGTTGGTTTAATTAAGACAGGGGGTTTTTAGCTATAAAAAAAATAGTTTTTGAGCCCAATAAATTGTAAAAAAATTACACAACATCCAATAATTAATAATACACCCAAAAATATAATTTTTGTAATATTTTAATACTTAATTTAATACATAAAAATATTAATCCATGAAGGACATTTTTAATAATTAATTAAAAATATCGAAAAAATCCAGAAAATTTATCATTAAAGATTAAAAAAACAGGTTATTACAATCTACACACCTTAAAAGAATTGTGTTCTCGCAATTAAGACAACAAAATAAAACCGGTCAGAAGAGATGACGCAGTTGCAAGACATATTGGTTGAAGCACGACACAAGGAGTAAGGAATCATGAACAAGGAAAGATCGAGGGTGAGGGTTAAGCAGAACACATAGGGAAAAACTTTTCCCTAGGCATTGAGAGAGAAGAAATTCAAGAGTAATGGGATCTGGTTAGAGCAAGGATCAACTACAACTTATGAGAAACTTAGGTATCAATTACTAACAAGTTCAAAATACTAGGTTCAAGGCTAAAGACATGAACTAACAAGCACGTACTAAAGCATTACTAGGAATAGATAGCTATGAATAACTTAAATCTTACACGCATTCGCTACTCCGCGAGTCTGCGTGTCCTCCATTGTCATCGTAAAAGCTTGTCCGCGTCCTTGTGGCGGTGTTCTCTGTTGTTGCTGGGCTTGCTGAAAAGTGCTGCCTGGGTTGCCAAAGGTGGCCTCGGCTGTTACCCTCCTGGAGCTGGTGGTATGACTCCTTCAACTACCTTCTGTGGTGCTTCCAATACTGGATAGGCTGGCCTCGGTGCTGGTAAAGCTTGTCGGTTTACCATTGTTGCTTTCCCTCGACGCTCAGGGCATTCCTTGGCTAAATGTTGGTTGGATCCGCAAATTAAACGTAATCCCATTTTGCGTCTGCACTCGTTCTCAATATGGCCTCGCTTGCCACAATATTGACAGATGGGCAGTGCCTGCGGAGATGATCTGGGTGGTTGGTGCATGTGAGATCTTTTTGTAGCTTCTTCCTGTGGTGCTCTGGCTGGTGCTGATGTGAAAGGCCGCTTCAGGCTGGACTCTCTCCTGGTGACGCGCTCCATGCGTCGTGCTGCAGCAAGGACGTCCGAGTAAGAAGTAGGTGCAACAGAGCCAATCAGTCTCTGTAGCTCAAAGTTTAGTCCGTCGAAGAACTTTTCAGCCTTCTCCTCTTCTGTTGGGATCAAGGTAGGGGCAAAGCGACTCAGACGAATGAACTCCGTATTGTATTCTTTCACTATCATATTGTCTTGAGTGAGGCGATTGAACTTGTCCCAAATTTCTGATCGAGCAATAGATAGAATGTACATCTCCTGAAAGATTCTAGAGAACTCTTCCCAAGTGACTAGGTCTGGTCCGAGCCGTGCCTCCTAAGATAGCCACCAATGATGTGCATTGCCCGTCAACTGCATCCGGACGGCAGTCATCCAACGTTCCCTTTTAAGCTCAGCTGCTTCTAATTGATGTTGAGTGTTTGTGAGCCACTCATGAACTTCAGTGGGCTCCTCTTTGCCAGAAAAGGTGCGGGGCTTCAGCTGGCAGAAATCGATGATAGAGCTTGTCGATGGCCATCATACTGGTAGATTTGCTTGCTCCAATGCGAGTACTAGGCTGTTCCTCAAGTTCTCCACCTCGTGATGCATAGCCTCTTGTTGAACCTGCTGTTGGGCTTGCATCATTGTATAAAACATTTAAAACATCTGATGCCCGTCCATAGCCTGCCCTTGTGGAAATACGGACATTGGTGGAGTAAACTGCAGCGGAGGTGGAATATCATCTCGCCGAAATCTAGAAGCATGCTGATTTGCTTGACTGCTTTGTTGTGTTGTTTGACCTCCACCCACTGGTGTCATTTTTTCTTCGTGGGTAACCACAACACCTTGTGGTATTCCTGCAGGAGTCTCGTCTCTTGTGGGTGGATCCATTACTCTACATCCAAAATAAACTATAAGAGGCGCACAGAGGAATCAAGGCAGGATGCAAGTCAAGTAATTAATTCGAATCTGATATAGAGATCAAGAATGATTCAAGCAAGTGGATGAGATCCTATAACTTATCCTATCCTTACCGCAGGCTTGCTCGGTCCCTTAGTTGAAACCGAAACAATTTAGTCGTTGTCCTGCATGGGCCACCACAAAAACTATGTCATGCCCCAGTCCTAAAATACCGAGGGACTAGACACGTGGCAATGGCCAGCAGCACACTCCAATGGACAAACCCAATTTAATGGACCCATCAGGGTGTACTTAAGCTGTAAAACAACAATAAAGGTCTATGATACTAATCTCATCTACATAAATAAATACAATCTATATGAAATATAAAGCAACATCAAGTCTCAATAAAATATATATCGGGGAACAACCCGATAATGAGTTTGATACATCAATTCAATAAATAGGAAACAACAAAAATAACTGAGTACAGATAAAGCAGATACTCAGGAGAAATCCTCGATGATTACCTCGTCCTCTGGTGATGGTACTGCTCCAATGTCTACTCCTGTCCCGTACACCTCGGGGTAGATCTCCTCTGCTAAACCTGGGGACATAATCCGGATTCCAGGTCCTCAGGGGACATAGCAAGGTACAAGAATAACTCAAGCCAAATAAATATAGTATAATAATAAATGAATCAATAGGGTAAACTATGTAACCAGCTAAGTGATATACAAAATGAGAGCATCACTATAACTCAGGCTGAGACTACTACAAGCTCTATGTCGAGGAGCCAGTAGCAGTGATATCATGTAGGAGCCTAGCTCGGCGTGGCTACGACACTATAATAATATAATCAACCTATAGCCTGTGTGTCTCTCCCCACCCAATGTAATCACACGTCTCATGTCCACGATGTCTCATGTCCATGTCACACAAGATCATGACTTCTAACTGATGCAGCGAGTCATAATGATAGCTAAGCATATATAATATCTATGCCACAAATCATGTAGCCTATACAGAATCACCATGAATATCTCAGGAGAATTCTATCTCATGAACAGTATCAAGTGCCTTATGGTATGACGTACTTAATAATGCAAGCACGAAGATATATAGAGTCGCGATATCAATCTCTAGTGACGTTACACAACTCCGCATACAGCATTGACACCCGAATATTATTCGGACGCTAAGCAATGTCACACGGTCCTGGGTTGAACATTTATATTATATAATTAAATCAAGAGAACATATGTAGCAAATACTACAAGATTGGCAAGGTACACTTGCCTGGGGTTTGGTTTCCAACTGCTGCTCTGGTATCAGCGAGATCTGCTGGTATCCCTCCGGTTGCTAAAATAAATACTACCATCATGTTCAGAAGATGTCAAATAGCTAGAATTGCCTGTCCATAAGTCCAATTTGGACACAGGGGCAAAATTGATATTTTCTGGTCAAAGCGGGGTCCACATATGGCCCACTTCGCCGAAAAACGTGCCAGAGACAAAGTTCTCCAAATTTGTCAAAGTTAGTGTCCATAAGTCTAGAACGATGATAAGAACCCAACGGAATATCCAGAACTGGATTTCGATGAGCTGATCACAAAATTGCCTGTCAAGTGGAGCCGTGGGGCCCACGATACGGGATTTTGTTAACGTTCTCAGAATCGGACCAAACTTGGGTCACAGGACCAGCGTATTGCTACGAGTCCAATGGCGTAAGTTTCGTTTTGATACGATTAGCGTACACAAAATTACAACGAGTTTTAGAACAGGGCCGATACGGGGTGTTGTTGATGGATACACGTTGATTTCGGTGTGCATGCACATCCAAATCAACTTCTGCAAAATCTAATATGTCCGTATTAACGGTGCGCACCTTTCGGTGAAGTTCGGACACGACCAAGTTGCCTCGTTTAGCGGGGCGCACCCAGTTCCGAGAAAATTAGGGTTTTTAATAACCAAGTTTTTGGTCATTTTCACCCTCGAATAACATGCAAATTACAGCTCAATAAATTGAACTAAAATAGGATTTTAAAACTTGGTCATATGGTCTAAATTACTGTTCAGGTAGATTTTGAAAATATTTAGCAGGTTGGTCGCAAAACGGTCGTGAACTGGGATATTTGGGACAAATTCTGAATTTTCAGAAATATGGTTGTTTTTCCTGTTTTTGTGTCACGGTTTGCGACCAACACAAGACGCGATACCCCAAACAAGTTACACGGATTTTGAGAGGGTTACGCGGTCTTCACACAGGATTTGACATAACAGAATACGGGTCTATGTACAGAGAGATACGAGGCTGGGAAGGGGTATACCTCTCTGTTTCGAAGGGACGCGGCGTGGAGGGGCACGGTGGCGGCGGCGGTATTGTGTGCTGCTGGGGTCGTTGTTGTCGGCGGCGGAGCTTCGGCTGCTGGGTTCGTTGCTGGCGGTGGCAGAGGGTTGTCGTCGGAGTGGCCGAAGCGACGGAGGCGGTGGCCGGGGAGCTCGGGTGGAGGTGGCAGCGGGGAGATAGTGGTGATGGCGGTGTTGGCTTTATAGGGAGAGAGGAGGCCGAGCGGGGGGGGCGTGGGGGTGGCCACGGCGGAGTCAGGCCCGGTCGTGGGGCGGGGTCATGGCCAGTGGAGCGGGGTCGAGCACGGGCAAAGTCGGGGAGCGGGGGTCGTGGTTGTGGGTAACGGGGGGAAAGGGGTTTCGATATTGGGTCGGGTCGGGTCTGCGGGTAGGCGGGTCGGGTCCAGACCCGACCCGTTAGGTTAGGGTTTGAGTCAGTTGGCTCCGGTTCAGTCCGGTTTGGGTCGGTTTAAATTGGTTTAATCCGGTTTAGGTTGGTTTAATTAAGACAGGGGGTTTTTAGCTATAAAAAAAGTTTTTGAGCCCAATAAATTCCAAAAAAATTACACAATATCCAATAATTAATAATAGGGATTTTTTGACTTTAGTCCCACTTAATAAGTGGTATTTAGACCTACATCCCACTTTTTAATTTTATTAGACTCTAGTCCCACTTTTGTCAAAAAAGACACAAAAAATATTTGACGACGGTTTTTCGTGACAAAATAAATACTTTTCGTAACAAAAGTGGGACTAAAGTCTAATAAAATTAAAAAGTGGGATGTAAGTCTAAATACCACTTATTAAGTGGGACTAAAGTCAAAAAATCCCTTAATAATACACCCAAAAATATAATTTTTGTAATATTTTAATACTTAATTTAATACATAAAAATATTAATCCATGAAGGACATTTTTAATAATTAATTAAAAATTATCGGAAAAATCCAGAAAATTCATCATTAAAGATTAAAAAAAATAGGTTGTTACAAAGCCCTTAGTAGCCTTCAGATTGTACCCCATCTTATGAACAAGGTGCTTGGCTTGTGAGCTATATCGGTTGAGTGATATTTTGCCGGTATCAGGTTCCGAATCCAGTTCTTCTTGGATGAAGGATCGGGAGCATTCTACTCTGCCAAAGATGATAAGTTTGTCTCCCCTTCTTCTGGCCGAAACTAGGAAGTAGGAGTTTTGGCTGGGGAGGATCCGGTTCACTGCTTAGGTGGTAGTCACCTGTGTTTGCAGATTAAGGCCCAGACCATGCTCCATTGAGTACAGTGTGCTTATATGTGCAAGTTCAAAGTATTTCAAAGATAACCCTTTATTCATAAAATAAGTACCTTTTCTTTGGGGATTACATCATCGAGAGAAGGAACGTTGGCATGAGCGGCTACATACTCCTTCAGCTCATCTTTCTTGAGGGCCACCCCAGTGCGAGTGAAGGCTTCGGTAGATTCATGTGCAGTTTTACCACCAAGGGTTCAGAATTTATAAGAGGTGCCGGAGCTTCCTTTGGTGGTCTTCGAAGGTGAATGACCATAGGTTCTGAAGGCCTAGACGGTGCCAGATCTTTCCTCTGTGGTCAATTCGGCCTACGAAAATGAACAACTAGAGGTTTGAATGTTACATACAGTGTCGAGTCTTTCTTTGGCGGTTGATTTGGCCTGCGAAGGCAGACGACGAAAGGTTCGGGTGCCATCCTGTGCAGTGTTACGACAAAGGGAGCAGTTGTGTTGGGAGCGCGTGCCTTGAGACGGACCCTCAGGAGCTCCTCTGGTGTTGTCGCTACCTCTGCTTCATCATCGTCCTTGTTGCCCCCCTCCTCTTGGGGACTTTCTTGTAGAGGATTGTATCGGAGTAGTAGGTCTCGGCCCCTATAAATGGGTCTACGTTCACGAATTATGTCTTGACCGTGCCATGGTCATCCACATACTTTAAACATTGGTGTAGAGTTGATGGCACGATCATGTATTGGTGTATCCAAGGTCGTCCTAGCAGGACATTGTATGATACATCCACGTCAATGACGTAGCAAGTGACATATGTCTTTAAGTCGCCGATCTGGCATTTCAGGCGAATCTTGCCCAGAGGGTAGCTTCTTCCTGCATTGAAGCCACTGATGGCAGTATTAGTGGCTGCCAGACGATGCATCGGGAAGCCCAAGGTCTGAAGCAGACTCCACGAGATGATGCTGATTGATGAACCAGGGTCGATGTCTATCCGGTCCACCTCAATGGCACCGATGTACCCTGTATAATACATGGGATGATCGTATCGGTTATTCTTTAGCAATATATCCTATTGCGAGAACGTGATGTTGGGTATCGCCTCCATGATATTATTGCAGTGGGGGCAAGCAGCAGTATCCTCAGCTGGCAGTTTGACCTACGCCAGGAAGGTATCGGCATTCTGTAATGCCTCACTTAGAGCAGCCCGAGTATCTCTGGAGAGCCACAGAAACTCGAATAATTATAACTTCATCGGAGTATTGGCCAGTTGTGCCAGAATGTCAAAGTTGTAGGATTTTTCTAACCCCTAACTGCATATTTGCACATCGATTTGTAAAAATGAGCCTCTTTTTGCTTAGATTTGTCTGCCGAGGGAGGCTGGGATGGACCTGGATCAGAGGTCGTAGGTGCTGTAGGAGTATCGTCGCAGAGAGTATTTTAATCCTGTTGGTAGGTGAGTCCTGACCTGGTTTCTCCTGTCATGGCTTCCTCAGTGGTGGGGGATACCATGTGGCAGGATTTGTACTTCCGTCCCTTGGACTTGGCGGTGGAAGATGTTACTTGCTGCATCATGTCTGGAGCAAGGTTGGGATGAATCCACATAACCTCCCACGTAATGTGGTGAGAGGTATCAGCCTGGCTGTCTGGTCTCGAGCTGGTGGAAGGTTAACAACTTTTATTGTCTCCCTGGGGATCGGGATCACTCCATCCTGGGCCTCTATTGTCGAAAAGTTCCTGAACTGGAGGGATACCATATTGGCGGCAATTGCTACGTCATCGAAGTCCAAGGAGAGAGCTTTGGTATTGATCAAATGCTGGATGTACCACTTTAATGTGTAACAATCCTGCGTCGCATGGTGGACGTACCAGTGGAAGTGACAGTACTTTGGGTTATTTATGTCTGCCACTTCCGGCTGGCGTTTGACGTCGGGGAGCCAAAGTTTTTCTCCCTTCGTCAGCATGTCAAAGATGGGCATGACATCATCATCCTAGAAAGAGTAAGTCTCCTTTGATTTCGGAGCTTCCACTTATTTTTGCTCCGGCCTCTTGGTTAAGTTGGCGACCAAGGCATGCTTCCCTTTTTCCTCGCTGCTGCTGTTGCCGTCGTTGTTGTTGTTGGGACGTCTCCCCCTATCATTGGCGACATGGATTTGTAAGCCCTAGTGTCTGGCGTCCTTGACTTTCTTCTCGGCACCGACAACGTTCATAATGAACGTCGTCCAATCTTTAAGCTGGCTATCACCCATCCAGAGGCTGACTGTCGGAAGTAGGTTTCTCCCGCACATCTCTATCTATATTGTCTCAGGATTGCCAGGGGACAGCCTCAGCGCAGCTTGTCGGAACCGCTCGATATAATTTTATGCTAGTTCCTTTTCTCCCTGGACAACGTCCATCAGGGAGGACATAGTCATGTCACTTTCCTCCTCATAGAATCTTTGGAGAAAAAGACTCTTAAGGTTGTCGAATGATGAGATGCAGTTATCTTTGAGGCTGTAAAACCAGTCGAAGGCCACCCCGAATAATGCCCCGACGAAGAGTCTAATAAGGATAGCATCGTTGCGGGGTGGGTGTCCCATCATAGTTTCGAAGTAGCTCATATACTAGCGGGGCGAGGACTTTCCGTCAAATATGTCAATATTGAAGGGTTTGTACTTGGACGGATATGGTACATCCCTCCATTCCAGTGGATATCGCTGCAGCACTCAGAGATCGCGGAGTGAGTCCCGATTGCTCATGGAATCTATGCAGTCTTGGAGTTCTCGGACCTCCCTCATTGCTTCCTTAGCTTTATATGTCGTGGGAGGACATACAACCCTGGTAGAGCATGACGGCCACCAACGAGGGAAGCGATTGCATTTGAATCTGCATTAGTTCCAGGGTCTTGAACGGAGGCCCTTGGTAGTTGAGAGGCTACAGTCACTATGATTTCTAGAACTGCTTGGGTCAAGGCTTGCATTGACTCGCTCATAGTCTGCATTATGGCCTCGAAGGTTTCGAGGCATTGTCGGTCACTGGGGCCTTCGTGGTCGTCCTCTGCCATATATGTCGTTCTTACATGAGGCGAGTAGGAAGGGATGGTTGACGTAGCACTTTTTGCTTCGAAATCTTGTAGTGAATAATCGTCGAAGAGAGATAGTAGTGCTGCATCATGTTTGGACTCTGGTAGAATACTACCCCCAGCGTGTCTCCTTGGTGAGGGTGGCCACCCCCCAGTATCTGTTCCTTGAGAATCGCTCTCCTCGGAATATCGGATTATTGTATACGTCCGGGAGATTGCTACCCCTAGCTTGCGCAACCCCCAGTAATTCTGAGAAAAAAATACCCCCAGCAACTGGGAGCTTTTTCTTCGAGCTGGTGCCCTAAAAAATACCTTCTGCAGGTCCCGTTATTGGTCCTCCTGGTAGTCGCCTTCTCAATGCACTGGTTGAGATTGACGGACTGGAGGTGTTTGACTTTTTCCCCCCATGGTGGAAGGGACCTTCCGAGCAGAGTAATATGAGGCGAATGGTATCTCATCCCCCTCGGTTGTTTGCACATGATCCTTGGATTATTGTCGGATAAGTGTTATCGGGTGCAGTCGTTGGAATGTCGACTACCTGCTTGTAGGTGTTGCCACTTTGTTGTCGCAGCAGTTGATGATAATTTTGGCACAGTAATGTCATGGGGATGACACTTCACCAGCCGTAGCTGCATCCCTCGTCTTGCGCTTGTGATTGATCATATTGCGCAAGTCTGGCGAGGCTGACTCACCTTTGCACCCTTTTCGTGAGCACGGGTAAACCGAGCACACAGGTGTGTGGGTATTATTTTTGCTCCTTAATCTAGGGTTCATTCAAGAATCCTCCTCAGATCGTCAGTGGAATACTTTGGAGACGGACCCTGTCCATTTGCCACTGAGGACTGGACGTACTAGTCGATCTTATATAGCTTTCCATCAGGGGCCCGCATAACAGTTAGCGGTGCCCTCCGACGGTCAGCCGAGTAGACAGTTGCTTGAGCATTTAAACTCGCACTACCCCAGACTTCTTCGACTTGGCACCCGTAGGTGCATAGTATGAATAGTCCAAGTTTGGGTTTTCACCACTCTCAGTATGGTGCATAGGGTCAACGATGCGTGAGATTTGGTCAAAAATAAAGATCCGACTGCTGTGACGGACGCATGCGGCCATCTGCCTATGGCAGTGAACCGATGGCGCATATTCAGTCTTATGCAAACTCCTTTTAGGCAGCATGGAACTTACATCAAGACTCAAATGTCTGGCATTATAGTGTTTTCCTCTGCCAGAGTTCGGGTGCTGAGCGTCTCCTACGGCAGACAGAGAAGCAACATTATCAGTCTGGGTTGACGCTTGACGAGCATCCTCAGCAATATATAGAGAGGCAGGGAGCGCATGCTCCGCAGTTGGGTGAGGAGCAGAGGCCTTTGCTACCCACGTCCTTCGGGTCTTCTTGGGCTTTGCTAACCTCGACGAAGGACTAGCGCTTCCCTCCGAGAGTATCTCCCCAAAGGCCTGCTAGTCGAAGCGGACTACCAGCATCCTCTGGGTTGAACCCAGGTTGGCCGCATCAGAGCACGTTACCACCTTCTCATCAAAGAAAAAGGATATCCACAATAGAGTCGCCATCTTGTTCGCCATTAAATTTGAAAGTTCTAAGTGAGTTTGATTTAATTAACAAACGAAAAAAAAGTACAGAGAAGTCCTAGGAGACAATATAAGTACAAATTTATTTTTTAGAGGGTAGCGATGGAGGGTTAGGAGTGTAGCAACTCTCTTTACTCCGTAGATGATCCGATGCATGAGGAGGAAGCTCTTCTCTCTTGCTTGACTGTAGGCTCGCAGATAGCCAGTCTCTTGTATGGGTGTGGTACCTACTATTTATAGTCATCCCTGGGCACGCATGATGTTGGGCCGCATGGATGTTGGAGGGTGCTATGTGTCCCTTCTTAACAAGGTACAGCTCTAATCTTGAGCAGGTCGAGCTGCTACATGGGTGCTTGTTGGGATTTTTTGTTGCTGAAGATCTGGATGGTTCTCGTC
This sequence comes from Iris macrosiphon, assembly GCA_036927795.1. Classification (NCBI taxonomy): domain Eukaryota; kingdom Viridiplantae; phylum Streptophyta; class Magnoliopsida; order Asparagales; family Iridaceae; genus Iris; species Iris macrosiphon. Next base: position 45,592,275 of record JAYESA010000009.1, read on the forward strand.
CTTTGTGGGCATAACTTGGTCAGCTTGACACATAGTCTGCACTTGGTTGGAGAGAATCACTCTTGTCGTAACAGCAAGATTTGGTCTTCATTGAGTCTGAAAGACATATGGCCAGAGACGCATGGGATGCATAGAGTTTGGGACGCATGGCTCCAGATACGCATGGGACCACATGGAGCCAGGGATGCATGGGGCTAGAGACGCATGGGACCACATGGAACCTGGGACGCATGGGGCCAGAAACGCATGGGACCACATGGAACCTGGGACACATGGGGCCAGAGATGCATGGAGCCGCATGGAGTCTCGGACGCATGAGGCTAGTTGTACTGTACACTTGGCGCTGCACATCTATCGAGAGTGAAGTTTTGCGATGACGTGAGACCTCTGTTGTTTAGTGTGTTCACGTCTTTTGAGGCATTCAAATTTTTTTTTTGTCAGAATTCTGTGTCAGAGATGATCCTACTTACGGGACGCCATGTTAGGTCCCTCTACAGCCAAGCTGCTTTAGCTGATTGGGACGCATGGATATCATCTTTCTTGGCCACAGGGGGACTCTACAGCCTGATCTCTTCTGAGTTTTTGTTTTGGGTTGCAGGGTTGCATGGATGCATATTTTTTATGCTTCTACAAGGGCCAGTACCTCAAATGGTAACATGGTAGTCGATAGAACGAGTATAGGTAGTCATGTCAGGAAATGGGAACAGTCAGGCAGTCAGGTCAGGCTATCCATCAAGTCAGTCTACCAACTGAATCAATCTATCAGTAATCTCTCCATCCTCTATGGAGTAAGAATATCATGTTATGGAATAATGTCACAAGACAACAAGCCAATCACCATGCACAATGCTAGACCTCTGGCTCACAGGAATCTACCATATTAATAATCACATACTATCCATCAATAAGTCCTCTAACTTCTGAAATATAACATAGATACCGTGTAACAAAGTCATCCATCCATAAACACAAATACTAGAAGTCACTAGAGCGGTAAATCAATCACAAATATAATATCGAAAATCTCTTGACCCACCAAATCATATACACAATTCTTTGATCCGTCATATCTACATATATTATTTAAATCAATTAAAGGACAAAACCACCAGATGTTATGTCGTCCAATAATACAAGACCCCGAGGTCTGCTAAAATATACAAAAAGGGTACCCAGTTTTGGGCACTAGAAAAGTCGGGTAAAATCATATCTCGGTAACCTCAATAATTACCTCGTTCCTCAAAATACTTTACCGAATCAATATTCTCGAATCAAATCCTGAATCAAATTTTTAGATCAATATCATGAACCAAAACCGGATCATATTCCTGAATCCAATCCCCTAACCGAATTTTTGAATCAAGTCTCCAAACCAAATTCTCAAAACAATATCCTGAATCAAATTCCAAAATCAATTCCCAAATCAAGTATTGAATCAAATTCCCGAACCAAGTCTCAAATCCAATCTCGAATCAAATTCTAGAAAATTTCGACAGAACCTCCCCTATATTTCTAGGACCGGAACATAACCTGCAAAATAAAAGAAGAACCACCCGGCGCATCCCGTCGTAGAATTCCAAACCGGAAACACTAAGTCTCGACCTCTAGCAACGCTATAATGCATATTGGGCACCAAGCCAACACACAACCCAAATCGCCACGCAGGGCGCACTACCACAAGGTTATCTGTCCTTAACCAAATCACAATAAACAAGTCCAATAATATAGTGCCAAGCCGTAATCCGACCGCGAGTCGGACACGGGACATATAGGGACAATGCTCATAAGAAAGTCATGCTTGTGTCCTTGGAGGTGTGGATATCCCATCCGAGTTGTTCGATATGGGTGTCAGTCCGATACCGAACTATTCTACACTAATAGCAATAATTACTAGTCCACTAAAATTATAGTTTACAAGTATAATATTTATAAGAAATAAATACAGGACAAGAAGCGCATAGGCGCAAAACCATCAACGAGCAAGGGGTACATGCCTAGAGGGCTCGGCTAGATACGCAAGTCGTCGGTACTCTGGATCCATGCTCGCACGTCCATCGGGGTCCTTATAACACACAATAAATAAATAGCAGCATCAAACAATAAAATATAACAAAAATTACAAAAGATGGCACGAGGCTTACCGTGTGGGTCCCGCAAGCGGTGCAAGAATATGGCACAAAAACTGAGGCATGTGGATCGATACGGACACATAATCAAAATATGTACGTAAATCAAGATGCATACGAAATCCAAAGTAGCACAAGTACCGAGACGAATAGGAACATAATCATACACATAAGTCGAGACGTGTACGAAGTCCCAAGGAACACGAAGTGCGCAAATCGACAGGAGACGCAAATCAGTGCGTGTGCGCAAATTGATGCATCACGGATTATGAAAAAAGGCACAAAGGTCGAGGGGCACAAAGATCAAGACGACACACAAACCGAGATGACACGGTGTTCAAGGCAGCACCGGCTCGAGGTGTCCCACTTCCTGAGAAAATATACGAATCTGGGTAGAACGAAAAACGAAACTAACACATACACCAAGGTGCACATGTCCCGAGAAGTTGTGGTGACACGGGAAACGAGAAGGGCGGAGGATGTTACTACCACATTTCTAGATAGGGGTAGTTTTTGTTATTTTGTATATATATATATATATATATATATATATATATATATATATATATATATATATATATATATATTGTGTTAGTAATTTTTGATTTGTATTAGACTAGTCTATTTATTTGGACTTGACACTAGTAGACCCAACTAGACATGACATGACACAATGAACCCAACAATTGGGCTTGGCCGATTAGACTCATCCCTCTTCATTAATTAGGAGATTATATTAAACTTTTATTAGATTAGAAGCTTCCCAATATAGTCCACCTAATTAAATACCTCATGACTAATTAGTGGGGGCATTGTTGGCATTGCAGATTTCTTAAACCCAAGCATAGGGGGCCGACCATAATTTAGGGGGGAGGATTCTCTCTCTCTCTCTCTCTCTCTCTCTCTCTCTCTCTCTCTCTCTCCTCTTCATTCATTCATTCCGTTAGATCCCCAAGTATATTTTTCCCCAATTCCACATATCCCTCCATCAAATTCATCTTAAATCACTCTCATTTCCTTTCATTTTCATCATCTAAGGAGCATTGGAGCTTGGATTGTAAGGAGCACTTGGAGAAGGAGGATTTGGTTAGGAGATTGTATCATAATTGTGTCCATTGGAGCAATTTATTGGGAATCCATCTCCCAATTTGTATAATTCTAATTTCTCATTTAATTTAGACTCTAATTCTTGTATTTGACCATTAGAAATCCTTCCTTGACTTAGAGCTACCCATAAGAACAAGAACTAGGTTCATAGGACCCATATTATGACTTTTACCTTGAGATTTGTGCCCAATTTGAAAGAATTTCGAGATTGGTACACCAAGTGTTTGTCATTATGTCAATTAGGTCTAATTAGACTTAGATTGAGTGTGTGAGGCTAGCTACGTATCCACAATTGGATACGAATATGACGTATCATTGCATTTTATGATACGCTATGATACGTGGGTTCATATTAGGGATTTTGTGTATAATAGTGTAATTTTTCTTCAATTTTTATTGTAATTAGTTGCATTAGTTATTTATATATGTATTTGATATGTATAAATGATAATTGTTGAGAATTCTGGGTTTTGATACTTGGTTTAGGTGCGTATCATGGATATCCTAATGGTGCACTATAGGTGTTTGATGAATTGACTATTAGATAGTGTGTTTACCATTGTAGATCTAATTGTGTATATATACATACATATGAACCATGTATATATGTATCTTTATATATATATATATATATATATATATATATATATATGGTGGGTGTGTATATGTAGACAGTGAGAAGTATTTGTGTATCACATTGGTGTCAGGATATATAAGTGCATGCATGTGTATTTCTGGCTAAGAGGTGTGTAAGTATTTGAGCAAGGAGGGAGTTTGAGTTTAGTTATAGCAGCAGAAGCATTAGGGAGAACGTGTATCATTTTACTATGTGCAAAGATATGTAGTAGCAACAGCAGAAGTGACACCAAGTTTACAGCAGGAACCTGAAGCTAGAGCAACAGTGGCAGCCAGTTAGAGAACCTGGACTGAGTCATACTATAGGCTTGTGCACTCAGTGCACAAGTGTGCAATCACACTGGTCCTGCAGCAGTGCAATGGTGTCATGCCCCAGTCCTAAAATACGTAGGACCATGTCTACGTACACATGTCAGCTGTACGAACAAGTATAGGAACCCAATTTAATGGACCTAAACAGTCGTAGTACGTTGTAAAATATAACTAAGTCACAATAACACAGGCAGGTATAATCTAGTCTCATCCACAAATATCACAGAATAAGGAACTGAATTGTTAAATAATTCTCAAGTCCACTACATATAAAGTATAGTGGAGAACAATCTACAAAAAATAAGTACAAATGATTACTCAAAGAATACAACTAAGTAATAAAGAAATAATAAAAATAGTCCGGACGTCAACTAACTAGATAATGACACCCAAGACTCTAAGCAACTGTCGTCCAGGACGCTTAAGGAAACTTCAGTGGCTCCACCTCAAGGTCCTCGCCAGCAAGATTGTCAACTCCGTAATTCGTTGGGTACAAGTGCTCGTCGGGATCTGGAAAATGTGCCAGGTCCTTAGAGGGACATAACAAGTACACAAAAATTGACATGCATGAAAGTAAAGTAGTAAACAATAATAGGGTAACTAACCATCTATGTAATATGCACTCGAGACACCTCTAATGGCGCATGAGGAGGAAGAAATAGAAGAATAGTCATCCCACCAGGCGTCCAAAAAGGACTCTGGGGTACACGAGTTACACCATATATATATTAGAAACATAAATTCTATACGCTCACTAGTAGATTCTTCCCTCCTAATGTATCCGAACAGTATACGCGGTGCAGACATAATGCAACGACGTCAATAATATAGAAAATAAGACCAATCCTAACAACCAATACAAGACGCGAACTCACATATCAATGGCCATTCAACACGCTAGTCTATGCACTCACTCACTCAGTAAACATGTTTGAAACAGTGTCAGGTCAGTAGATAACACGTATCTTCACAACATAACGGGTAAGTCTACTACTCTAAATGCGTACATATGGCTAGAAAAATAAAAAGAGCTAGGCATATGTAAACTGCACAATACAACCAAGAAACGTGTACTTGCCTTCCAAGCGAAAATACGAGCACACCAAATCTGGTCCGGATCTCTCTACAGGAATGTCTCGAACACGTACCAATTAATTATTACACTAATTAGACTCTTATTGTCTAGCCAAAATTAGGTTATTAACTAGTTATTAATTTTATGTTGATTGCACATACAAGTAACTAACCCTCAAAATTATACTAGTCGTTAAACGTTACCAAAAATCCTTTTTAAAAACTTTAATTAATAAAAATAATAATTCTGGAGTTAATCATAAAAATAAGCAAAATAATGGTTTTCCTTATACAAAGGGTTTCTACGAAGGTTGCCCAACTCTAAAGGGAAAGAAGTGTGCTGCCTTAGTCAATCTATCCACAATCACCCAAACTGCATCTAGGCCAGCTGGACTCCTCGAAAAACTCGTAACGAAGTCCATGGTGACGTGCTCCCATTTCCACTTCGGAATTGGAAGTGGTTGGAGCAGTCCTGCTGATCTCTGATGTTCATCCTTAACTTGCTGACACACTAGCACTTTGCCATAAATCGTGCTATCTCTCGCTTTATTCCGTGCCACCAGTAATGTTGTCTCAAGTCTCTGTACATCTTCGTACCTTCCGAATGAATAGAGTATGCTAAAATGTGAGCCTCTTACATTAGCTCCTGCCGAAGCTTTCCATTAGGAACATAGAGGCGATCCCCATACCTCAAAGTCCCATCTTCATGTATCCTCAGGCCAGTCTGCAACCCAGCCTCAGTCCTCTGTCTAAGCCTCTGAAATCTCGGATTAGTTGGCATAGGTGCCTTGATTCCCTCCACCAATGATGATTGTACATGAAGGTTCATCAACTTTGCGACTTCTTCTGGCATAACCACCTCTATACCCAGCTTCTCCAAATCATATAACAATTCTTTATGTGTTGTCAAAAAATACGCCATCGGTCTCCTACTCAATGCATCCGCTACTGTATTAGCCTTGCCTAGATGGTACTGCAGCTCAATGTCAAAATCTGCCATCAACTCGAGTCATCATCTCTGTCTCTAATTCAGATCCTTCTGAGTATAGACATACTTTAAACTCTCATGATCTGTATAGATCTCTACAGTCTCTCTGTATAAATAGTGCCTCCAAAGCTTCAGAGCAAAGATTACTGCTGCAAGCTCCAAGTCATGAGTAGGATAGTTTTTCTCATGGATCCTCAATTGCCGAGAACCATAGGCTACCACCTTCCCATGCTGCATCAAGACACAACCTAATCCCTTTTCGAAAGCATCGCTATAAATAACAAATTCTTCCGGTCCAGTAGGTATGGTCAAGATCGATGTTGTAGTCAGGCGCTTCTTCAACTCATCAAACGCCATCTGACACTCCTCTGTCCAAATAAACTTCTGGTCCTTATGGATCAACCTTGTCATAGGCTCTGTAATCCTCGTAAAATTCTCCACAAACCTTCGCTAATATCCGATAAGTCCTAAAAAACTCCGCACCTCTGAGACATCGGTTGGGGTCGGCCACATCTCTACTGCTAATATCTTAGCTGGATCTACTGATATGCCTTCTCCCGAGATAACATGCCCAAGAAAAGAGACATGATCTAGAAGAAACTCGTAATTGCTCATCTTAGCATATAACTTCTGATGCCTTAATGTCTCCAACACCTTCCTCAGATGCTCTTCGTGCTCCTCCTGGCTCTTCGAGTACACCAAAATATCGTCAATGAAGACTACCATGAACTTATCCAAATACTGGTAGAATACTCGGTTCATTAAGTTCATGAACACAGCTGGTGCATTTGTCAACCCGAAAGGTATTACCAAGAACTCGTAATGACCATAGCAAGTCCTGAAAGCCGTCTTCTGAATATCTTCGCGCCTCACCTTTACCTGATAGTATCATGATCTCAGATCAATCTTAGAAAACACCTGTGCTCCTGTCAGTTGGTCAAATAAGTCATCAATCCATGGTAGAGGGTACTTATTCTTGATGGTCACTGCATTAAGGGCTCTGTAGTCGATGCACATGCGAACTGTTCCATATTTCTTTGGCATAAAAAAAACTGGGGCTCCCCAAGGTGATGCACTTGGCCTAATGAATCCCTTGTCCTGCAACTCTTGCAATTGCACCTTCAGCTCATCTAGCTCCTTCTTTGCCAGCCGATACACATTAGAAGATATCGGTGCTGCTCCCGACACCAACTTAATAGTGAACTCGACTTTTCTGTCCGATGGCAGATCTGGCAACTCGTCTGGAAAGACATCTGCAAACTCCTCAATAATTGGTTGTGGCACAACTTTTATCGCCATGCAAGCTCCACCATACTGGTCTACTCCCTTCTTTATAGTTCCTCTCATGAACTCAAATTCTGGCTGGCCTAGTGGCTTAAAGATAGCACAACCTCTATGGTAATCTAACACTGCATGATATTGGCTAAGAATTTCCATCCCCAGCACTATGTCAAAATTTGGTATTTGGAATACCAAAAGTCGAGCTCTCATCTCCCGACCACAAGCAATAATTGAACAAGTCCTATAGGTACTAGTTACATGAACCATTCCTCTACCAATAAGGCAAGGGTGAAGTAGCTATTCTATGCATTGCTACAAATCTAGATGATATGAAAGAAAGAGTAGCCCCAGAATCAAATCAAACTGTGGCAGGTACTGATCCGACTAGAATAATACCTGTAATAGCCTCTTCTTCAGTGTCTTCTCCTCCCTGAGTCAGTGAAAACACATGTCCTTACCTCTGAGCTCCTGCCTGCTGTCTGGCTCTCTTGAACTGTACTGCCTGCGACGCCAAGGGTGGTCCTCTCTGCTGGCCACCTGGTGCTGGTAAATGAGGTAATCCTCCGCCTTGGTTGGTTGCTCCTGGTGCCGGTACTGCTGGTTTTTGAACTCCTACTGGAATAATAGCTCCACGCTGAGGACACTCCCGAGTCTGATGTTGTCCCGATCCACAAATTATCCAAGTTCCCAGTCTCTTCCTGTACTCCCTTTGCACATGCCCCTTCTTGCCACAGAAGTGACAAGTCGGAGGTTCTCTAAGCTGGTAGGGTCCTGTCCTATCACGACCCGCACCAGGTGTAGGGATACAAGTTGGGAACAACGCCCAGCCTATGCCGCAGAATCGGCGGTAGAATACTGTTTGGGTAATCTATCTAGCAATATAATAAGCCACCAACAATATAATATATACTAAATCACAGATCTGAAATAGAGAATAGCACGAATATGATAAAAGAATATAATAGTCACAATACAACTCATGAGTCAAAATAATAACATCAATGAGTCTGAGAAAATACTAAACAGTAAGCTGGAGACAAATTCAGTACAAGAGAATAACTAAGATACTATAAGTCTTGGGTCGTCTGTCTCAGTCGGGATGAGTCCCTCCTGAGCCAGAGTCTCTGACTCCAAGCCCATAATATCCTGAGGCTCGTAATGAGTAGGGTACCACTCCTCAGTGTCATCTGGGAAAAATATATCCAGTCAGGAAAGGAGCAGAGTACATCTCTAACAGCAGTTCTAATCAATGATATAAACTATGTAATAGTAAATAGATGTGAATATACAAGATACAATAATAGATACAAGATATATACAATAAAGAAAATACTAGAAATTAATACAAGAATGAACAATATGGCAATGAACAAGAATACTAAATGACTAAGTGAGTGAGTACCAGTTTTAACATATGATCAGCTTCAAAACTTGATACAAGATTTATGGCCTGGCTAATCATACGTGCGGTGTATGATTAACACTATTCAATGAACAAGACTTGATACAAGGAGGGTATGATCATATATCTACACTACATACTCTCCAACTCCGACTGGTATAGTGGATCCAACCATGGTACATTATGGCACGGAATTCTCTAGGAAGGTAGCAAGTCTCCCCGATAATCAGTATTTGTACATGTACAAGAAGAACAAGAAAATAAGGCTTATACAAGATACACCATATATACCAAGGAATAATATCTCATGACGAGATCCGGATATACCAATCAATGGAACCATCGTGTCAAGAAATCAAGGATATCTACGCTAGATACAATGAACATAGAGGATATCATAAATGAGAAACTATCAGAGAATGTACTTGCCTGAAACCTGGTGCACAGTATTACAAATGTCCGATATAGTGCCTTAAAGACCTAGATAGGGAATATAATATCAATACAAGGTTTCAGAATAAAAATAAGTTAAACTAGTCAATTTCTAGGTCAAAAAGCTATTTCAAAGTCAAAACAGTCAAACTAGGTCAACTCTAAGCCAAACCAGTCAAACTTGGTCAAACTACCTATTTCTAGGTTGCATGAGTTTATCTCTAGGATATTGGGTCCATACACTAAGAATCTAGGCCACACTAGCTAAATCTAAGATACTATGAACACACTAAGATTCCGTGTCGTAAGATACGCAAACAAGTAGATATGAAATAATCATATATGCATATATAATTATCAACAATATAATATTCTAATTGATCTAGTACTAAGTGGATACCTTGGCTTTGAACCAATGCGGTATCGCACCACTAAACCCCCACCTTGATACTTGAACCCAAATACCTTGAGTATCCTCAATACCTTGACACTTACCTTGGTATCTCAAGGTAATGATACTCTAGTATATAGTAGCTACCCAATCTAACTATATACTAATAGGTATATATATATATATATATATATATATATATATATATATATATATATATATATATATATATATATATCAATCCAATATAAACTACTAGTACGTACTAATATGAATTAAAATACTACTACCATGCTATATTAACTATCAATACAACTAATACAAAGACATATATATACATATATATATATATATATATATATATATATATATATATATATATATATATATATATATAACAATAGATAACTAGCTAACTATCAATAACTACTACTAGTTAACTAACTAAACTAAACTAACTAACTAGATACTACTAACTATTAGCTAAAACTAACTGAACTAACTCACCTAGCTAGCTGCTGCTGAAACCATGCTCGAACCTTGGTTGCTCATGCTAATAGTGGAAGGCTGTTGTTGTGCCACCGTACTGAATGGCTGCACCTTGCTGCACCTCATGCTGCTGTGGTGCTACTTGCAATGTTGCTGCCTCGCTATGCAGTGGCCTGCTGCACTTGGCTGCTAGTGTGCTCTGCCTGCTCCCCGATTGTTGCTACCTGCTATGCTACATATGGCTGCAGCTGATGCATCAACTGCTCGCACCCTGCTTCCTAGCTGCTGCTCCTTCTGTTGATGTTTCCTATCCGAACCCCCCCTCTTTCACACACAACTTCATATATATATATATATATATATATATATATATATATATATATATATATATATATATATATACATATAGACACTCAAGTGAACACCCCCCCTCATTTATACATATATGTATAAATATACAAACATACGTACACATGTAGATATATTACCCCTTTATATATACATATATATATCCAACATACACACTTACATTATACATATAGATACAAACAAACACATAGGTAAATATCACTCCCTCTCATATATACATATAGATACTTGATACACTAGTACATATAACTACATATATATACATAACAATATATATATATATATATATATATATATATATATATATACACACATGAATATATCTATTATAAATGGCTAAGAACAATGGAAATTGGATCTAGAAATGCAACACAACAAACACGTGGAGTGCATCGCACCCGTATCACACTAGATCTATGATACGCTTGCGATACGAGTCCACCACACAACCAAACACACCCCGAAGGACACGAGCAAATCTAAATTACTATTTATGAACAATACGAAGAGTAAAATATACCTCTACATGTCCGTGTCAAAATATGACATGCACAAAGTCCCGTGTCGGAGAAAAAAACTCCCAAATTAACACGTATCACCAAATTATTGGGATACGGCGTACACATATCCAATTATGGATACGACACTAGCCACAAATAATCAAACATATGTTAATTTGGTCTAATTGAGCAATTGACAAACACAACATGTGTCAATCTCATAATTCTCCCAAAATTGGCACAAAATATACCATAACTTTCTCAATTGGCCTCCTATGAACCTAATTCCAATTCCTATGGGTAGACTATGCATGTGGGGTGGTTTTTTATGGTTAAATATCATATTTAGAACCTAATTAAAGAGGAAAAACTGAATTATACCTATTGTGAGATGGATTCCCAATACAATCTCCAAATTTGATAAAGTTGGCCTTCAACTTGTAGATCCTTGCTCCTCTTTGTAGATTCTTGCTTTCTCCTTCTAGATCCTTGCTCTACTAGTCTCTAATGGTGATTTAGGAAGAAAATTAGAAGAAATTTGGTAGAGAATTGATGTAGGAATGAAGAAATTTGGTTCAGGGAAATTCTAGTTGGGCTCAATTTTAACAAATTATAAATATTGGTCCATGAGTCTAAACTAAACTAGTTAGGTCCACTAACACAAGTCCAAAATAATAATCTAACATCTAATAATAATTAAATAATACAATAAGTAATTATTCAACATGCACAATAGTTATTAATTATGAAATGGCCATAATGCCCTCTCCTAGAAAATATGGTAGTGACAAGTCTACCCTCCTTAAAATAATTTTGTCCTTGAAATTCTAAGACAAAAACTACCCCCAGAAAATAATAGAACATAACAAAAGAACAGATCATAACTATGAAAGAACATACCTCAAGACACAAATAAATATGGGTAACGCTCCCGTATTTCATCCTCTCTCCCCCAGGTAGACTCCTCCGGAGAGTGATGCCTCCATGCAACGCATACCAAAGGAATAGTCTAGTTCCTCAGCACCTTCTCTCTTCGATCCAGAATTCCAATTGGCTGCTCTGGATAGCTAAGAGTAGGGCCCACCTCTATCTCTGAGTGATCCAACACGTGACTAGGATCTACCACATACCACCTCAATTGTGACACGTGAAACACGTTCTGTACTCCCTCCAATGTAGGTGGCAAGTCTAGTCTGTAAGTAACTCCACCGACCCTCTCTAGAATAGTGAAAGGTTCGATGAATCGTGGACTAAGCTTTCCGTCTCCACTAAAACGAATCGTGCCTCGTGTCAGAGAAATCCTCAGAAACACCAAACTACCAACCTAGAACAAAATACAATCTTAAGAACTTAATCTATAACAAACAAACAATAACAAGCACAAAACAAAAAATCTAAAACTATACCTCAAACTCCAAAGGTCTCCGGTGGCTATCGGCCCAATGCCGCTGTCTGTCCTGTGCCACTCGAAGTCTGTCTCTGATCAGCTTAACATTCTCCGTTGCATCCACAACCATCTATGGCCCTAACAAAACTCTCTCTCCAACATCGTCCCAAGACAAGGGAGTACGACATCTTCGACCATACAGAGCCTCAAATAATGACATCTCTATACTATCCTGGTAGCTGTTATTGTAAGCAAACTCTACCAAATGGAGATGGTCCTTCCAAGAACCCCTGAAATCTAGAACACAAGTGCGCAACATATCTTCGAGAGTTTGAATAGTCCTATCTGACTGTCCATCTGTCTGGGGATGATATGCAGTACTGAACTTGAGCTGGGTGCCCAAACTCGCCTGCAAACTCCTCCAAAAATGAGAAGTGAAACGACTATCCCGATCTGAGACTATGTTGACAAAAACTCTATGTATCCTGACGATCTGTCTCACATACATCTCTGCCAGATTCTCCGTAGACAAACCCACCTTGAAAGGCAAAAAGTGGGCCGACTTGGTCAACATGTCAACGATGACCCAAATCGCGTCTTTCCCTCCTGGAGATCGTAGAAGTCTGGACACAAAATCTATAGTAATGTGCTCCCACTTCCACTCTGGAATTGGTAATGGCTGAAGTAAACCACCTGGCCTCTGCCTCTCGGCTTTCACCTGCTGGCACACTAAGCATCTAGATACAAACTGTGCCACTTCCCTCTTCATGCCTTACCACCACACACTCTCTCGCATATCATGATATATCTTATTAGTACCTGGATGTATGAAATACTGAGAGCGATGTGCTTCCTGGAACACCTCTTCACGTAGCTCCCCACTAGGCACACACAATCTAACACCATGCCGCAAAGAACCATCCTCAGCAATGATGAAATCATCCTCCAATCCTGCTCTCACCTGAGCTCTGATGCTCCTCAGAGATACATCCTCAAACTCGGCTGCCTTGATCCTATCCATCAACTCTGAGTGTATCTGCAACCCCCATATCTATATAGCCAAACTAGGAACTATTACCACAATGCCCAATCTCTCCAAGTCCTCCAATAAATATCAATCATGCGTCAACAACATAGCTACCGAATATCTGCTCAAAGCATCGGCAACTATATTAGCTTTCTCAGGATGATACTGCAAAGATATGTCAAAATACTTTATCAGTTCCAACCACCGATGCTGCCTCATGTTCAACTCCTTCTGCGTGAGAATATACTTCAAGCTCTTGTGGTCTGTGAAGATCTTGACACGCTCTCCGTACAAATAGTATTTTCATAACTTCAGGACAAAGATGACTGCTGCCAACTCCAAATCGTGGGTAGGATAGTTCTTCTCATGAGGATGCAATTACCTGGATGCATAGGCAATCACTTTCTCATTCTGCTAAAGAATACAACCCAAATCTTTTCCCGATGCATCACTATAAATAGTGAAGCCTCCAGACCCTGATGGCAACATCAAAATGGGAGCAGACGTCAACCTCTTCTTTAATTCCTCAAAAGTAACCTGACAGTCCTCTGTCCAAACAAACTCTACATCCATCCTGGTGAGTCTGGTCATCGGCTCGACAATCCTCAAAAAATCTTGCACAAACTTTCTGTATTAGCCTGCCAATCCCAAGAAACTCCTGATCTCTGCAACTGAACTCGGGGTCTTCCAAGACTCCACTGTTGTGATCTTTTTCGGATCTACTGAAATACCATCACCAGTCACAACATGCCCCAAGAAATCCACCTTGTCCAGGAAGAACTCATACTTGGACAGCTTCTCATACAGCTTCTCCTTCCTCAGCACATCCAACACAATCCACAAATGCTCCTCATGATCCTCCGGTGTCTTCGAGTATATGAGTATATCATCGATGAACACCACCACGAACTTGTCAAGGTACTGATGGAACACATTGTTCATCAAATTCATAAATATCGTCGGGATATTAGTCAACCCAAATGGCATCACCATAAACTCATACTGACCATACCGAGTCCTAAAAGCAGTCTTCGGTATGCCCTCCGACTTCACTTTTATCTGGTGGTAGCTTAATCTCAAATCTATCTTAGAAAATACCTTGGCACCACTCAACTGATCGAAAAAGTCATCAATCCGTGGCAAAGGGTACTTATTCTTGATAGTGAGATTATTCAATACCCTATAATCAATGCACATGCGCACTGATCCATCCTTCTTCGGTATAAACAATACCAGGGCTCTCCATGGTGAAGAACTCAATCTGATAAAACCTTTATCCTGCAATTCGTCCACCTGCTTCTTCAGCTCGACCAGCTCATTGTTGTTTACTCTATAGACATGCTGTAAAATTGGTTCTGTACCTGGCACCAAGTCTATAGAGAATTCAATATCTCGATCTGGCGGCAATCCTGGCAATTTCTCAGGAAATACATCCAAGAACTTTGCTATCAACGGATGTGGCAACTTCTTGTCTTCCACCATAGCTCCATAAATAATGCCTTATCCCTGCTCTGCAGCTCCTCTAGCAAACTCAAACTCTGGCTCTCCTGGCGGACCAAATAAAACTCTACCTCATCTACAATCTATACTAGCATGGTGCCTACTCAACCAATCCATCCCGAGTACAATGTCGTAGCTCAGAAGTGGCATTACAAGTAGACACACACTCAACTCCTGGCCTCCCAGAGTAACTCTCCGATCCTTGCAAATATTATTAATCAGGATAATGCCTCCCCCGGTCATGACTTGCAAGTTCTAAGCAAAGACTCGGCTACCAAACCATGCTTCAGAGCAAAAAAAATAGATACAAAACAATGGAAAGCACCACTATCAAACAAACCTAAAGCTGGAATAGTATCAAGAAGAACAGAACCTGCGATGACATCTCCGGTGGGCTCATCCTCCTCGACTGTCATAGCGAACGCTCGTCCCTGACGTACACCTCCCTGATGTTGGAGTTGGGCATAACGCTGCTACTGGGTTGGAAGCGGCGGTCCCCTCGGCTGTACTGCAGGTGGTCTCGCTTGTATCCTCGGTGCTGGAGCTGCTCCCTGAACTGCATGACGAGGATTGGAAGGACACTCTTTCAGCTGATGCCCTTTGGTACCACAATACAAATAAACTCCCAGCCTTCTCCT
The DNA here is from genome assembly GCA_036927795.1 of Iris macrosiphon. Taxonomy (NCBI): domain Eukaryota; kingdom Viridiplantae; phylum Streptophyta; class Magnoliopsida; order Asparagales; family Iridaceae; genus Iris; species Iris macrosiphon. The sequence continues at coordinate 45,607,934 of JAYESA010000009.1, forward strand.
GCAAACTCCCCCGATATGACCGGGCTTCTTGTAGTAGTGGCAAGGAGCTTGCTGTAACTGTCTCTGCTGCTGTGGTGCCTGGTAAAACAGTACCCTAGCTGGAGTCTGTTGCTGCTGCAGCTGTTAAAAAGGCCTGGACTAGAAATGAGAATGCTTGGCAGTCACTGCACTGCTGTTTGCCCACAGAAAAGAATCATGATCTCTCTTGGGCTTTAAACCCAACTCCCGCTCAACCTTGCATGCCTCCGTAAGTATCTCTGAGTAGGTCTCATAAAAATACAGAATGAGGATCTTTACTTCCCAGTTTAGACCCTCGCGAAAATGAATATCTCGAACCGCCAGCTCTCTCACCAAATACTCCGTAAATTAGCTTAACCTGCCAAACTCTGTAGCGTATTCCTCCACAGACATGCTCCCCTGAATGAGGCTCTCAAACTACCTCCCCAAGTCTAACCTGTCTGCCCGAGCGAAGAACTTCTTCTTGAAGAGGTCCTTGAACACCTCCCAAGACTGTCATGTGTCAACAAGAATTGGTGCATTCCTAAACCAAGTGCGGGCGACGTCGAATAGCTAAAGTTATACCGCCTCAACCTTCAGATTCACAGAAAGATAGGACACCCTCATGAGACGCTCAATGTCCTTGAGCCAATCATCAGCATAGACGATGCCCTCCATCCCCTTGAAGACCCTAGGCTCCAGCTTCTTGAAGTCCTGAATGTTGCCTGGCCGAAGCTGAGCAACCTGAGGAGCAACCTGCTGCTGGATCGGAACTCCCCTCTCTACTATGACACGAGCAAGCTGATGAGCACTCTCGATGCCCTATCGTAAGATGTCGGCCTATCTCTGGTGTGCCTCTGACTGAGCCCTCTACGCCTCCAATATCTCGCAAAATAGTATGAACATATGCGTCGTATCTGCTGGCACAAAAGGTGGAGGTAGAAGTCCTTCAGATACAGCCGGCACAGTCCTCTGAGTAGGAGGTGGACCCCCGAAAGAAGCTGACACTCCAATCATCGGAGAAGTGACTGGTGTAGGCCCTCGGGAAGTCACAGACCTCTCAGAAGCTGCTCTCCCCTGCTGTGATCTAGTCTTAGGCGACATCCTGATACAAAGCGAAAGAAAGAATCAATATGGCACATGATGTAAGACACTCAAAGAAAGAACAGTTTAAGGATCAAATATCAATATCAAGGAAGACAGTTGAAATGAATCAAAAGAGTTTTTCCTAGATGTGATTGAGTATCCTCAGCCTATAGCCTGTATCCTATATCCTGAAACAGGCTCATAATAGCACTCAATTCAGAGTACCACTACGAATCGCACTAGTTGCGACCTTGAAGAGACCTGCATAGGCCACCACTAAAAATGTGTCACAATCTGCACCCGGTGTAGGGATGCAAGTCGGGAACAACGTCCAGCCTACGCCGCAGAATCAATGGTAAAACATTATTTAGATAATCTATCTAGCAATATAATAAGCCACCAACAATATAATATATACTCAATCACAGATCTAAAATAGAAAATAGCATGAATATGATAAAAGAATAGAATAGTCACAATACAACTTATGAGTCAAAATAATAACATCAATGAGTCTAAGAAAATACTAAACAGTAAGCTGGAGACAAATCCAGTACAAGAGAATAACTAATATACTATAAGTCCCGGGTCGTCTGTCTCAGTCGGGATGAGTCCCTCCTGAGCCAGGGTCTCTGACTCTAAGCCCACAATATCCTGAGGCCCATAATGAGTAGGGTATCACTCCTCAGTGTCATCTGAGAAAAATATATCCAGTCAGAAAATGAGCAGAGTACATCTCCAACAGCAGTTTTAATCAATGATATAAACTATGTAACAGTAAATAGATGTGAATATATAAGATGCAACAATAGATACAAGATATATACAATAAAGGAAATACTGGAAATAAATACAAGAATAAATAATATGGCAATGAACAAGAATACTAAATGACTAAGTGAGTGAGTACCAGCTTTAACATATGATCGGCTTGGGAACTTGATACAAGATTTATGGCCTGGCTAATCATACGTGCAGTGTATGATTAACATTATTCAATAAACAAAACTTGATACAAGAAGGGTATGATCACATATCTACACTACATACTCTCCAACCCTGACTGGTATAGTGGATCCAATCATGGTACATTATGGCACGGGATTATCTAGGAAGGTAGCAAAGTCTTCCCGAGAATCAGTGTCTGTACATGTACAAGAAGAACAAGAAAATAAGGCTTGATACACCATATATACCAAGGAAAAATATCTCATGACGAGATCCGGATATACCAATCCGTGTAACCATCGTGTCAAAAAATCAAGGATATCTACACTAGATACAATGAACATAGAGGATATCATAAATAAAAAACTATCAGAGAGTGTACTCACCTGAAATCTGGTACACAATATCATAGATGTCCAGTACGGTGCCTCGAAGACCTAGATAGGGAATATAACATCAATACAAGGTTTCAGAATGAAAATAAGTTAAACTAGTCAATTTCTAGGTCAAAAAGCTATTTCTAAGTCAAAACAGTCAAACTAGGTCAACTCTAAGTCAAACCGGTCAAAATTAGTCAAACTACATATTTCTAGGTTGCATGAGTCTATCTCTAGGATATTGGGTTTATAAACTAAGAATCTAGGCCACACTATCTAAATCTAAGATACTAACACACTAAGATACCGTATCGCAAGATACGCAAATAAGTAGATATAAAATAATCATATATGCATATATAATTATCAACAATATAATATTCTAACTGATCTAGTGCTAAATGGATACCTTGGCTTTGAAGAAATGCGGTATCGCACCACTAAACCCCCACCTTGATACTTGAACCCAAATAACTTGAATATCCTCAATACCTTGACACTTACCTGGGTATCTCGAGGTAATGCTACTCTAGTATATAGTAGCTACCCAATCTAACTATATACTAATAGGTATATATAAATCAATCCAATATAAACTACTAGTATGTACTAATATGAATTAAAATACTAACTACCATGCTATATTAACTATCAATACAACTAATACATAGATATATATTTATATACATACATACATACATACATACATACATACATATATACATACATACATACATACATACATACATACATACATACATATATATATATATATATATATAACTAGAGATACACATAACAATAGATAACTAGCTAACTAGCAAACTAGATATAACTAACTTGATAAATAAATAACTTAGTTAACTAACAAATAATAAACTAGCTAACTATCAATAACTACTACTAGTTAAATAACTAACTAGATACTACTAACTATTAGCTAAAACTAACTGAACTAACTCACCTAGCTAGCTGCTGCTGAAACCATGCTCGAACCTTGGCTGCTCATGCTGATACTGGAAGGTTGTTGTTGTGCCACTGTACTGAATGGATGCACCTTGCTGCACCTCATGCTGCTGTGGTGCTACTTGCAATGCTGCTGCCTTGCTGTGCAGTGACCTGCTGCACTTGGCTGCTGGTGTGCTCTGCCTGCTCCCCGACTGCTGCTACCTGCTGTGCTACATATGGCTGCAGTTGATGCATCAACTGCCCGCACCCTGCTGCCTAGCTGCTGCTCCTTCTGTATAGCTGTTGTTGTTGCTCCTTCTGTTGATGTTTCCTGTCCGAACCCCCCTTCTTGCACACACAACTTCATATATATATATATATATATATATATATACTCAAGTGAACCCCCCCCATTTATACATATATGTATAAATATACAAACATACGTACACATGTAGATATATTACCCCTTCATATATACATATATATATCCAACATACACACTTACATTATACATATAGATACACACAAACACATAGGTAAATATCACTCCCTCTCACATATACATATAGATACATGATACACTAGTACATATAACTACATATATATACATAATAATATATATACACACACACACACACACACACACACACACATGAATACATCTATTACAAATGGCTAAGAACAATGAAAATTGGATCTAGAAATGCAACACAACAAACATGTGGAGTGCATCACACCCGTATCACACTAGATCTATGATACGCTTGCGATACGAGTCCACCACTCAACCAAACGTACCCCGAAGGACACGAGCAAATTTAAGTTACTATTTATGAATAATACGAAGAGTAAAATATACCTCTACGTGTCCGTATCAAAATATGACATACACAAAGTCCCGTATCGGAGAAAAAACCCCCCAAATCAACACGATCACCAAATTATTAGAATATGGCCTACACGTATCCAATTGTGGATACGACACTAGCCACAAACAATCAAACACAAGTCAATTTGGTCTAATTGACCAATTGACAAACACAACATGTGTCAATCTCGGAATTCTCCCAAAATTGACACAAAATACACCATAACTTTCTCAATAGACCTCCTATGAACCTAATTCCAATTCCTATGGGTAGCCTATGCATGTAGGATGGTTTCTCATGGTTAAATCTCAGATTTAGAACCTAATTAAATAGGAAAAATTGAATTGTATCTATTGGGAGATGGATTCCCAATGCAACCTTCAAATTTGATGAAATTGGCCTTCAACTTGTAGATTCTTGCTCCTCTTTGTAGATCCTTACTTTCTCCTTCTAAATCCTTACTCTACTAGTCTCCAATGATGATTTAGGAAGGAATTAGGAAGAAATTTGGTAGGAAATTGATGTGGAAATGAAGGAATTTGGTTGAGAAAAATTCTATATTAAGATTTAAAATAAAAAGAGGAGAGAGAAACCCCTCCTTTTTATATGGCCGACCCCCTTGGCCCCTCCCTTAAGCTACTATGTAATATCCATTATACCCCTTGGGGCCTCTCATGAAGAAATAATTAAGGAGGGAAGGTTCTAGTCTAATGGTTTAATTAAATTAATCCTCCTCCTAATGAATGGGCTTCTAGTTGAGCTCAATTCTAAGTAATTGCAAATGTTGGTCCATGAGTCTAAACTAAACTAGTTAGGTCCACTAACACAAGTCCAAAACAATAATATAACATCTAATAATAATTAAATAATATAATAAATAATTATTCAACATGCACAATATTTAATTAATTATGAAATGACCACAATACCCCCTCCTAGAAAATGTGGTAGTGACACGTCCTTTGTTGTTGTTGTTGATGTCTCATTGGTCATCTGATAGGCCCTCCTTATTGCGTCTTTGTTGGTCTTTGCTGAATTCTCTGTTGATTCCCTTTTTCCTTGCTGATAGCCTCCTGAACCCTGGCCTCCATCAATAATTCAGCATAGAAGATCCAAGATTGTGAGATGGTATAGTGTTGAAGCTCCTGAGTCGGTCCATGATAAAATCTCTTAGCTTTCTCCAAGTTATTGGATATCAGAATGATGCCATATCTACTGAGGTGACTAAACTCTAAGTCATACTCATCGACCGTCTTGTTCCCCTGCTATAGATGGAGGAACTGATTATACAATGCATCTTTCACGGTGGCCGAAAAGTATTTCTTCTTAAAGTACTCCAAGAATTTCTCCCAAGTTTGATGTGTACCATATTGGCGTTCCATCGATTTCCACCAGTGATGAGCGTTCCCTTACAACTAAGTCCTCATGCCTGTTATCCATAAGTCTGTAGGCAGCCGTGACGCCTCCAAAAGCTTCTTGGTGCTGGTTATCTAAGTTGTGGTCTCCTTTTGACTCTCATTTCCTTTATATGGCTTGGGGTTTATTTGCACAAAGTTCTTAACTGAACCAACACGCGCTTGTGGCACTGGAGCTAATGCTTGGGCGGATGCGGGTGCTGGTGCAGCCATCCTCTTAAATGCTGCCTGGAATTTCTCCCTCATCTCGATGGCTTCCTGCCACTTCTCTGCCGCTTGCTGTCTCTGTTCGACAGCCAGTGTGACAGCCTGCTGTCTCTGTTCCTGCATTATTATTTAGAAGAATTAGACCATCTGCGTCTAGCCGTCCTGTGGTGCTGCTGGAGCTCGGGGAGCTCCATTAGGCACTACGAAAGGAGCTGGTGGAACCGAATTATCAGTATGGCCGTCTGATCCTGGAAGTAGAGGAGTTATCGAGGTCTCTCCTTATGTGTGGCCATCGACCCCAGGAGACGTGTTTTCCCCGGTAGAAATACGTTTGTTACGCAAATTTATCTCTTTGCAAGAGATGAATGAAAGATTAGGAAGAGTACATGAATCAAGCAGAATGCAAGCATTTATTCAAATAGGACGGATTGGAAGGAAGGTGAGTTATAGTCAAATATGGATAAGACCTAAAACACTAATCCTAAGTGCTGGCCCGCTCGGTACAATTACGTAACTGAAACGGCTAACAGGACCTGTATGTGTCACCACTAAAAATATGTCGCCCCCCAGTCCCAAAATATGTAGGACCAGGTATACGTACACATGCCAGCTGTACGAACAAGTATAGGAACCCAATTTAATGGACCTAACCAATCATAGTACGCTGTAAAATATAACTAAGTCACAGCAACACATGCATGTATAATCTAGTCTCATCCACAAATATCACAGAATAAGGAACTGAATTGTTAGATAAGTCTCAAGTCCACTACATATAAAGTCTAGTGGAGAACAATCCACGAAAAATAAGTACAAATAATTACTGAAAGAATACAACTAAGTAATAAAAAAATAATAAAAATAGTCTGGGCGTCAGCTAACTAGATAATGACACCCAAGACTCTAAGCAACTGTTATCCAGGACGTTCAAGGAAACTCCAGTGACTCCACCTCAAGGTTCTCGTCAACAAGATCTCCAACTCCGTAATCCGTCGGTTACAAGTGCTCGTCGGGATCTAGAAAAGGTGCCAGGTCCTCAGAGGAACATAACAAGTACACAAGAATCGACAGTCATGAAAGTAAAGTAGTAAACAATAATAGGGTAACTAACCATCTATGTGATATGCACTCGAGACATCTCTAATGGAGCATGAAGGAGAAGAAATAGAAGAATAGTCATCCCACCAGGCGTCCAAAAAGGACTCGGGGGTACACGAGTTACACCATATATACATTAGAAATAGAAATCCCATACACTCACTAATAGATTCTCCCCTTCCAATGTATCCAAACCGTATACGCGGTACAGACATAATGCAACGACATCAATAATATAGACAATAAGACCAACACTAACTAAACACAAGATGCGAACTCACGTATCAATGTCCAGTCAATACGCTAGTCCATGCACTCACTCACTCAGTGAACGTGTTTGAAACAGTGTCAGGTCAGTAGGTAACACGTACCTTCACAATATAATGGGTAAGTCTACTACTCTAAACGCGTGCACACAACTAAAAACTAAAAAGAGCTAGGCATATGTAACTGTACAATACAACCAACAAAGGTGTACTTGCCTTCCAAGCAGAAATACGAGCAAAACAAATCTGGTCCGGAGCACTCCACAGGAACGTCTCGAACACCTACCAATTAATTATTACACTAATTAGACTCTTATTATCTAGTCAAAATTAGGTTATTAACTAGTTATTAATTCTACGTTGATTGCACATATATGTAACTAGCCCTCAAAATAATACTAGTCTTTAAATGTTACCAAAAATCATTTTTAAAGACTTTAATTAATAAAAGTAATAATACTGGAATTAATCATAAAAATAAGCAAAATAATGGTTTTTCTTCTACAAAGGATTTCTACGAAGGTTGGCAACTAGTCATGCTAATATAGGTGCTAAATAGAGTTTTTTCGATATGCAAGTTCACAAAAGAAGAAATCATAAAAATCTTAAATTCTGGGAATAATTCTAAAATATTAGAAAATAATAATTTAATGAGTCCCTACATGCATCTTTATCAGTTCTATTTATTGGTCTGTCCGTTGGACACATACTAGTCTTCTAGCAATAGTATTGGCAAAATTTTGCCATTATAACCCTACTATTATGCTTTGCATAAAAATTCATAATCGTAATTAATTCTGAAAAAATAAGTTTTAAAACATAAATAATAGGGAAGACATTCATATATGGCCAAAGAACAAGTTACAATAGATTTATATGAAAACTAGGTGAACTAGGTGACTTTTTACGCATAAAAACTATTTAAATCAAAAAAATAATATTTATGGAATTATAAATTAAAAACTGAATTTAATATAGGTCAATAACATCAAAATTTAATTATTTACACATTTTTAGAAGGGTTCGATGCAGGATTTTGGAGAAAACATAAAACTAGGTCACAATTCTCATTGTACATGCAATTTATTCCAAAAATAATAATAATTTAATAATCTAGAATAAACAGTAAAAATATGGATAAAAATAATTTAAATATTATATTTCTATATTAATAACAAGGTTTAATCAAGGATTCTACCTATGGGTGTATACATACATTCATGGGTTCAATTCTTTACATGCAAACCCTAAAATAAAACTCTACTATGAAGAACATGGCAATGTGTTACAAATAAATATAAAAATTATTTATTTATATATAAACAATAATTATTCATGCAATCATACACATTAGAGAAGTTTTTGAGGAATAAGGAGACTTACTAGAAGAAGAAGGATGAAGAAGTAGGGTTCTTGGATGATGGAGGTAATGTTGTCCACGTGAAGGGGGGTCGACCTTGGTGGTGATGTGGCGGCTAGGGTTCTTGGATGAAGGGAAGAAATTAGGATTTTGAAGGAGAATTTTGGTTTAAAATTTTGGTGATTATTCCAAACGAACTCGATGAATGAAACGTATAAAAGTGAATAGACTTTGGCTTAAAAATTTAAAACTTAGTTATTTGAGGAATGCCAGAAGTAGACTATGGATTTATCAAACAGTAACATTGAAGTTGGATGATTTTGCTAAAAAAATTATAATCACTGCATGAACGGACATGACTTGATGGATTTTATATATAACTTGGATAGAGCAAAGTGAAATAATAAGGTATCTCGATCGTTTCAATGATAACCATAACGTTCAACGTTTTTATATTGTGCGAGCGTAACTCTATGCTCATACATGCGTCACGTCCGGATTAGGATAATTATCCAGCGGGAGCATTGGCGTGGTGATCTCACGTCCAACGAGAATGATCAAACTTATGGAAGACCAGAGCGTGATAACTGATGGATCGTCTTGACTTTTCGTTCGACATGATAAGACGAATTTGGAAATGCAAGTGATTCAGAAGTATTTCAAGGATAAGTTAGCCTAAAACCTGGAGTAAATCATGTTTGATGGTTTCGTGAACGGATACATAAATCTTGTCGGACGACTTGGAGTTATAATCAAAGATTTAGAACTGAAAAATGGTTTGGTTGTCTAGACTTAGAAATGGATATATGGGTTCTATCAAACATGTTTAAGGAGATAGACTATGCAAATTGCTAGGCTTGTCATACGACTTGGATATATCATGGTTTTGACAGAACGGACTCGAACCCTGTACAAACGAACGTGTTAATGTGTGTAGGATAATCGGTGCTCGATGTTTAGAAATCTGAGTAAAATAAGCTTGGGTAGAATACCTCGTGCAAATGAACAATGGTTTAACCTTAGGAATTGGGACGAGCATCGTGCAATAAATTTGCACGATGAATCGTGTGCTTGAACTTGTACCTATGATCTTGTGAGCTGACCTAGTAATTAGGCAGACGACCCTGTGCCGAGTGAAAGAACTTATGTAACCGACTTTAGAATATTGCTTGAACAAGCCATAGAACTGGGGCAACAAGACTTAGAGTTAGACTTGGAACGGTAAGAATGTGCTATGTTGTCACAAACAGAAATGTACGATAAGACATGGACGCTAGTCGGTTTTATCGGATAGATCGTGCTTAACGGTAGTACAAAACATGATTTGAGTTGGAATAGAAAATGACTTAAATTTTATTGACCCTGTCGGAGGTATCATTGTGATTCATAAGATGAGAACCCTTGAGATTTTTGCAAGTAGCTTGTCCGATTTTACTATCTCTAAAAATTGGTTGAATGCATATGTTTGAGGGACGCCTTGAACGTGTGCATGATCCAAGACCCAGTGATATGTTAAACTCGAGTGCAAAGACTTCGCTATCGCTAAGTTGGTTGACATGCATATGTTTGAGGGACGCTTTAAATATATGCACGATCCAGACTCGCGATATGCTGATCTCGAATGCTAGTGCAAGTGAATAAGTTAGATTCGCATAAATGAGTATAACGACTTGTATAAGTTTGCCTAAGCCTTAGATCGTTATTCAAGATGGATCATACCGTATCCCGCGTTAAGCTATATATGTTCCACGCTAAGGCGCAATGGAGACCGAGTCATACTTGGATTGAATGATAGAGTCATTCAATGAGACCGACCCAACATACACGCGACACGGTATAAGGAACGAGTAGCCACTTGGCACGCTTTTACTGTTCAGAGAGAGAGGCTTGAACAACTTGTAATCTCGGCCTAGCGTCACTTGTAATACTTGTTCAATATCAATAAAGAGCTTATTTTACTTCTATACTTGTCTTATTCAATGCTTCCGCTATTGATGACTCTGTGAACTTATTACCAATCGCCTGTCCATTTTTTATTCCGTTGCACTCGGACTATCCGTGCAACTCTGTGGCTTAGACATCTTACAGCATGTTCAGATCATGGCCTTGCACGGGCGCGACTTACGCTCGTGTGGGATCATGCTCAGATGGAAAAGATCGTCCCGCGGGAGCGCTGGCGTGGTGATTCGTGCCTAGCGGGGACGGTCGATTACCTGTGGGAGATCGGGGCCTAACATATTACAATATGTGAGTAATATTTCAGTCGGGTGTGGGATGTGTTGGACTGTCACCTTGGACAGAACAGTCGGGTAGATGGTCTGGGATGATGTGATAGGATGGAGCAACAGTGGAAGGTCGGGCTGTACACACAAGTGCATAGCAGAATGGAGAGCAAAGCAATTATTCTACTGCAAAGTGCAGTATATGGAGTAGAAGTTAGCTTGTATGTTAGTCATTAACAATTAACTGCTAGTGAGTTAGTATGTTAGGGAGTTATATATGAGTTAGTATAGTTAGCTAATGTTAGTTAATAATATCAGTTGGTGAATAATGTTAGTTAGATTGTTGGTTGTTAACAGTTAGTTAGTTGATATTAGTATATCTATATACATGTTAGTTAGGTAATGATATATGTTATATGTTAGTAAATATGTTAGTGTTGTATATCAAGTGTATAGAGGTTAGTTGTTAGTATATTATGAAGTCAGTTAGTAGTGTTAGAAGGTTGGTAAGTAAGGTATATGATATCAATTTGATAAGTTAGTTATATACTAATTAGAATATATAGTATAAGTATTGGTTAGGTTTAATACTAAGTTCTTGAATTACCTTCAGATACACCAAGGTAATGTCAAGGTATTGGCTTATCTTTAGGTATTGGTAGTGAATAGAAAGAGGGTAGCTAGGTATTGATACCAAGGTGGCTCAAAGCCAAGATAATCAATATACAGTTAGTTTTAGCTAATGAATAGCTAGTATTATATATAGATAGTGCTATGTATTTGTACTTAGTAGCTATGATACTCTAGTATCCTAATATAGCTAGTATAGCCTAGATAAGTAGTATATGGACCCAATAACCTAGAGATAGACTCATACAATCTAGAAATAGCTAGTTTGACTAGTTTGACCTAGAGTTGACCTAATTTGACTGTTTTGACTTAGAATTAGCCTAATGACCTAAAAATGGACTAGTTTAACTCGTTATTATTCCAAAACCTTATATTGATGTAAAATTCTATATTTAGGTCTCCGAGGCACCATTCCGGACATCCTTGATACTGTTTACTGGATTTCAGGCAAGTACATTCTCTGACAGTTTCTAGTTTATGATATCCTCTATGTTTCTTGTATTTAGTGTAGATATCCTTGATTTTTCTGACACTTGGTTTCACAGATTGGTATTCTTGGATCCCTTCATGAGATATTATTCCTGGTAGTTCCTGGCATATGTTTTGTGCGAGCCATTTTTTTTGTACATGTATGAACACTGATTCATGAGAAGATTAGCTCCCTTCTCATGGAATTCTGTGTCATAGCGTGTCATGTTTGGATCCACTATACCAGTCGGGGGCGGAGAATATTTAGTGCAGATATGTGATCATACCCCCGCGGTTCTTATTTTTTCTTGCATAGTGTTACTCATACACCGCACGTATGATTAACCAGGCCCGTAGTTCTTGAGCATTACCCAAGCTAATCACATGTTGTCACTAGTACTCACTCACTTAGATAGTTGTATCTCTTTATTTTTATATATGATGTTCGTACCTCTTGTATGTCGCATTTCTTTATTTTTTTATATTTATTCTATGCTCTATTTATCTTGTATATACTCTCTATTTACTGTTACATAGTCTTTATCATTTATTAGAACTGCTGCTAGAGGTGTACTTTGCTCCAATTCTGACTGGATATATTTTTCCCAGATGACACTGAGGAGTGGTATCCCACTCACTACAGGCCTCATGACGTAGTTGGCTTAGAGCTAGAGACTGTGGCTCAGGAGGGACTCATCCCGGTTGAGACAGATGACACTTTACCAGTAGCTTAGTAGATAGGCTTATATTGTACTGGATTTGTCTCCAGCTTTGACAGTTAGTACTTTATTACTTTTAAGACTCATTGGATATTATCTGCTGTCATGTGAGTTGTATTTTTGACTCTTCAGTTCCTTATATCATATTCGTGCGATTGTTCCATCTTATAGTTCTGTGATTAAGTATTCATATTTCATTGGTGGCATTATATATCTTGATGATCATTATTCTAGATAGTATAGTTTACCCAAACAATGTTCTACCGTCGATGTTGCGGTATAGGATGAACGTCGTTCACGTACTTGTACCCCTACACCAGGTGCGGGTCATGACAATGGTGGTGGTGGCCGAAAGTGGTGACAATGGTGGTGGTGGCGGCGGCGGTGGAAGCCGAGAAAGAGAGAGGGATCGAGAGAGAGAGAGAGAGAGAGAGAGAGAGAGAGAGAGAGTGAATAAGAGAGGGAGAGAGAGGTCGGGAGGAAGGGGGAGAGAGACCGAGGGAGAAAGAGAAGGAAAGGGATCGTGAGAGAGAGAGGGTGTCACGCCCCAGTCCAAAAAATACGTAGGACTAGGACACGTAAGCATGCCAGCCGCATGGATATGGCAACTCCAATATATGAAAACCAAATCCACACGTACGCTGAAATATGAATATCAAATCCACAAGTGGTATAAAATATATGTCACAAGTCACAGGGTATACTCTAGATCTCATCCACAGAAAATCAATATAAACAAATAACCATCATCTCTATAACTAGATCTCAATATAAGTAGCTAAGGATGATAGTTGGATGGAAACAAATCCACTACCAACTCGAATGGAAAAGTATATACAATATAAGTACAATACCACAACACAATATAAGAATACCAGCTATCAATCACAGCTCGAAGAGAAGACATCCTCGGATCACAAGTAATCATCCAAATCTGCGATCCTGCAAATACTCAAGAACAGATACACCTGACAGAGGACCAGGTCCTCAGAGGGACGTAACAAGATACAGAAAATACGAGCCAATTTGAGTACAGTAAACATGCATAATATTTGAAAATAGATAAGTACGATGTACAAGACAATCTATATGAATGCAAATGAGGAAAACTTTTCGACGTATGGGCAAGGGTAGGCTACTCGATCTAAGCCTCACAACTCACACACACGCCAATGGACATCAGAAATCGACATACCTCTGGGGTAGCGACCAGCGCGACTCTACAGAAATCGACATACCTCTGGGGTAGCGACCAGCGCGACACACGCCCATAGTGCGAACTATATACTACGGTTTACCAGAGTGGTTAAAAGCCCATACGCCTAATGATTGTCCTCTCATGATACTACGTGTCAAGTATGTGTCAACATATCTAATATATATAGTAATGACTGAACTAACTACACATGCAATGACTATAACTGAACGAAACTACACAGGCAATGACTAAACAGAAATATAAATAGCATGCAAAGTACTGTAAACAATTTGGCAAGGTTTCTTGCCTGGTAAGAAAGCTGCGATGTACCAATAACCTGCTCCAGAAGTCGCGCAGAACAAATCCAATATCCTATGTATTACAAATTTATCACGTCAAAAGATAATTTATTTTAATTTATTTAATTCTGTAATAATTACTCTAAAATCCTATTTTAATCTTATTATTCTGATTTTTATGTTAATTCCTAAATTTTGTCCAAAGAAACTGAATTTTATCAACTCGAGACTCATGGCACGCAAATCGAGGCAATCTGTTGACCGAAAAGTTAACCGACACAAACTCAACTTTCATGCATGATTTCCTGTAGATTTTAGCGTCAAAAATATGCTAGAATTTACGGCTCATCCGAATTCAAATTCGTTTGGGAATTATGGCACATACAAATTTTGTATTGTGCACCGATGGTTAAATTCTAACCTAGAAGTTCTACATAATTAACAGTATATAAATACTTCGAATTAAATTCTAGGAAAAAGATATGTCAATTATCTAGACATTAGGTTTCCGAAACTTTAAACGGTTCATGATTCTGATTCCTGGTTCTCCCGAAATCGCGAAAATATTGAAACACATCTATTTTTGGACATGCTGTGCTCTACGAATTTTCCAGAATTTAATACTTATAATTTCAAAAACAAATTTATATAATCATAAAGCTAACCTCAATATCGTTCTAACAAAAAAAACTAGGCCTCGTTTGGAGTCCGGAGCTATGCACAATGGCTTCTGGAAGATGAAGGAACCCTAGATGACAATTCTCCAAAAATCGGCTGAAGAAAAACCCTAGAAATTAATATCTAAACTATTATATATATAGAGGAGAGAGAGAGCAGCCGCGGCTCAGCGCCACATGGCAGCCATCCGACGCTGCCCGCTCAGATCTAACGGTCTGGGTTCGCTGCGGCTCGGCTCAGCTGAGTCCTAGTCGAACTCTGACTTGGCTCGGCTCGAGGTCGGCTCGGCTCGGCTCGCACCCACTCAGCAGTCACTGACAGGCGGGCCCGGCACTGTTCACTGCTGGAGGCTGACAGGTGGGCCCCCTGTTTGCTGACTGGGCATAATTAATTACTTTTTGGGTTTTCTTTTTCAGAAATTAGTTTTTAATTCAGTTTTTCATAATTAACTCAAAATAAATGCTAAAAATAATCAGAAAATTCCCAAAAAATTCTAAAAAATATATTTTATTGTTTAGAACCTAAAATAAAACTTTGGGATATTTTTAATTAAGTTTGAACATAAAATAAATTCTTCAAAGTCCTAGAAAATTAGTGTTTCTAGTTTTTAATTAACTAAAAATTATGGAAAAATCCCAATAATCTAAAATAGCCTAAAAATAATTCTAAATAAATATTTATATAAGTAAATATACTAAAACAAATTATTTTCTAATTAACTAAGAGAATGCTCTAAATAACTTTAACATCTATAATAAATATAATAATATAAAATATACACAAAATACCTATTTTGGGTGAGGGAGTTTACAATCTACCCAACTTAAAATAATTTCGTCCTCAAAATTAAAATAAGGCATAATTTGTTAAATCCTTCACATTCGTACATAAAGTACGTCAATCGCAATCTCTTCCAAAAATTTAAATAACAAAATCTATTCAAATCTATCGCGATCACTTCAAAATTAAGATAACCACTGTTTAAATCAAAATTCAACCTGTCATAATCTTTTCTCGATTTTTAAATAATCAACATCCAAATCTAACTCAAGTCTATATGACATCCCACATCAAAATTTATATCACAATTTTTAACTATCATAATCTCCTCTAGACTTTGAACAATAAATAATTCTAATCAAATCTTATTCCTATTCTCAACCTAAGATTTTTGTACTCTTCAAATATTTAAACTCAATTTACATCCTCAATATTTTAAATAGGTGACCCAATAATCAAAATTGAACTTTTAATTCAAATCATCAAATTATAAAATTTAAATCTAATTCACCAATTGTTCAAGTCTAAAATTCTATATTTATCCTCAAAATTTAAATCGATGATTCATCCTTCAATATTCAAAATTTAAATCATATGCTCAAAGTATAAATATTTGGTCTGCAATATCAATATTTTAAAATTCATTAAATCCTCATTATCTTAATCCTTCTTTTAAAATTCTCCACATTTAAATGGACTTAATCTCTCAATCTAATCCTACTTGATCACAATCTAAAAGAATTCTCCTCAAGTTTAATAATACAATTTCTACCCAACTTAGAATTTACCCATCTATCACATAAGGCTCTTACATTTAAGAAAAATATTCCTCAATTTATTTTCTCATGTCATTCAATCCTCAAAATTTTAACACCAATTATATCATATGTGATATGCCCTTAATCAATTATGAAAGATAGTCACCAAATAATATGATTGGCCTATGGGGTATATCTTATACTATCCGTGTATCACTTATTTCCAAGCACGAGATTTCATCTTTCCGAAACAAGGGAAGACGGAAAGCAATGGAAAAGAGTTCAAGGAGGGGTAATAGAATGGAAGTATGGGAATCAAAGCGTTTAAAGAATTCAAATAGGAATTGTCAAGACAGTTGTGGATTGAAATCTTAATTTGGTAATTTCCTATTCGCATGCTCACATCGGTGCAGTTATGTACTTGATATGATATGCTTTATCGTATCTAGAGGGTAAGTATATTTGTCTACTGGTCAACTATACATCTCAATCCACGTAAAATACTATTGCGAAGGACGAATTAAGCGCATTATGGCTAGCTAGACCATAATACACTGATTCTGATTAGACAATTTGTATTAGTGTGGTTGATCAGGCCCCAATAACACATATGTCATGAACAAGCTCGATATAAGATTAAGCTTACAAAAACTAGGCTATAATAGCAGCATAATTCAAGGTAGCACAGAAAATATAACACTGGATTATGATGTGAGAAGTTACAAAATAATTCAAGTTCGCAAAAGCAAAAACAACATAAGCAATAATAATAAAAGACTCTACAATCTCTACAGTTATCATACAACCTCCTTATCTAAGTCGCTAGTCGACCAAATAGGGCAAGGACCTCTAAATTCTATGGTCTGAATAAACACTGTCGTCTTTTGCTAGCATGCGATAAATATTATTCGGTTATACTTCAATTAATAGGTCAAAAGACTATGTGATACTAGGTGTCAAACATTATGGTAAAACTTCTAACTCTAGTAGCGTCTATACTACCCTCACGTCCTCATAATACATCAAGGGGTAATAGTAAACCAATCTATAGATAAGGAATTCTTGGGTTCACTAGATATTCTAAACTTAGTAGTGTGTCTATATTCTCGTTGTATTCTTAATAGGTGTGCTACCATAATTATCATCCTAATAATAGGGGTTCCTATATTCTAGCAGAAGGCTATTCTCAAAGAACTATTAGGGAAGTACAGGAATCAAGTAGGATGCAATTATTCGAATAGAATAGAGAGGAGGAAGATGAATCATAGTCAATTATGGATGAGATCCTATACTCTAGTCCTAGGTGAAGGCTTGTTCGGTACAGTAACGTAACCGAGACAATATGCTCTCGACCTGCATGGGACACCACAAAAATATGTCACGCCCCAGTCCAAAAAATACGTAGGACTAGGATACGTAAGCATGCCAGCCGCATGGATATGGCAACTCCAATATATGGAAACCAAATCCACACGTACGCTGAAATATGAATATCAAATCCACAAGTGGTATAAAATATATATCACAAGTCACAGGGTATACTCTAGATCTCATCCACAGAAAATCAATATAAACAAATAACCATCATCTATATAACTAGATCTCAATATAAGTAGCTAAGGATGATAGTTGGATGGAAACAAATCCACTACCAACTCGAATGGAAAAGTATATACAATATAAGTACAATACCACAACACAATATAAGAATACCAGCTATCAATCACAGCTCGAAGAGAAGACATCCTCGGATCACAAGTAATCATCCAAATCTGCGATCCTGCAAATACTCAAGAACAGATACACCTGGCAGAGGACCAGGTCCTCAGAGGGACGTAACAAGATACAGAAAATACGAGCCAATTTGAGTACAGTAAACATGCATAATATTTGAAAATAGATAAGTACGATGTACAAGACAATCTATATGAATGCAAATAAGGACAACTTTTTGACGTATGGGCAAGGGTAGGCTACTCGATCTAAGCCTCACAACTCACACACACGCTAATGGACATCAGAAATCGACATACCTCTGAGGTAGCGACCAGCGCGACTCTACAGAAATCGACATACCTCTGGGGTAGCGACCAGCGCGACACACGCCCGTAGTGCGAACTATATACTACGGTTTACCAGAGTGGTTAAAAGTCCATACGCCTAATGATTGTCCTCTCATGATACTACGTGTCAAGTGTGTGTCAACATATCTAATATATATAGTAATGCCTGAACTAACTACACATGCAATGACTATAACTGAACGAAACTACACAGGCAATAACTAAACAGAAATATAAATAGCATGCAAAGTACTGTAAACAATTTGGCAAGGTATCTTGCCTGGTAAGGAAGCTGCGATGTACCAATAACCTGCTCCAGAAGTCGCGCAGAACAAATCCAATATCCTATGTATTACAAATTTATCACGTCAAAAGATAATTTATTTTAATTTATTTAATTTTGTAATAATTATTCTAAAATCCTATTTTAATCTTATTATTCTGATTTTTATGTTAATTCCTAAATTTTTTCCAAAGAAACTGAATTTTATCAACTCGAGACTCATGGCACGCAAATCGAGGCGATCTGTTGACCGAAAAGTTAACCGACACAAACTCAACTTTCATGCATGATTTCCTGTAGATTTCAGCGTTAAAAACATGTTGGAATTTACGGCTCGTCCGAATTCAAATTCGTTTGGGAATTATGGCACATACAAATTTTGTATTGTGCACCGATGGTTAAATTCTAACCTAGAAGTTCTACATAATTAACAGTATATAAATACTTCGAATTAAATTCTGGGGAAAACATATGTCAATTATCTAGACATTAGGTTTCCGAAACTTTATACGGTTCATGATTCTGATTCCTGGTTCTCCCGGAATCGCAAAAACATTGAAACACATCTATTTTTGGATATGCTGTGCTCTACGAATTTTCTAGAATTTAATACTCATAATTTCGAAAAAAAATTATATAATCAGAAAGCTAACCTCAATATCGTTCTAACAAAAAAAACTAGGCCTCATTTGGAGTCCGGAGCTATGCACAATAGCTTCTGGAAGATGAAAGAACCCTAGATGACAATTCTCCAAAAATCGGCTGAAGAAAAATCCTAGAAATTAATATCTAAACTATTATATATATAGAGGAGAGAGAGAGCAGCCGCGGCTCAGCGCCACGTGGCAGCCATCCGACGCTGCCCGCTCAGATCTAACGGTCTGGGTTCGCTGCGGCTCGGCTCAGCTGAGTCCGAGTCGAACTCTGACTTGGCTCGGCTCGAGGTCGGCTCGGCTCGGCTCGCACCCACTCAGCAGTCACTGACAGGCGGGCCCGGCACTGTTCACTGCTGGAGGCTGACAGGTGGGCCCCCTGTTTGCTGACTGGGCAGAATTAATTACTTTTTGGGTTTTCTTTTTCAGAAATTAGTTTTTAATTCAGTTTTTCATAATTAACTCAAAATAAATGCTAAAAATAATCAGAAAATTCCCAAAAAATTCTAGAAAATATATTTTATTATTTAGAACCTAAAATAAAACTTTGGGATATTTTTAATTAAGTTTGAACATAAATAAACTCTTCAAAGTCCTAGAAAATTAGTGTTTCTAGTTTTTAATTAACTAAAAATTATGGAAAAAATCTCAATAATCTAAAATAGTCTAAAAATAATTCTAAATAAATATTTATATAAGTAAATATACTAAAACAAATTATTTTCTAATTAACTAAGAGAATGCTCTAAATAACTTCAACATCTATAATAAATATAATAATATAAAATATACACAAAATACCTATTTTGGGTGAGGGAGTTTACAGAGGGAGGTCGGGTGGGAGTGAGAGGGGCGGGAGAGAGAGAGAGCAGAGAGGGGGAGAGGGAGAGAGATACCTGAGAGAGAAAGAGATCGAGAGAAAGAGAGAGAGGGGGGGCTCTTGCTCCAGGCGAGGGGGGAGGTGAGCGAGGGAAGAGAGAGTACACGAGAGGAGGGGGGGAGAGAAAGAGTGAGCGGGTGAGAGGGGGGTGCGGCTGAGAGTGTGAGGGGAAGGGGTAGGTGAGTTAGGGTTTGGTTTAGGGGTTGGGTTAGGTGTTGGGTTAGAGTTTGAATTAGGATTAAAGTTAAGGTTAAGGAGAATAGTAATAATAACAAGGATAATAATGATAACAATAATAATATGCAATAAAATCAAGGAAAAATAACAATAATACTAGCAATAACAATAGTAATAGAAACAATATTATCATCTATAATAATGATAATAATAATAATACCAATGCCAATCTCCAACAATTATAACTCTAATAAAATTAATAAAACTAAAATAAAATAAGAAATAAGAGCTGCAGCAATAAATAGAAGTCGTGTCTCAACAAATAACCAAATCAAATCCAATAAATAAAAATATTTTTTTTAAGAATACACAAATTTGGAAATCCTTTAAATACAAGAAAAATACAGTCATATACTTTTTTTTTAAATAGGAATATCACATCCTACCCACCTTATAAAAATTCCGTCCTCGGAATTTCAAAATCATTTAAAAATATGGTTTTCAAAACTAATACATATATATCAAAAAACTCTACCTACCTTACAGAAATTAAGTAATACAAATAGAAATGAACAAAATCTCAATCTGAAAACATCGAAAAAGAAAAAAAAAACATCTAACTACTCAAATCGACTAAAATAAATCCAAAAATACCCAAAATAATCTCAAAAAAAACAAAATCTCACATGCACAAAATAACTCTATAAATAAAAACTAGTACAAAATATCGAAAACAATGCCAGAAAACTCAAAATCCCAACAACATAAAAAATCCATAAAATCTCAAAATCAAGAATATTTGTCTCATACCGACGACCGTAGTTTTCTCATATGCAATCACGATGTGTGTCGCGGTCATTCTCTACCACGTCATCCGGATTGGCTGCAGAAGATTCACCACGATACAATGATCGAGCGGTTACAGCTTTCGCTACCATGTCGTCAAGATACACTAGAGCCACCCGGTCACTCTTGACAAATACCCAAATCAAATCAAATCTAGAAACCAATGTCCAACTCAGTAAAAGCATAAAACATCTAACAAGATCACAAGACAATTTCTAAGAAAATGCTCGAAATCCAAAATCCAAATCTAATCATCATATATAGAAAATATATCTATAATCAAAATACTATCTAAACAGATAACAGAAAGGTAGAACTATCCAGAGTCAAATGAGCTAAATTAATATAAGAATATTCACTGAACACTCAACAAATGTTTTCTAAAATCTCCAATCCTGACTTCCTCGAAAAATTCTGAGCTCCGATATAATCCTCCTTCCAAGAATACCACCTCAACGCACGAAGAGAGCGATAATAATACTAAATCAAGACAAAGTCAACGCATGAGGGAGATAACAGAAAAATTAAACAAGGTGATGCATCTGTAGAAAGTATGGATAATCCAAGGATGGAGACAAGACAACGTCTTATCTAATAAAGGGATCGACATGTCCAACTACAGGACTGTGTCTCTTAAAACAAGGAATAAAGGCAGATAACAATAAATAGACATGGTTCAAGCAAATTAGGTCCACGTAGAGAGAGATACCAATTTACAAGTTCAAGGGAGCAAAGGACAAGGTTAACAAGTAGGATTTCCAAAAAATTGTGAACTGAGATCAATAATCACGTGACACCCAACAATATCTCAAAACGAGACCTACATGGGACACCAATAAAACTTTATCACACCCCGCCTCCGGAATACCGAGTAAATGCGAGGACGGACATGGCCAGCTATGCCGTACAAAGTATAATACGTTGTACGACGGTTATGGTTGTCAGTCGAGTCGGGTATCCTAGCATGCAATATCATTTATGGCTTAAATTTGATCTTATATCCACAGGCAATCACAATAAAACAATAGTAAGGACGATAAGATAACGAAAGCAAGTACGGCCAAACGGCCAAAGTGCTAACAAGATAATCAAGAAGTCTGCAGTAAGAAATGATATAGAAGAGAATACCTTTCCACACAGTTCCCAATATGATCTGGAACTGAAGTGCATCCTCCAAGCTAGGCCTGAAAGATCCATAGGATATGTCATAGGCAATCTGGAAATAATCCAGGGTTGGTCAGGCCAACTGCAGCAAGTATCAGAAAGGAAAGCTCAAGGATGGACGATAAAACTAGCAAAAAATATAACCAAGGTAAACATATAGTAACATCAATGATCAAGGTAAAGGAATCTTGCGGTACCAATGCACGATTACAGAGTGTAATGCATCAATCCTCACTAATACAGGTAAAGAACAAACAATCAATCGCAAACATCATAACATCCACTAGTACCTACATCGCCAACTGGAATCCGTGATCAATCAACTAGAAAATAGCACACTACACAATTATATAAATAAATGACCACTCAAATACCTACGTCTTTCTACCGTTAACTAACTAGGGTTATCACAAGTCCTAGTTACTATCACATGCAAATTAAAAATTCTATGATGCCACATGCCTTGTAGTCTATCTGGATCATCCAGACGTACGATATATATATATATATATATATATATATATATATATATATATATATATATATATATATATATATATATATATAGGTGCGCTGAAAGTGTGTCCCTCACGACGGAGAGATCTAAATCCATCAGGTGTCGTTGGGATGCCGAAATTGCATGTAGACAAGAAATTTTTCTAAATGCTTCTACCAATTTTAGTTACCTTATTAACCATACAGTTATATAAAATCTTGTGTCATGGTCACACGATCATCATCATCCTAGAATGACGTACTGCAGTACGGATATGCTATATGCGAATCCACGTTGTTTCCCGTCGGTTTTAACCTAGATTCACCCATAGCGCAATATAAGAATCAATACACATCAACCAACCGTGCTAGCTACAATCACTAGCCAACTAGAAAAGTACCTATGCTAGTTGTATCGAAAGATGTGTAACATAAACATGGACGTGTGGGCTTTCGTGGAACTTGAATTGGATGTTCGTGCACAACGAAATCAACACGTATCCGCCGAAAAGCCCTGTATCAGCATGTTCTGACACTCGCCATAACTTCGTGTGTGCTTGTCGTTTCGCAACAAAACTTGGGCCATTGGATTCGCAGTATTACGCTGGTCCTGTGACTCAAGTTTGGTTCGATTCTGAGAACTTTGACAAAACGTCATTTCGTGGGCCCTACGGTTCTACATGACGGGCAATTTCGCGATCGGCTCATCGGAATCCAGTTTTGGATCTTTTGTTGGGTTCGTATCGTTGTTCTAGACTCGTAGACACTGAGTGGGACAAATTTGAAGAACTTTATCTTTGGCACATTTTACGGTGCGAAGTGGGCCACATGTGGACCCCGTTTTGACCCAAAACTGTCAATTTTGTCCCTGTGTCCAAATTGGACTTATGGGTAGTCAATCCTAGCTATTTCAAGTATTTTAATAACATTAGTGATGTTTGTTTCAGCATCCAGAGGTGTACGTGCAGATTTCACTTTCCTAGGAGCTGTTAACGGAGTTCAGAACCCAGGCAAGTGTACCTTACCAAACCTGCAAAGATTTTATTATATTATTTGCTTGTGTTCTTCCTAAATATATATACTCTTGTGATATGCATGTTTAACCTAGGACCTTGAGACGTTGCTTAGCGTCCGAACAAGATTCGGGTGTCGACGCCGTACGCGAAGTCGTACAACGTCACTTAGAGAGTTGATTCCGCGATCCTATATTTTTACGTGCTTGCTTTACCAAGTACGCCATACCGTAGGACACTTGACACTATTTTATGTGACAAAATCTTTTCTGAGATATTCATGGTGATTCTGTATAGGCTTACATGATTCGTGACATGAGACTTGCATATTACATAGATATTATTATGACTCGTTGTACTAGCTAGAGGTCATGATCTTGCGTGTTATGGACATGAGATATCGTAGACATGAGACATGAGATTACATTGGATGGGAAAAGACACACAAGCTACAGGCTGATTACATACATATATATTTATTATTGCGGTGCTTTAGCCTCTGTTCTAGAGCTTGGCCAATTACTTGATATTCCTGCTACCGGCTCCCCGACACAGAGCTTGTAGTGGTTTCAACCTAAGTACTAGTGATGCTCTTATTTTGTATTTTATTTAGCTGGTTACATAGCTTACCCTGAGGATCTGTTTATATTTACTTGCTGTATTTTATTTGGCTTGAGTGTTTATTGTACCTTGCTATGTCCCCTGAGGACCTGGATCCAAATTATGTCCCCAGGTGTAGACGAGGAGAGCTATCCCGAGGTTTACGGGGCATGTAAACTCCCTCGACCAGATTTCAGTAATTTAGGATTAATTTTGACTAATTAGAATTATTGCAACTTTTTAAATTTTTTATTTATTATATATTCTACTGATTGTGCACCTGTTTAATTACACAATTAATTAGGGCATTACAATAGCTGTTAACCCTAAAACAAATTTCACATACCTGCCCTAGACTTGTTAGACTACTTTTTCTGTATTTTGAGCAACTCCCAGAAATCCTGTTTGGTGCTTCGTTTTAGTCGCACAAATATCGTTACAGACGTACGTATTTATTACCTATTTTAATTTTTTGCTCATTATCCATCTCTGTACCCTAGAGATTTGAGGACCAGTAGGCACCTATTTTGCCCAAACAAAAATACGATAATATTCTACACTGAATATACTACAATTAGTGTATTGACACCGTAGAAAAATTATGACCCTAACTGCCTCTAAATAATTAGTGAACACCGTGCGCAGTATTTATTAAATAATAAATACGGTGACCCGTATTACCTAAAAGAATCAGACCCTGCCCCTGCCCAGGCTCACCCCCACAGCCCCAGGACACTTCCCCAACTTTTCCCCTCAATTCTGTGAATTTTAGTAATTTTTAGAACCAGGTGATTTTCCAGACAAATTGCATAATTGTGCAATTTCCCAATTTTAGGACTTTTATGCAAATTGTGAAAAGTCAAGGGTTTTTATGCAAAAATGCATGTGAGGTGGCATAACCTCATTGGCTAGACAATAGGTGGCATGGGACCCACCTAAATATCCAGAAAAATCAGCTCAAAATATCCCAAAAATCGAAATTACTAAAATATCCCCACTTTTCTAACTAATTACCAAACTACCCCCCAACCCTAACCCTATATAACTAACCAGCCCCCTCATAACCGAACTCATTCCCCCTCACTCCGGCCACCCTCCGCCCACCGGACCGCCGCCGACCACCTCGCCACTCCCCCAGCCATCCCCCTGCCGACGGCCACCCCCTCCGGCCACCGCCGGCGCCGCCCAGAGCTCCCACAAGCCGACCCGACCACCAACACCCACAGCAGCTCCCCACCTCCGGCCGCCCCTCACCGCCACCCTGGCCGTCGTGGACCACCACCCCCATCCGCTCCGCCGTGACCCACCCTACCGAACCACCATCATCCCGCGGATCCACGGCCACCGCCCCGGCCGGCAGCTCCCCCGCAGCACCCGCCGACCCTCGCTGCCCACAACCCCCGAGCCACCCCGACCTCCTCAAAACGGCCGCCACCACCGCCACTGACCACCGCCACCCACCTCAACCTCTTCGCCACCCTCTCCTCCGCCGCCCTGCCACCCTGAGCCACCTCCACCACCACCGCAACTGCCGCCAGAAGCTGCTGCAGCTGCCACTGCTACTGCTGACTGAAGCTGCTGCTGCAGTTGCTGCTCCGGCCAGCCGCCGCCGTAGCCTCGTCGGAGCTCCACCGGCGACGACGCGCCCCCCCCCGGACATGGCAGGTGACTTATCTCTCTCTCTCTCTCTACGTATTTAAATACGTATAGGTATATGTATGTATATATATATATATATATATATATATATATATATATATATATATATATATATATATATATATATATATATATATATATATATATGTATATATATATATGTATATTAACATATATGTATTTATATATATATATTATATATTATAATATATAATATATATTATATATTACTGTATAAATACAGTATATATATATATTTTGTTCATTTATATATATATATCTATATATATATGTATATTATGTGATGTATAAATATATGTATATATATATTATATATGTATATATACATATGTATGCTTTTTCCTGCACTTTTCTTTTCTATATATATATGTACATCTATGTATATCTATATATATATTATTTATATATTGTATATATTACCTATATATACAATATATTATATATATAATATTAAGCTGGATAATACAGCTTATATTTATTATATATGCACATTTTCAATTCTTGCACTATCTTTCAATTCATTATATATTGGTATATATATAACAGTGGTCACATATAGACCCTGATAATATTTATATTATAATTGCTGGATAGTACAGCATTTATATATATATTTACCTTTTTGCCTTGTCATTTTAATTTATTTATATTATATATATCAGTGGATATACCCTGCTAATATATACTACTATATATATCAGTGGTCACATATAGACCCTGAAAATATTTATATTGCTGAATAGTACAGCATTTATATATGTATTTAAATTTTTGCACTGTCTTTTCATTTATCTATATTATTATACATCAGTGGATATACCCTGATAATATTATATTATTATATATCAGTGGATATACCCTGATTATTATATTATTATTGCAATGGATATACCCTGCTACTATTATAATTGCTATATATATACCTGCATTTTTCCGTTCTTTATATACTATATATATACTGCTATACATACTACATATATATCTATATGTGTATATATATATATATGCTTTATAATACAACCATGATATTCACGAACCTGTATGTTTTAACAGAGCCCAACTCCAGCACAGCCAGTGACCCCCTGTCACCAGTACCCTCAAACTTGAATTTGAGAACAGGTTTCCAACACTATCAGGGAGTAGGCAAGTATACCTTGCCAAGTTTACTGTTTTTAATTCAAATATTGATTTGTTTTATTTTCCTAACTGTTGAATGTTCTTCTTGTAAATTTACATATAAACAGCAGGTATCTGAGATTGCCTTGGGTACAGTCAATAGATACGTTGACACGTAGTATAAATAACTTAGTTTACAGACTTACCAAACAACTGTGAGGGTATTTTAATATTCTCTTAGACCCCATCACGGGTACACGCAACAAGGTTGTATTTCATTTTGGGATGCAAGTTTACGTAGTTGATTAGCTACCAGTACGTACGACGTGCATCACGGCTTAGCTTAAAATCAGGAAAGTTACGACTTGGCATTAGTTACATTGGGCGGGGAGAACGACTAAAATACGTATGGGTCACCCACCTCTTTATCATGTGCCGCACTCGACGGAGTGATACGGATGTTATATATATATTCATGTGACCATACTCATCGTAGATGGAAAATTGTATAGTGCCCTTGAACGGGGGCATATGTGGCATATACTAGCCAGTCACTACAGATTGGTGAATTACGTCAGCATATGTCTAGCCACACATTTCCCATACGTACTAGGTTGTCTCAAATTGCATTGCACTTAGATGGTTAGCACCCTGTATTTATTTATTCAGTATTTACATACATGGCATGTTATTTTTCTGTATCTTGTTACGTCCCTCTGAGGACCTGGTTCCCTGCCAGGTTTAGCTGAGACATTCTACCCCACAGTACCTGGACCTGGACAGGAGTCTGGACATGCCCTTGAGATGGAGTTAGAGGAGATGCCGTCAGAGTCTGCCTGAGTACATCTGGAGTTGGAGATATATATTTTGAGGACGATGCGCTAGTTTATCTTATTTCACTTTCTGCTATCTTTTTGTAGTGGGTTTGTTCCCACCTGACTTTATCTGAATTGTAGTTGACATTTCAGATTTAGCATCTATATATTCAGCACATTTCTTGATATTTTTGTGGATGAGATAGATTTATCTGTATTTAGACTTGTAGTATTTTAGGACAGCGTAGCACATCACTTTGGGTCCCTTAAATTGGATAAACCCTTGGTGACGTGTCAGCTGGCCAGTGCCACGTGGCCTAGTTCCGTATATTTTGGGACTGGGGCGTGACACAATTTTAGTGGTGGCCCATGCAGGTCCAGTTAATTGCTAGCAGCATAATGTCATGCTCAGCAAACCTGCTATAGGATAGAAATACTAGGTCTCATCCACTATGACTCATTCTTAAAATTTGCATCCTGCTTGATTATCATTTATTATTTCCTTCGTACTTATCTAAATTCTTTTATTTTCTTCAAAAATATGGACATACCCGGGGAACATGCTATTGATGGGGCTGACCAAGCAACAAACCCATCGCCAGATGTCAAAAGAACCCCAACCCCTCCGAGAGACCAATCCCCGAGAAGGATGCTGGTCAATCCAACAACCCCGTACTATCACCAGGATCCTACCCCGGAAGCAACACTAGCCCGACAAGAAAGGCAAACTTCCCAGGCACCAACACCGCAGGCGGAGACACCTGTACCTCTACCTCCAGCCCTTGCAGCCCTGATGCCATAATTTGAGGGACAGCCTCAAATGTTTCAGTTCCTTCAAGCCATGTTACAACAAACTGAAGCCTTGAGACAGGATCATTGGCAACAAACAGAAGCCCTGAGACAGAGCTTGATGACAGCTACCCCGGCACCAGCACCTGCCCAACCAGCTGGCACTGTCCAAGGCTTTCGCCGGATGAACCCAAGAACCTTTAAGGGCAGCGAAACTCCGGAAGAGATCTCAGACTGGATCTCCAACACGGAAATGCTGCTAGAAGGTTCACAACTTTACCCCGACCTATGGATGACTGCAGTGAGGGCCCAACTAAAAGGCAACGCCCATCACTGGTGGAACTCTATCGAGCGCAGCATCGGCAGAAACCATACTTGGGAACAATTCCTGGAATATTTTAATGCAAAATACTTTTCAGCCACGGTCAGAGATGATTTGTATTCCCAGTTCCTGCATTTGGAACAAGGAAACATGACCGTCGACGCCTACGACGCAGAGTTCAGTCGACTAAGTCAATTCGGTGCCATCTTGATACCCAACGAGCTGGAAAAGGCCAGGAAATTTCATCACGGCCTTACCCACAAGCTCCAAGGGCATACTACTGCACAGTCGAGGATTTCCTACAAAGAAGTTCTTTCAGAGGCAAGAATACAAGAAGTCATTGGCCGAGAGGCAAGATGCTCAAATCCAACCATATCAGCCAGAGACCAGACTGGAGCAGGAGGACCAATCCGTCACCCGAGAAATCAGACACAACACCAGACGGGGTCATATCAAACCAAGAAATTTTTGACTTGTCACCATTGTGGCAATAAAGGATATTATGCCAAAAACTGTCGAAGGAAGTATAGACTATGCTTAATATGTGGAGATAATCAACATAAGGTCAGAGACTGCCCACAACACAGAGAAGCAGCACTCCAGAACGGGCAAGGACCAGTAGCACCAGCCCAGAGAATGCAACCCCCTACTAGAGGTCAGCATTCCCCAGCATCTGGAAGATTTCAGAGGGGACCACCCTTGGCCACCCAAGACACGCAGTACTACCTATCCAGACAACAAACCGGAAGGTAAAACCATTTCAGGTACCATTATAGTCGTATTATTGCCTGCAACCCGCATTATTTGATTCTAGAGCTATCCTGTCATTATATCTAGTAGTTTCGTACCCATGCAAATAGCCCCATTTACCGGAAGAGGCATTGTTCCAGTTACCAACATTACTAAAGCATGATAGTAGTCATGTATAGTAAAGTAATGAGGACGCGATTCTTGGTACTTCCAATACCCAAAACTTCGACGTTATCTTAGGCATGGACTAGTTAAAGCCAGTACAAATGCTATACTAGACTACGGGAAGAGAAGCATCATCTTTAGACTACCAGATTACCCATTCAGTTATAGATAGTACCTAGGTAGTTAACCCTAGTTACCTGATGACTTATAGTATCCGACCTAAATTATTTTTCCAACCTTAGAGAATGATCAGGACTAAGCTACAACAGATAGGTAGATTGCTAGACATTGATTGCTAGGCTCAATCATATGAATAAAATGATAGCTGAGTACTACAGGTAGTTTCCAAATTAGATTTGATGTACATGACTTATTAGGGTAGTCAGTAACTTCTAGTCTTATGTTTTCACCAATAGATTAGTTATAGCTAGTAACGGGATTTAAGCATTTAGATTGAAGGAGAGAGGGTAGACAGATGTTAACCTTGAGTTAAACACCAGGAAAGACCAATAAGGTACGACCAGTTATAAACCTAATGGTACCCCTATAATTTGGATAAATGATACACATAGGATAAAATAGGAGAACATGTGTTCTCACCTACCGAGGAACTATCAGACATGGAAGAAGAGGAAAACTAAGCCGAGGCACATCAGACCCTTCGATGTGTCAGAACGCATCAGAGAAGTTGCTTACAAGCTAGCCTTACCCCAGACATTGGAAGGAGTACATGACATCTTCCACGTATCCCAATTAAGGAGGTACACTCCGGATATAAGTCATGTGTTGGACCATTGAGATCACTGATAAAACACCATAGAAATCCTAGACCATAGCGAGAAAGTGTTGCGAAGCCAGACTATTCCTCTCGTTCGTGTTGCATGGAGACATCATGCACCAGACAAGTCAACCTGGGAACGGGAAGAGGATATTCGATAATGTTTCCCTCGTTTATTTCCAAACCAGGGTATGTCCAATATTTTAAACTCAATCTTTCTTAATCATTTTATGTCCTAGATAAATCTTTCATTTTTATTATATGGTTGTTTTTATTTCGAGGACGAAATATTCTAAGGAGGGTAGATTGTAAACTCTCTCAACCAGATTTCAGTAATTTAGGATTAATTTTGACTAATTAGAATTATTGCAACTTTTTTAAATTTTTATTTATTATATATTCTACTGATTGTGCACCTGTTTAATTACACAATTAATTAGGGCATCACAATAGCTGTTAACCCTAAAACAAATTTCACATACCTGCCCTAGACTTGTTAGACTACTTTTTCTGTATTTTGAGCAACTCCCAGAAACCCTGTTTGGTGCTTCGTTTTAGTCGCACAAATATCGTTACAGACGTACGTATTTATTACCTATTTTAATTTTCTGCTCTTTACCCATCTCTGTACCCTAGAGATTTGAGGACCAGTAGGTACCTGTTTTGCCCAAACAAAAATACGATAATATTCTACACTGAATATACTACAATTAGTGTATTGACACCGTAGAAAAATTATGACCCTAACTGCCTCTAAATAATTAGTGAACACCGTGCGCAGTATTTATTAAATAATAAATACGGTGACCCGTATTACCTAAAAGAATCAGACCCTGCCCCTGCCCAGGCTCACCCCCACAGCCCCAGGACACTTTCCCAACTTTTCCCCTTAATTCTGTGAATTTTAGTAATTTTTAGAACCAGGTGATTTTCCAGACAAATTGCATAATTGCGCAATTTCCCAATTTTAGGACTTTTATGCAAATTGTGAAAAGTTAAGAGTTTTTATACAAAAATACATGTGAGGTGGCATAACCTCATTGGCTAGACAATAGGTGGCATGGGACCCACCTAAATATCCAGAAAAATCAGCTCAAAATATCCCAAAAATCGAAATTACTAAAATACCCCAACTTTTCTAACTAATTACCAAACTACCCCCCAACCCTAACCCTATATAACTACCCAGCCCCCTCATAACCGAACTCATTCCCCCTCACTCCGGCCACCCTCCGCCCACCGGACCGCCGCCGACCACCTCGCCACTCCCCCAGCCATCCCCCTGCCGACGTCCACCCCCTCCGGCCACCGCCGGCGCCGCCCAGAGCTCCCACAAGCCGACCCGACCACCAACACCCACAGCAAATCCCCACCTCCGGCCGCCCCTCACCGCCACCCTGGCCGTCGTGGACCACCGCCACCACCCCCATCCGCTCCGTCGTGACCCACCCTACCGAACCACCATCATCCCGCGGATCCACGGCCACCGCCCCGGCCGGCAGCTCCCCCGCAGCACCCGCCGACCCTCGCTGCCCACAACCCCCGAGCCACCCCGACCTCCTCAAAACGGCCGCCACCACCGCCACTGACCACCGCCACCCACCTCAACCTCTTCGCCACCCTCTCCTCCGCCGCCCTGCCACCCTGAGCCACCTCCACCACCACCGCAACCGCCGCCAGAAGCTGCTGCAGCTGCCACCGCTACTACTGACTGAAGCTGCTGCTGCAGTTGCTGCTCCGGCCAGCCGCCGCCGTAGCCTCGCCGAAGCTCCACCGGCGACGACGCGGGCCCCCCCCTGACGTGGCAGGTGACTCATCTCTCTCTCTCTCTCTCTACGTATTTAAATACGTATAGGTATATGTATGTATATATATATGTGTATATATATATGTATATTAACATATATGTATTTATATATATATATTATATATTATAATATATAATATATATTATATATTACTGTATAAATACAGTATATATATGTATTATTTTTATTATTATTATTATTATATGTATATATCTATGTATATATATGTATTCAATATATATATGTTATCATATATATATATATATATATATATATATATATATATTATTATTATTATTATTAATATTACTGTATATAATAAATACAGTAGATATATATTTACTTATATATATATATGTATTTTGTTCATTTATATATATATATATATATCTATATATATATATGTATATTATGTGATGTATAAATATATGTATATATATATTATATATGTATATATACATATGTATGCTTTTTCCTGCACTTTTCTTTTCTATATATATATGTACATCTATGTATATCTATATATATATTATTTATATATTGTATATATTACCTATATATACAATATATTATATATATAATATTAAGCTGGATAATACAGCTTATATTTATTATATATGCACATTTTTAATTCTTGCACTATCTTTCAATTCATTATATATTGGTATATATATAACAGTGGTCACATATAGACCCTGATAATATTTATATTATAATTGCTGGATAGTACAGCATTTATATATGTATTTACCTTTCTGCCCTGTCATTTCAATTTATTTATATTATATATATCAGTGGATATACCCTGCTAATGTATACTACTATATATATCAGTGGTCACATATAGACCCTAAAAATATTTATATTGTTGAATAGTACAGCATTTATATATGTATTTAAATTTCTGCACTGTCTTTTCATTTATCTATATTATTATACATCAGTGGATATACCCTGATAATATTATATTATTATATATCAGTGGATATACCCTGATTATTATATTATTATTGCAGTGGATATACCCTGCTACTATTATAATTGCTATATATATACCTGCATTTTTCTGTTCTTTATATACTATATATATACTGCTATACATACTACATATATATCTATATGTGTATATATCTATATGCTTTATAATACAACCATGATATTCACGAACCTGTATGTTTTAACAGAGCCCAACTCCAGCACAGCCAGTGACCCCCTGTCACCAGTACCCTCAAACTTGAATTTGAGAACAGGTTTCCAACACTATCAGGGAGTAGGCAAGTATACCTTGCCAAGTTTACTGTTTTTAATTCAAATATTGATTTATTTTATTTTCCTAACTGTTGAATGTTCTTCTTGTAAATTTACATATAAACAGCAGGTATCTGAGATTGCCTTGGGTACAGTCAACAGATACGTTGACATGTAGTATAAATAACTTAGTTTACAGACTTACCAAACAACTGTGAGGGTATTTTAATATTCTCTTAGACCCCATCACGGGTACACGCAACAAGGTTGTATTTTATTTTGGGATACAAATTTACGTAGTTGATTAGCTACCAGTACGTACGACGTGCATCACGGCTTAGCTTAAAATCAGGAAAGTTACGACTTGGCATTAGTTACATTGGGCGGGGAGAACGACTAAAATACGTATGGGTCACCCACCTCTTTATCATGTGCCGCACTCGACGGAGTGATACGGATGTTATATATATTCATGTGACCATACTCATCGTAGATGGAAAATTGTATAGTGCCCTTGAACGGGGGCATATGTAGCATATACTAGCCAGTCACTACAGATTGGTGAATTACGTCAACATATGTCTAGCCACACATTTCCCATACGTACTAGGTTGTCTCAAATTGCATTGCACTTAGATGGTTAGCACCCTGTATTTATTTATTCAGTATTTACATACATGGCATGTTATTTTTCTGTATCTTGTTACGTCCCTCTGAGGACCTGGTTCCCTGCCAGGTTTAGCTGAGACATTCCACCCCACAGTACCTGGACCTGGACAGGAGTCTGGACATGCCCTTGAGATGGAGTTAGAGGAGATGCCGTCAGAGTCTGCCTGAGTACATCTGGAGTTAGAGATATATATTTTGAGGACGATGCGCTAGTTTATCTTATTTCACTTTCTGCTATCTTTTTGTAGTGGGTTTGTTCCCACCTGACTTTATCTGAATTGTAGTTGACATTTCAAATTTAGCATCTATATATTCAGCACATTTCTTGATATTTTTGTGGATGAGATAGATTTATCTGTATTTAGACTTGTAGTATTTTAGGACAGCGTAGCACATCACTTTGGGTCCCTTAAATTGGATAAACCCTTGGTGACGTGTCAGCTGGCCAGTGCCACATGGCCTAGTTCCGTATATTTTTGGGACTGGGGCGTGACAGGGCAGGTGCTACTATTGGAGAAGTACAGGTTGCAGAGGATGAGGTTGTTCCGGAGGACTTCTCTTGAGCACATAGTATTCTTACCATTCATTATTTATGCTTAGTGCTCTTGGATATTTGATCTTGTAGTAACTTTTGGATATTGTACTTGGATTTATTTTCCTTTCCATTTTGATGACGGGTTATTTCTCGTGACATTATTTATATTGCTTTGATTGGACAGATCATTTTATATTATTGTGACTGGACTTGTCTTTTTGTGATTTTGTTACTTATAGTGGATGAGATTAGATATATAAACTGTGACAGGTATTCGTAGACCATTTTTATGTATTACAGCTTAAGTTCACTCTAACGGGTCCATTAAATTAGGTTTGCACAATGGAGTTGTGTTGCTGGCCATTACCACGTGGCTAGTCCCTCGATATTTTGGGACTGGGGCGTGACAAGGTTTTTGTAGTGGCCCATG
Organism: Iris macrosiphon; assembly: GCA_036927795.1. Classification (NCBI taxonomy): domain Eukaryota; kingdom Viridiplantae; phylum Streptophyta; class Magnoliopsida; order Asparagales; family Iridaceae; genus Iris; species Iris macrosiphon. The sequence continues at coordinate 45,643,539 of JAYESA010000009.1, forward strand.
CAGGTCTACGAATATATTGCTTTAGTTTCAACTAAGGGACCGAGCAAGCCCGCGATTAGGATAAGAATAAATTTATAGGATCTCATCCACATATTGACGCATCCTTGACCTCTATATCAAACTCGAACTTAATTTCTTGACTTGCATCATGCTTGATTCATCTAAGTGAACCTCATAGTTTACTTTGTATGCAGAGTAATAGATCCACGAGCCAGCGACGAGACTCCCGCAAGTATACCACCAGGTGTTGTGGTTACCTACGACGATGGAGTGACGCCATCGAGTGGAGATCCCTCCACTCAACAAAGCAATCAAGCAAATCAGCATGCCATGTGTGGCACCCCATTTTCCCTATTCGGGAAGCGCGACTAAGAAATACAAGATGGTATCGTTCGATCGGGATAGATTGAAACAAGAACTCGTCCTCGTTATGGATTTGTTTCTTCGGAATCGATTCCCATATTCAGTGGACCGTGCCCCCGGGATCAACTTAGCGGCAGAGTCAGGAGGGACCTCTCCGCTGTTATTTTTGTTACCTCGGATTTCGATGTCGCTTGTTGCTTTCGTGCTTTGAGTTGGTTTTCGGATTTGCTTGGATTTTCTTGAACGGTTTTGATGGATTTCATTATTTTCGTTCATTGAACTGCACTTCAATTCCGAGAATGAAAAGAGAGGTAGGGGTATTAATCGAGATGTTCGTGGATGCAGGTGAACGAGCAGTAGGCGGCTTACGAGCGGAGTCTTGAAGTGCCTCTTTCCTTCTCCCTTCCAACCAACTAAGTGAGTGGCTACCATCCCGATTAGCTAGCCCTGCTTCCAAGTCTTCACACCTAATAAATCTTGCATCCTTGTTTGTCCCGATCAAACGATACCAAGTAATAACTAAAAGATGTCAAGATAAAAAGGGGAATAGACTTGTATTATTGCTTGTCAACTATACTTGTGAACTGTTATCTTATTATATGCTAGTTCGTTGCAAATGTTCTATAAATTGTGCTAAGTATAGAACACACCGTGTATGCGCATAATTGTTCAAGGAGTCTATGCTAAATGAATCATGAAATACTGCTTGTCTTGTACTCGTGTTGCCTCAACTGCATGAACTGTTAACTTAGTAAATATATCGTTCGATCACGGACAACTTGTGCACAAGGATTGTATGAGTTTCGCGGACGGTCGCCGGGGGCTAGGACCGATCCGATCCGGACGGAACGTATGTATAGTCGTATGTTACCCGGCAAAATGTTATACAGCGGGGCTCGCCACCCGCGTTGCACGTCAATTTGCCTTGAGACTATAACCTGTCCATTATGGCATCCAGCCAGTGATCCCCTTGTATATTTAAATATGTTGCAAACTAACTTGTGTCTTCATGGCAGGGAAGGCATGGTAAGTATTGTACAGGTAGTTCAGACGGGCAGGTAAAAGTCATCGAACGGTGACAAGTTTATTTCAGTAAATTCTATATGCTGCTTACTTGTAAATGAACTAAGGCAAGATAGAAAACCATAAATAATATGCATGCTTCATATAAACAACGTGTTGATTGGTATAGTTCGGTTAGCTCGCCTTCACCAGTATGTTTCGACATACTGACCCTCGTTGAAACAGATTCCCCGCACTAAGGCAGACCGAGCGAGGAGCCGAAGTCGTCTTCCCGATCCAGTCCAGCTGTAGGCGCGTCCTGATCGCGCCACCCTTGAAGCATTTTGAAGCAGGAGCTTGCAACTCTATACACAATGCAGCTCCGTGGGAAAGTCGTCCTCCAGCCCGGAGGTCTATACATTTTGAAGTTTAGTAAAGGGATGTAATGTACAGGACTGCTATCTCATTTTGTGTCAATACTTTTGTAAGCCCGTGCGGCAAATTAGCTGACTCGTTCAGGAGTTTGTAATAGATGTTCATTATCAATAAAGGAAACTTTTTCATGTTTCAACTTGTGTTCAATTTATCTACGTACTCTGAATATGTGCTCAATACAAATATCTCTAGCCTTGTGCGGGCGCAACCCCAGGCCCGCACGGCGGTCACGATTCAGGGGACGCCTCAAACGATTCCACAAAATCGGGTCGTGACATAGTGGTATCAGAGCACAGCTTCAAGTTCCTTTGATTCGTATGGGAAAAGTTCCTTTAACGATAAAATTCCTGTACGAACTCTTGAACTCGCTAGGCCAAAATGAGATACATTCATGCAATGAGTCCATAATACATTATGATCCTAATGTAATTTATCTTCTTTTGAAGGAATGGCACCAGCACAATATGCAGCGCTAGCACCGGACGAAATGTAAGGCAAAGAAAGTAGTTCGGGCACTTCGGGAAGTTCAAGGAGCCAGTGAGCCATGTCTCGCATCGATCCCATCCAGCAAATGTTGCAGATATTGGAGTCAAACCAACAAAGGGATGAAGCTCGCTACGAACGGGCCGAGAAGCAAGCGGAGGAGAGTCAGCTCAAGTTTCAAGACAATATAGAAGCTCGATTCTCAGTCCAACAAAAGCAGGTAGATGCCCTGCAACAGATCGTGCAGACTTTGGCTGACAACCATTCTGCCGCAACAACAGCGACTCCGGTGGAACAGCTCATGCTTGAAGTTGAGACGCCACAAATTCCAAGGATGAGGGAAGTGACTGCCTTCGACTTTGGCCACTTCAAGAAAGTCTGCAACACTCTATTCAACGGGACTGAGGACCCAATCGTGGCTCTAGATTGGTTGGCCGAACTTGAAGACCACTTCGCTCTGCTAGAGGTCCCCGAAGATAAATGCGTCGCATGCGCGCAACTACAGCTCCGCCTCAACGCGTACGATTGGTGGGACGTGCATCGACGATCTCTTCAATTTGACCATGGAGAGGAGGCGATCTCGTAGATGACTTTTCGTGCCGTGTTTGAAGAGGAGTTTATACCCCCTCCAGTACAATATCAGATGGAGAACGAGTTCGTGTAACTGAGGCAAGGCAGCATAACAGTTAAACAGTACTCTGCCGAATTCAACCGACTATCTAAATTCGCTAGGGCCTATTTACCTGATGTAGCGAGTCGAGCTAGAAGGTTTTAAGGTGGTCTACGCCCTGCCATCCATGTGCAGGTGGTCGTTCATCAGTATCGGACAATGCGGGAAGTCATGAATCATGCTTTATCTCTTGAACCGCTATATCCTCATGTTCCTACCGGCGCTGTGCATACCTACAATCACAAACGCCAAAGCAATGATAGAGGAAACAACGCTGCAAAGCGACAAAACGACGGTGGTCATCAGAAAGGGAACCGGAGACCATATTATGATTTCTGCAGAAGACGTGGGCACACCATCGACAAATGTTTCAGCAGGAGAGGGTTGTGCTTCAATTGTGGCGGACAAGGCCACATAGCGCAGGATTGTCCGCTTCCCTCTAACTTCCACCACAACGTAATATTCCCTAGCGGTAGGTTTTATTCTTAAGTTTTGGGACGAAACTTCCAATTAGTTGGGTAGGATGTGGCGCCCCGTTTCCCCTATTCGGGAAGCACGGCTAAGAAATACAAGATGATATCGTTCGATCGGGATAGATTGAAATAAGAACTCGTCTTCATTATGGATTTGTTTCTTCAGAATCGATTCCCATATTCAGTGGACCGTGCCTCCGGGATCGACTTAGCGGCAGAGTCAGGAGGGACCTCTCCGCTGTTATCTTTGTTGCCTCGGATTTCGATGTCGCTTGTTGCTTTCGTGCTTTGAGTTGGTTTTCGGATTTGCTTGGATTTTTTTGAACGGTTTTGATGGATTTTATTATTTTCGTTCATTGAACTGCACTTCAATTCCGAGAATGGAAAGAGAGGAAGGGGTATTAATCGAGCTGTTCGTGGATGCAGGTGAACGAGCAGTAGGCAGCTTACGAGCGGAGTCTTGAAGCGCCTCTTCCCTTCTCCCTTCCAACCAACTAAGTGAGTGGCTACCATCCCGATTAGCTAGCCCTGCTTCCAAGTCTTCACACCTAATAAATCTTGCATCCTTGTTTGTCCCGATCAAACGATACCAAGTAATAACTAAAAGATGTCAAGATAAAAAGGAGAATAGACTTGTATTATTGCTTGTCAACTATACTTGTGAACTGTTATCTTATTGTATGCTAGTTCATTGCAAATGTTCTATAAATTATGCTAAGTATAGAACACACCGTGTATGCACATAATTGTTCAAGGAGGCTATGCTAAATGAATCATGAAATACTGCTTGTCTTGTACTCGTTTTGCCTCAACTGCATGAACTGTTAACTTAGTAAACATATCGTTCGATCACGGACAACTTGTGCATAAGGATTGTATGAGTTTCGCGGATGGTCGCCGGGGCGCTGGGACCGATCCGATCCGGACGGAACGTATGTATAGTCGTATGTTACCCGGCAAAATATTATGCAGCGGGGCTCGCCACCCGCATTGCACGTCAATTTTCCTTGAGACTATAACCTGTCCATTATGGCATCCAGCCAGTGATCCCCTTGTATATTTAAACCTGTTGCAAACTAACTTGTGTCTTCATGGCAGGGAAGGCACGGTAAGTATTGTGCAGGTAGTTCAGACGGGCAGGTAAAAGTCACCGAACGGTGACAAGTTTATTTCAGTAAATTCTATATGCTGCTTACTTGTAAATGAACTAAGGCAAGATAGAAAACCACAAATAATATGCATGCTTCATATAAACAACGTATTGATTGGTATAGTTCGGTTAGCTCACCTTCACCAGTATGTTTCGACATACTAACCTTCGTTGAAACAGGTTCCCCGCACTAAGGCAGACCGAGCGAGGAGCCGAAGTCATCTTTCCGATCCAGTCCAGCTGTAGGCGCGTCCTGATCGTGCCACCCTTGAAGCATTTTGAAGTAGGAGCTTGCAACTCTATACACAATGCATCTCCGTGGGAAAGTCGTCCTCCAGCCCGGAGGTCTATATATTTTGAAGTTTAGTAAAGGGATGTAATGTACAGGACTGCTATCTCATTTTGTGTTAACACTTTTGTAAGCCCGTGCGACAAATTAGCTGACTCGTTCAGGAGTTTGTAATAGATATTCATTATCAATAAAGAGAACTTTTCCATGTTTCAATTTGTGTTCAATTTATCTGCGTACTCTGAATATGTGCTCAATACAAATATTTCTAGCCTTGTGCGGGCGCAATCCCAGGCCCGCACGGCGATCACGATTCAGGGGATGCCTCAAACGATTCCACAAAATTGGGTCGTGACACCACGAGGTTCCAGCAAGACGATATTCTACCACTACCATAATTCACTCCACCGATACCATCGATGCCAGCTTTTCAGCCAGGGCAACCTATGGAAGGACATCAGCTATTTCAGGTATTCTATGCAATGATGCAAGCTCAATAGCAAGTTCAGCAAGAGGCCCAGCAACGCTAGGCAGAGAACTTAAGGAACAGTATAATGACAGCATTGGAGCAGGCGACTCCACCAGCCAGACAACCATCGACAGGATCTATCTCGGATTTTCACCACCTAAAGCCACGTACATTCTCAAGCAAGGAGGAGCCCACGGAGGTCCATGAGTGGCTCACTAACAACCAGCATCACTTGGAAGTAGCTGAGCTTTCGAGGGAGCACTGGATGACTGCCGCCAAGATGCAGCTGACGGACAACGCACATCATTGGTGGCTCTCTGAAGAGAAATGACTTGAGTTAGACCGAGTTACTTGGGAGGAGTTCTCTAGACTCTTCCAGGAGATGTATATTCCATCTATTGCTGGGCAAAACTTCGAGAAAAGTTTAATCGTCTCACCCAGGACAATATGACGGTGGAAGAGTACAATACAGAGTTCATACGATTGAGCCTCTTCGCACCTACACTGATCCCGACAGAAGAAAAGAAGGCAAAGAAATTCTTTGACGGACTGAGCTTTGAACTACAGAGACAGATTGGCGCAGTTGCACCTACTTTTCATACGGACGTCCTTGTAGCAGCCCGATGCATGGAGCGCATCCACAGGAGGGAGTCAAGCCAAAAGAGAACGTACGCATTAGTACAGCTCGAGCACCACACGGAGAGCTTGCAAAGCGATCCCAGATGAGTCCACCACAGAGAGCAGCATCATGAGCCCCATCCCTTCCTACTTGTCACTACTGTGGCAAGGTAGGCCATATTGAGAGAGAATGCAGACGCAAATTGGGATTATGTTTAGCTTGCGGATCCAGTCAGTATTCAACCAGGGATTTCCCTGAGCACCGGGTAGGAACACCAATGGTTCACCGACTAGCTTTACCAGCACCAGAGTCAATCCAGCAGCCACATCAACCATCTTATCCAGCACCAGGAGCATCACTGGCAGAAGATGGAGGATTCAGACCACCAGCACCGGGAGGATATCAGCCGAGGCCAGCCTAGGCACCACAGGCAGCACTCTTTCAGCAGGCCCAGTAACAACAGAGGGCACCACCACAGGGACTTGGACAGGCTTTTGCGATGACAGTGAAGGAGACTCGGACTCGAGGAGTAGAAAATATGGGTAAGATTTAGTCTTATCGTAGCTAGCTATAGTAACGAATATTCTTGGTAGTACTTTAGCATGTTCATGTTAGTTCCATTCCCTAGCCTATACCCAGTATTATGTAGCATGAACTTGTTAGTCTAGAGTAGTAATATGTAAGTGGTACCCAAGTTTTCATAAGTTGTTGTTGATCCTTGCTCTAATCAAACTCCTTTACTCTTGAGTTACTTATCTCTCATTGCCTAGGAGAAGTTTTTATTGCTTTCCTACATGTTCTGCTTGAACAAAACTCTCACCCTTCCTCTCAATTTTTTCCTTGTTCATGGTCCTTTATCCTTTGTGTCATGCTTCAAAAAATGGCATGCAACCGCGTCATCTCTTCTGGAGCAAACCTTTCCTGACAGATTATGTTTTATTTTCTTAATTACGAGGACGCAATTCTTTTAAGGTGGATAGATTGTGAGCATCATGATTTTTATATAGGGTTAGTTCGGTAATTAATAATTATTTTATTTATTTTAATATTTATTTGATAATTTAATCGAACTTTGGAAACCAACTCCCATGGTTTTAAGATCTTGAGTGCAACACTAGCCTTTCCCTTCCAACCAACCTAGCATGCTCGACTTAGACGAGTCAAATTAGGCTCCTGCCATGACTGTCCCTCATAAATTTGCAATCATATGCCTTATTTTGGTCGCACAACTTTCGTGACACAATTACGAGAAAATGATGATTAATTAACCATTTAGTCATGGCGTAAGATTTTAACATGCCACCCCGACCCATTGCTTCCAACTAAATCCACGATATGAGCCTAACTGGTCCTATTACGAACATGACCCTCGAGTTGCATTATTTGAACCCCCTACCTGCTCCCAATTTAATATTATGTAGAAAATATAATTTAAGGATTTATTTAATTATTTTAATATCCATTAATATTTAGTAAATATATTGTTTAATTAATATAAATTGGTTGTAGATTATTTATTGGAGAAAATATAAAAAAATTAGAATTTTTTTCAAGTGCCTAACTATTTTTAAGAATTTTTTGTGTTTAATTATTGAATAAATAAAAGAAATAATACAAAAAAAGAAAATAGAAATTAAACCCTATCCAAACCCAATAACCCAAACCCAAAACCTAATCCTAACTCTAAACTAACTCTTCTCCCAACTCACGTACAGAGCCCCCTTATATATATCTACATACATATATAAGCATATATGTATGCACACAACACAAAACCCTAACTTGAATCCCACCTCCACCCTAACCATCACCCCCTGCGCGCGCACAACAGAAACTGCGGCCCCTACATTGAGCGCAGCCTTCGCCCTCCTCCCTCGTCCGATTCTCGTCCCGTCTTCGCTGGTATGTTCACAACCTAACCCTCTAGGATTTCCTTCAAGTGAAACGAATTTAGGCACCCCGGTTTGATCGAAAAATCGACCAGAAGTTGGCCGAAAAACTGTTCGAAAATAGTCCAGAATTTTGATCCAAACCCCCATGTTCATGTCCAATTTTCTACCATCTCGTTAATTATTTTTAAAATATAATTGAAGGGACTTCTTCACAATATAACCAAAAATTTTATTGTTCTTTTAGTTTTTATTAGTTTGCTTTAATGGTTAAATTATTCTTGTTCCAAAACGACCAAAAACTTATTTTTAAAATACTCAAATTCTCGCAATACGGGATGCGTCCCGCCAAATGAGACAACTTCGTCATGTGCAAGTTGCATCGAAAGGCATGTAACATAAACGCGGACGTGTGGGCTTTCGCGGAACTTGATTTGGATGTACGTGCACACCGGAATCAACGCGTATCCACCGAAAAACCCCGTATTAGCCTATTCTGACACTCATCATAACTTCGTATGTGCTTGTCGTTTCGCAACAAAACTTATGCCATTGGATTCACAGCGTTATGCTGGTCCTGTGACTCAAGTTTGGTTCGATTCTGAGAACGTTGACGAAATATCGCTTCGTGGGCCCCACGATTCCACATGACGGGCAATTTCATGATCGGCTCATCAGAATCTAGTTCTGGAAATTTTATTTGGTTCGTATCGTCGTTCTAGACTCGTAGACACTGAGTGGGACAAATTTGGAGAACTTTGTCTTCGGCACATTTTACGGTGCGAAGTGGACCACATGTGGACCCCGCTTTGACCCAAAACTGTCAATTTTGTCCATGTGTCCAAATTAGACTTATGGATAAATCCTAGCTATTTCAAGTATTCGGAGAACATTAGTGATGTTTGTTCAGCATCCGGAGGTGTACGTGCATATTCCACTTTCTCAGGAGCTGTTGACGGAGTTCAGAACCCAGACAAATGTACCTTGCCAAACCTGCAGAGATAATATTATATTATTTGCTTGTGTTCTTCCTAAATATATATACTCTTGTGATGTGCCTGTTCAACCTAGGACTGTGAGACGTTGCTTAGCGTCCGAATAAGATTCGGGTGTCGACACCGTACGCGGAGTCGTGCAACGTCACTTAGAGAGTTGATTCCGCGATCCTATATTTTTACGTGCTTGCTTTACCAAGTACGGCCATACCGTAGGATACTTGACACTATTTTATGTGACAGAATCTTTCCTGAGATATTCATGGTGATTCTGTATAGGCTTACAGGATTCGTGACATGAGACTTGCATATTACATGGATATTATTATGACTCATTGTACTAGCTAGAGGTCATGATCTTGCGTGTTATGGATATGAGACGTCGTGGACATGAGACATGAGATTACATTGGGTGGGGAGAGACACACAGGCTACAGGATGATTACATACATATATATTTATTATTGCGGTCCTTTAGCCTCTGTTCCAGAGCTTGGCCCATTACTTAATATTCCTGCTACCGGCTCCCCGACACAGAGCTTGTAGTAGTTTCAGCCTGAGTACTAGTGATGCTCTCATTTTGCATTTTACTTAGCTGGTTACATAGCTTGCCCTGAGGATCTATTTATATTTATTTGTTGCATTTCATTTGGCTTGAGTGTTTATTGTACCTTGCTATGTCCCCTGAGGACCTGGATCCGGATTATGTCCCCAAGTGTAGACGAGGAGAGTTATCCCAAGGTTTACGGACAGGTGCTACTATTAGAGAGGTACAGGTTGCAGAGGACGAGGTTGTCCGGAGGACTTCTCTTGAGCATACAGTATTCTTACCATTCATTATTTATGCTTAGTGTTCTTGGATATTTGATCTTGCAGTAAATTTTGGATATTGTACTTAGATTTATATTTTTTTCTATTTTGATAACAGGTTGTTCTCCGTGACATTATTTATATTTCTTTGATTGGACAGATCATTTTATATTATTGTGACTAGACTTGTATCTTTGTGATTTCATTATTTATTGTGGATGAGATTAGATATATAAAGTGTGACAGGTATTCGTAGACCATTTTTATGTATTACAGCTTAAGTGCACTCTAACGGGTCCATTAAATTGGGTTTGCCCATTGGAGTTGTGTTGTTGGCCATTGCTACGTAGCTAGTCCCTCGGTATTTTGGGACTGGGGCATGACATCAAGGTAGCGCGGGGCTCGAGGCATTCCGCTGCCTAAGATAATACGTGAATCGGGGTAGCATAGAAAACAAAACTGACGCACGTACACCAAGGTCCACATATCCCGAAAAGTAACGACGGCACAAAAAACGAAAAGGGCGGAGGATAGTGGAGACGACGACAAGGGTGGGGGTCACGGTGAAGGTGCTAGAAGTGGTGGTGGTGGTAGTGGTGGTCGTGAAGATAGTGTTGGTGGCCGAAAGTGGTGACAATGGTGGTGGTGCAAGGTGGTGGTGGTGGCGGCGGGAGCCAAGAAAGAGATAGGGGTCGAGAGAGAGAGAGAGAGAGAGAGAGAGAGAGAGAGAGGGAGAGAGAGGTCAGGAAGAAGGGGGGAGACCGAGGGAGAAAGAGAGGGAGAGGGATCGTGAGAGAGAGGGAGGTCGGGTGAGAGAGAGAGAGAGCCGAAAGGGGAAGAGGGAGAGAGATACCTGAGAGAGAGAGAGTGAGAGAGAGAGGGGGGGCTCCAGCTCCAGGCGAGGGTGGGAGGTGAGTGAAGGAAGAGAGAGTGCACGAGATGGGGGCAGAGCAAGAGTGAGCGGGTGAGAGGTGGTTGCGGCTGAGAGTGTGAGGGAAAGGGGTAGGTGAGTTTCAAGATGTTTAATGGGTCGGCCCGGCCCGAGGCCCGCTTTGACAGGGTTTGACCCGGTTCGGGTCGGTCCAGGCCCAAGCTGTTACCAAAAGTGGGTCGGGCTGTCCCGGTTTAATTGGCACCCAGCCCAGACCCGTGACCCGGTCCGCGGTGGACCGGGCCGAACCGGTCTGGGTCCGGGCTGGCCTGGTTATATATATATATATATATATATATAAGTTAATAAATTCTAGTTAAAATTTATAAATTTTTGTTACTAAATTATTTTTGTCTAAATTTAAATTTATAAGCTATTATTTGTTAGAAAGTCTTTTTTTATAATTTATGTACAAATTTATGTAAACATTAAGTAAGAAAATTTTATTTGATTTCTTTATATCAATATTTATATAACTTTAAGTATAAATTAAAATCTAAATATTTATAAGTTGAAATTTATTTGTGAATTTTTTTTAATAACTTGTAAAAAATGTATAATTTTTTTTAAAATTTTACTTTAAGTATATATTGTAAAACCCCTAATTTTGAAAACCGTATTAATTATTTAATTAATTATTTTATTTATTTATAGTATTTATTAGCTAATTAGAAGAAATAAAAATTATTGAATTTTTATTTCTAGGTAATTGTGCATTTAGAGATTTATGGAGCAATTATTATTTTACCTTAATTTATTTCATGTAGGAGACCTTGTAGAAGGATAAAAGACTAGTTTTATGTACAAATATAAATTTCTAGAATTTATATATATATATATATATATATATATATATATATATATATATATATATATATATATATATATATATTATTTAATAAGAATAGAGAATGGAAAAAGAAATATAAGAGAAAAGAAAGAATAAAAGAAAAGAAAGAAAAAGAAATGATAAAAACCCTAACCCAAACCCGCTAGCTCTAAAACCATACCCGCCTAATCCCTACCCAAACCCACGTAGAAATCCCAGCAACAGCAGCAGTAAATTCCCCCGACCCGCGCGCGGAAGCCCCTCCCCGCTCTATATATATATATATATATATATATATATATATATATATATATATATATATATATATATATATATATATACCTTATACTAAAACCCTAACCCTAAACCTTACTCACCTCTAACACCGACGCCGACCCAGCGCCGCCCCGACCACCGGAAATCCGCCGTCGACATCCGTGTCCCCCGCGCGCGCCGCGACAGAAAACTACAGCAGCGTACCCATGTTCACGCATAGATTCCCGTTCCATCTCGCGACCAAATTCGACCCCATCTTCACCGATATGTTCACGACCTATCCCTCTTCCAACTCTGTGTGTTAGTTTTATTCGATCAGCGAGTAACCCTAGGTAAAAACGGAGACCAAGTTGGAAAAAAACGACAACTTTTAATCTCAGAAAAACTATTGTAACCACCCATGTTTATGGACTCGTATCTCCCACCAAAGGGATCCCTACTTAGAAATTCCTTTTGCTATGTGAAGACCACCTAACCTAGATTATTTTTTTGTTAATTACATTATTTAATTTTATGTTGTATGCAGAATTAAATTGGGTTAAAAATTACTAAAAACTTGTTTTCGAAACTTTAAAATTTGTGATACGGGTCGTGCCCTGCCAAACGGGACCGCCCCGTCGCGTACCAATTGCATCGAAAGGCGCGTATGATATGTCCAGACGTGTGGGCCTTTGCGGAAACTGATTTGGACGCGTGTGCGCGTCAGAATCATCCCGTATCCGCGAAAAGTTCTCGTATCGCGACTTTTGCAAAACCCCACACCATTTATTGTACGCTCGTCAGAATACAACGAAACTTGCTCCACTAGACTCGTGGTATCGCGTTGGTCCTGTGACCCAATTTTCACGCAATTCTGAAATAGTTGACCAAGCCGCCTATTTGCGGGCCCTACGGTTGACTTTTTGGGCAAAATTGTGTTCGGCTCACCGGAATCCAAAATTGGACATACCGTTGAGTTCGTATTGACATTTAGAATTTGTTTGACCTATAATTTGTCCTATTTAGAGACTGTTACCCCTGGCACGCTTTCGGTGCAAAGTGGGCCACATGTGGACCCCACTTGACCCAAAATTACCATTTTGCCCCTGTGTCCAAATTGGACGAAAGGGTAGTATTTTCTAGCTATCTCACTGATTCCGGAAATGTTGGTGATGTCTATTTCAGTATCCGGAGACGTTTGTTCGGAGGCCTTAGTTCCTGATCCTGTGTCCATGACCTCTGGACGCTTACACTTTACAGATTGCTTGCCAGGCAAGTATATCTTGTCATTGTACTGTGATTACATTCCATATAATGCATGTATATTTTATTTTTGTCATTTAATCCATATATTTTAACTACTATATAAACTACGCGTCCAAGGAAACTTGGGTACAACGACGGTGATGTCATATTCTGTTTTTATTATGTATATGTATTTGGACCTACTTTATGAGACCACCCCATTATTATGAGGCATTCGTATGTTTCATTGGCCATGACACTGTTCTTACACGAGTGTGAGTCACATGTAGGACACGGACTTGCGTACTCGGCTGGCCATTGGTACGTATAGGTCGTACGACGGATAAGGATAACTGTCGATAGAAACTTTGCATGCTAGAAGATCTGGCAGTTATTTAGAGGTATTATCGTGTCATGGATGTGACATGCTTAGAGCATGGGGTGGGGAGAACAACAAGTAAGGCATTTGGGCTTCTTTGCACTTTCCTTGTGTAACCCGTACGCTCTGCCGGAGATGCGCGGTCATGATGACCACCATATATTATATATTATCAGGCGGCCTCTGCTGTTCAAAAGACGACATGCTTTGTAGTCCCCTGAATCTCCAAGAGAATCATGCCAATCCTATTTTAGCTAGATAGCCCACTTGTTGGAAATTTGTTCTCAAACTGCATTCACTTAGACGGTTAGGCGACCCCATTGGATGTTTATTTTTTTAGTACTTTATTGGCATGTTTATATGTATCTTGTTACGTCCCTCTGAGGACCTGGTCCCTTTCCAGATATAGACGGGCAAGATTATCCACAGGAGTACGGACCTGGACCTGAAGTTTCTTATCAGACTGAGGAGGTCTTACCTTCGGAGTATCTTTGATTCATTGCAGCTGTTAGAGATTCTAGTTGCTATTTCTTTTTGGACATTTATCTTATATTAGAGTCTGATCTCTTCTCTTTTTAGTAGTTTTAGTATAGTCGATTTACAGTGGATTTATTTCCATCCGACTATCATACTTTGATACTTCCTATTGATATTCAGTTATGTATTCCCATTTATTTATTTGTACTGTGGATGAGATATAGATTGCGTGTGACTTATTGACAGTATATTACCACTGGTAGATTTGATATTCATGTACAGCGTACGTGTGTGTCCTATACTTCTTCTAATCGTTTCGTCCACCTGCAGAGAGATGGATATGCGTTGTAAACTCCCTCACCCAAAATAGGTATTTTGTGTATATTTTATATTATTATATTTATTATAGATGTTGAATTTATTTAGAGTATTCTCTTAGTTAATTAGAAAATAATTTTTTTAGTATATTTACTTATATAAATATTTATTTAGAATTATTTTTAGGCTATTTTAGATTATTGGGATTTTTCCATAATTTTTTAGTTAATTAAAAACTAGTAACACTAATTTTCTAGGACTTTGAAGAATTTATTTTATGTTAAAACTTAATTAAAAATATCCCAAAATTTTATTTTAGGTTCTAAATAGTCAAATATATTTTCTAGAATTTTCGGGGAATTTTTTGAATATTTAGTATTTATTGGGAGTTATTTAGGCTAATAACTAATTTTTAGGACTTGTAGAAATTATTGTGCAATCCCAGGAATATAGAATGGACCCACGTTATTTTATAGGGTTTATAATATTATTATATATTTTCTGGAATTATTTAAAAAAATTTGGAATAAGTTTAGTATTTATTTTTAGTTATATGGGTAAAACTAATGTTTAGAGCTTCTCCTAATTATAGTAGGAAATCTATGAATATAAAATTATCCCAAATATTTTTCTAGAGTTTTTAAATTTAAAATATATTTTTTATAATTTTTCCAAATTTTTATGATTATTTTTAATATTTATTTTGAGTTATTTAGATATAAAATGACTTAAATAATGTTTTGATAAACTCAAATCAAAAACAAATAATATAACAAAAACCATCCAATCAGATTCTGACACATGTCAGCCTATAAATATCCTTTCAGTCGCAGGTACATCCCTATATATATATTATTATAACCCTAATTATCCCATTATTTTAGAGAGAGATTTTGGAGAATTGTCATCTAGGGTTCCTTCATCTTCCACAAGCCATTGCGCATAGCTCCGGACTCCAAACGAGGTCTAGTTTCTTGCGTTAGAAAGATATTGAGGTTAGCTTTCGGATTATATAAAATTTTTTACGAAATTATGAGTATTAAATTCTGGAAAATTTGTAGAGCACAGTATATCCGAAAATAAACATGTTTCAATATTTTCGCGATTTCGGGAGAACCAGGAATCAGAATCATGAACCGTTTAAAGTTTCGGAAAGCTAATGTCTAGATAATTGACATATGTTTTTCCCAGAATTTAATTCGAATTATTTATATACTATTAATTCTGTAGAACTTCTAGGTTAGAATTTAATCATCGGTGCACAATACAAAAATTTGTATGTGCCATAATTCTCAAACGAATTTGAATTCGGACGAGCCGTAAATTCTAGCATGTTTTTGACGCTGAAACCTACAGGAAATCATGCATGAAAGTTGAGTTTGTGTCGGTTGACTTTTTGGTCAACAGATCGCCTCGATTTGCGTGCCATGAGTCTCGAGTTGATAAAATTTAGTTTCTTTGGACAAAATTTAGGAATTAAGATAAAAATTAGAATAATAAGATTAAAATAAGATTTTAGAGTAATTATTCTAGAATTAAATAAATTAAAATAAATTATCTTTTGACGTGATAAATTTGTAATACATAGGCTATTTGGACTGTGACTTGGACTCTGATTCATACCAGCAGCAGGACCCCAGGCAAGATACCTTGCCAAATTGTTTACAGTACTTTGCATGCTATTTATATTTCTGTTTATTCATTGCCTGTGTAGTCTTGTTCAGTTATATTCATTGCATGTGTAGTTCGTTCAGTCATTACTATATATATTAGATATGTTGACACACACTTGACACCTAGTATCATGAGAGGAAAATCATTAGGCGTATGGGCTTTTAACCACTCTGGTAAACCGTAGTATATAGTTCGCACTACGGGCGTGTGTCGCGCTGGTCGCTACCCCCGCGGTATGTCGATTTCTGGAGTCTCGCTGGTCGCTACCCCCGCGGTATGTCAATTTCTGATGTCCATTGACGTGTATGTAAGTTGTGAGATAGATCGAGTAGCCTACCCTTGCCCATACGTTGAAAAGTTGTCCTCATTTGCATTTATATAGATTGTCCTGTACAGCGTACTTATCTATTTTCAAATATGATGCATGTTTACTGTATTCAAATTGGCTCGTATTTTCTGTATCTTGTTACGTCCCTCTGAGGACCTGGTCCTCTGCCAGGTGTATCTGTTCTTGAGTATTTGCAGGAGCGTAGATTTGGATGATTACATAGGTTTCGAGGATGTCTTCTCTTCGAGCCGTGATTGATAGCTGGTATTCTTATATAGTGTTTATTGTGTTGTACTCATATTATAGTTGCTCTTATATTCGAGTTGGTAGTGGATTTGTTTCCATCCAACTATCATCCTTAGATATTTCTTATTGAGATCTAGTTATATAGATGCTGGTTATTCATTTATATTAATTTTCGTGGATGAGATTTAGATCGTATCCTGTGACTTGTGATACATTTTATACCACTCGTGGATTATATATTCATATTACAGCGTACGTATGGATTTGGTTTCCATATATTGGAGTTGCCATATCCATGCGGCTGACATGCTTACGTGTTCCTAGTCCTATGTATTTTGGGACTGGGGCGTGACATGCGTAGTGGATGTATTACCGCCGATGGCGACACACCTTCGGAAGTCAATGGCCAAACTCGAGAAGACATCTCGACGATTCCTAGACTTTTGGGGCCAGATGGACAGACTTACAATCCAGTTCCGTCTAATCCTTCTGCTTCACCTAATGGGACTCTTCCAGCTTCATCAGCACCACAGGATGGCCAGATACAGCTATTCCAATTCTTCCAAATGATGATGCAGGAACAAAGATAGTAGATGGCCATAGTGGCTGCGGAGCAGAGGCAGCAAGCAGCAGAGCAGAGGCAAGAATTTCTGGCAACACTTGAGAGGATGGCTGCACAGGCAACTATACCAGCTCAGACACTAGTTCCAGTACCGCGAGCTAGAGTTGGTTCAGTCAAGAACTTTATACATATGGGTCACAAGCCGTATAAAGGCACTAAGAGCCCAGAGGAGACTACAAACTGGATTATCCACACTCAGAAGTTATTAGAAGCATCACAGCTACCTACGGATCTATGGATGACAAGCGTAAGGATGCTGCTAGATGGTAACGCTCATCACTGGTGGGAATCAATGGAGCGCCAGTTGGGTACATATCAGACTTGGGAATAATTCTTGGAGTGCTTTGAGAGGAAGTACTTCCCGAATACTGTAAGGGACGCATTGTACGATCAGTTTCTTCATCTAGAGCAGGGGAACAAGATAGTTGGCGAGTATGATGCAGAGTTTAGTCGTCTCAGTCAATATGGCGCTGTCCTGATACCGAATGACTTGGGAAAGGCTAAGAGGTTTCACCGCGGACAGACGTAGGAGCTCCAACACTACACTAGCTCACAGTCCCGGATCTCTTATGCCGAATTATTGACAGAAGCTAGATTACAAGAGACCATCAGCAAGGGAAAAGGAGGTCAACTGAGGACACAACAAGGACCAGCAAGGACACAACAAGGACCAACAATGATACAACAAGGAGGGCCTATCAGACGTCTTTTGGCATAGCAACAACAGTATCAGCATTAAGCAGGACCGTACCAGATTTCAGAGAAGCCCTACTGCAATTATTATGGGAAACA
The DNA here is from genome assembly GCA_036927795.1 of Iris macrosiphon. Classification (NCBI taxonomy): domain Eukaryota; kingdom Viridiplantae; phylum Streptophyta; class Magnoliopsida; order Asparagales; family Iridaceae; genus Iris; species Iris macrosiphon. The sequence continues at coordinate 45,661,282 of JAYESA010000009.1, forward strand.
CGGGCACATTTTAAGAGACTGTCGGAATCATTTGGGACAATGTATGAGGTATAGTTCCGGACAGCATATGGCTAGAGACTGTCTAATGCAGCGGACATTGACACTTCCACCGCCAGTACAGAGGCTAGCACTTCCCGTACCGAAACCAGTTCAGCAGACGACTAGATCAGGAGCACCTCGACCTCCAGCAGAAGGAGGATTTCAGCGAGGACCACCACTACCTACTCAAGAGGATCAGTACACGAGGGCCAGTCATGGATTACCACAGAGTAATGGACAAGCTTTTGCACTAGAAGTGGATGACATGGATCAGGAGATTGATGTCATAGTAGGTATTACTCTTGCTTTTACTTTTTCTGCTGTGACATTATTTGATACGGGAGCCACCCACTCGTTCATATCTTCTAGTTTTATTGCCAAACACAATATTGCCACTACACCTTTACCTAGTTGTGTTAGAATTCTCACCGGAGGAGGAGTTGTACCTGTTAGTCAGATTTGTAGATCGTGTCCTGTAGTGATTCATGGCAGAGAGATGAATGCCCGACTCTTAGTCCTTCCTATGCCAACCTTTGATATTGTGCTTGGAATGGACTGGCTAAGCAAGTACCACGCTTTCTTTGATTGTTTTAGAGGAAGCATTCTTTTTAAGGTACCAGGCCAGCCTGAACTTGAGTTTGCACGAGGATCCACAGAAGCCCTTGATGGTGTGCAGCTTGCAATGGACGATGTTATTTATCATCCTATTATTTCAGAGTTTCAAGACATTTTTCCAGAGGAATTGCCAGGATTACCACCAGACAGAGACGTAGAATTCTTAATTGAATTGACACCCGGAGCAGCACCCATAGCGTCGCATGTTTATAGATTAGCGAAGAAGGAGATGGATGAGCTGAAGACACAGTTGAAAGAATTAGATTAGAAAGGTTTCATCCGACCGAGTGCATCACCCTGGGGAGCACCAGTGTTGTTTGTACCAAAGAAGGATGGGTCAGTGCATATGTGCATTGACTACAGAGCCTTATAAATACCCATTGCCACGCATTGATGACTTATTTGATCAGCTTAGTGGAGCCAAGGTGTTCTCAAAGATAGACTTGAGATCGAGATATCACCAGGTGAAGGTACGGAAGCAGGACATCTTGAAAACCGTATTCAGGATAAGATATGGACACTACGAGTTTCTGGTTATGCCATTTGGGTTGACCAATGCTCCAGCTATCTTTATGGACTTAATGAATCGAGTATTCCATCAGTATTTGGACCAGTTCGTGGTCGTCTTCATAGATGGCATACTTGTCTATTCGAAGAGCCATGAGGAGCACGAGAAGCACCTGCGGATTGTTCTAGAGACATTGAGGAGCGAGCAGTTATATGCAAAGCTCAGTAAATATGAGTTTTCTTGGACAGAGTTTCGTTTCTTGGATATGTCGTTACGGGAGATGGTATCTCTGTTGACCCAGAGAAAATCTCGGCAGTCGAAACATGGCCCGTTCCTAAATCAGCATCGGAGGTGAGGAGTTTTCTTGGACTTGCAGGATATTACCGACGGTTCGTAGAGAAATTCTCAAGGATAGCAGCACCTATAACTCGGTTAACGTGCAAGGATCAAGAGTTCGTATGGACCGATGAGTGTCAAACCACTTTCGAGGAGTTGAAGAAGCTACTGACCACATCACCAGTATTGACTATTCTATCAGGATCAGGAGGTTATATGATTTACAGTGACGCATCAGAAATAGGCTTGGGATGCGTGTTGATGCAGCATGGCAAGGTGATTGTATATGCATCTAGACAGTTATGAGTGCATGAGAAGAATTATCCAACTCATGACTTGGAACTTGCAGCCGTTGTTTTTGCTCTGAAGCTATGGAGACATTACTTATATGGGGAACGAGTGGAGATCTATACAGACCACAAAAGCCTTAAGTATGTCTTCACGCAGAAGGAGTTAAATATGAGACAACGTCGATGGCATGAGTTGATGAAGGATTTTGAGATAGAGCTACATTATCACCCAGGCAAGGCTAACGTTGTAGCAGACGCGTTAAGCCGAAAACCAGCCGCTTACTTCTTGACGATGCAGGCAGAATTATTGGAGGACTTGTAAGAGCTTGGCATATAAGTGGTATTACCTGGAGCAGATGGGACATTAGCCAACTTGCAAGTACAGTCATCACTAGTAGAGAGGATTAAGGCAGCTTTGCCTACAGACGCTAGATTCAGGAGATTAAAAGAGAGGACAGAGGCCGGAGAGCAGACGGGATTGCGCATTCATGATGATGGGACATTATATTGTAGTGATCGTCTATATGTTCCCAATGGAGAGATTCGACAGGAGCTGATGGCAGAAGCTCATAGTTCGATATATTCTATTCATCCTGGAGGCACCAAGATGTATCGTGACTTACGACAGCACTTTTGGTGGCATGGAATGAAAAGAGAGAGAGAGCTCGCTTTGTAGATAAATGTCTAGTATGTCAGCAGGTAAAGGCGGAGCATCAGAGAACAGCAGGGTTGTTGCAACCACTTCCGATTTCAGAGTGGAAGTAGAAGCACATCACTATGGACTTCGTCACGGGTTTTCCCAAGAGTCCAAGGGGAAGAGAAGCAGTATGGGTAATAGTGGATCGACTCACCAAGTCAGCCCATTTCTTGCCTTTTAGAGTTGGCCAGTCTACAGAAGCTTTAGCTGACTTATACATGAGGCAAATTATGAGATTACATGGCATACCGGTCAGCATTGTATCAGACAGGAATTGGCATTTTACATCACACTTTTGGAGAAGCATGCAAGAGAGTCTTGGGACTCGTCTGATGTTCAGTACATCTTATCACCCGCAGACATATGGGCAGTCTGAATGTACTATTCAGACACTGGAGGATATGTTGAGGACTTATATGTTAGACTTTGGAGGATCATGGGAGGACCACCTACATCTTTTGGAGTTTTCTTACAATAATAGCTATCAAACGAGCATTCAGATGGCTTCGTTTGAAGCATTATATGAAAGAAAGTGTAGGTCTCCCGTGTGTTGGAGTGACGTGGGAGAACGTTAGATTCTGGGACCAGAGTTGGTAGTCAACACCGTTGAGACAGTGAAGAAGATACAAGGGCACTTGCGAGCAGCGTAAGACAGGCAGAAGCAGTGGGCAGACCTTCATCGTCGTCCCTTAGAGTTTAAAGAGGGCGATCATGTCTTCTTGAGGATATCACCTACTAGAGGCACCATTCGATTCGGAGGGCGTGGCAAGTTGAGCCCAAGATATATTGGACCATTCGACGTGCTAGAGAGAGTGGGAGAAGTGGCGTATCGACTCGCACTACCACCTTCACTCGAGGGAGTACATGATGTATTTAATGTGTCACAGCTTAGGCGATATATGGCAGACAACAGTCATGTTCTCGACCATTCTGAGATCATCATTGGGCCGAGCTTGTCATATCAAGAGCAACCCGTGGGGATCCTTGATCGTCGAGAGAAAGTGTTGAGGAACCAGTCTATCCCCTTGGTTCACGTGGCATGGAAGCATGGCGCGCCAGGAGAATCAACTTGGGAGCACGAGGACGACATGCACAAACATTTTTCGTATCTATTCGTAGACCAAGGTATGAATTTACTTTATAAATTTCTATCTTATACCATCCTTGACCTTCTATCGTGGCTTAGTTTTAATTTCGAGGACGAAATTTTTATAAGTTGGGTAGAATGTAAAACCCCTAATTTTAAAAACCCTATTAATTATTTAATTAATTATTTAATTTATTTATAGTATTTATTAGTTAATTAGAAGAAATAAAAATTATTGAATTTTTATTTCTAGGTAATTGGGCATTTAGAGATTTATGGAGCAATTATTATTTTACCTTAATTTATTTCATGTAGAAGACCTTGTAGAAGGATAAAAGATTAGTTTTACGTACAAATATAAATTTCTAGAATTTATATATATATATATATATATATATATATATATATATATATATATATATATATATATATATATATATATATATATATATATATATATATATATATTGTTTAATAAGAATAGAGAATGGAAAAAGAAATATAAGAGAAAAGAAAGAATAAAAGAAAAAAAAGAAAAAGAAATAATAAAAACCCTAACCCAAACCCGCTATCTCTAAACCCAAACCCGCCTAATCCCTACCCAAACCCACGTAGAAATCCCAGCAGCAGCAGCAGTAATTTCCCCCGACCCGCGCGCGGAAGCCCCTCCCCGCTCCATATATATCTATATATATATAAATACCTTATACTAAAACCCTAACCCTAAACCTTACTCACCTCTAACACCGCCGCCGACCTCCACGACGCCGACCCAGCGCCGCCCCGACCACCGGAAATCCGCCATCGACATCCGTGTCCCCCACGCGCGCCGCGACAGGAAACTACAGCAGCGTACCCATGTTCACGCGTAGATTTTCGTTCCATCTCGCGACCAAATTTGACCCCGTCTTCACCGGTATGTTCACGACCTATCCCTCGTCCAACTATATGTGTTAGTTTTCTTCGATCAGCGTGTAACCCTAGGTAAAAATCGAGACCAAGTTGGAGAAAAACGACAACTTTTAATCTCAGAAAAACTGCTGTAACCACCCATGTTTACGGACTTGTATCTCCCACCACAGAGATTCAAACTTAGAAATTCATTTTGCTATGTGAAGGCCACCTAACCTAGATTATTTTCTGTTAATTATATTATTTTATTTGATGTTGTATGCAGAATTAAATTGGGTTAAAAATCACTAAAAATCTGTTTTCTAAACTTCAAAATTTGTGATACGGAGCGCGCCCCGCCAAACGGGACCGCCCCGTCGCGTACCAATTGCATCAAAAGGCGCGTATGGTATGTCCAAATATGTGGGCCTTTGCGGAAACTGATTTGGACGCGTGTGCGCGTCGGAATCAGCCCGTATCCGCGAAAAGTCCCCGTATCGAAACTTTTATAAAACCCCACACCATTTATTGTACGCTCGTCATAATGCGACGAAACTTACGCCATTGGACTCGTGGTATCGTGCTGGTCCTGTGACCCAATTTTTACGCAATTCTGAGATAGTTGACTAAGCCGCCTATTTGCGGGCCCCACGGTTGACTTTTTGGGCAAAATTGTGTTCGGCTCACCAGAATCCAAAATTGGATATACCGTTGAGTTCGTATTAATGTTTAAAATTTGTTTGACCTATAATTTGTCCCATTTAGAGACCGTTACCCCTGGCACGCTTTCGGTGCAAAGTGGGCCACATGTGGACCCCACTTGACCCAAAATTACCATTTTGCCCCTGTATCCAAATTGGGCAAAAGGGTAGTGTTTTCTAGCTATCTTGCTGATTCTGGAAACGTTGGTGATGTCTATTTCAGCATCTGGAGATGTTTGTTCGGAGGCCTTAGTTCCTGACCCCGTGTCCTTGACATCTGGACGTTTATACTTTACAGATTGCTTGCCAGGCAAGTATACCTTGTCATTGTACTGTGATTACATTCCATATGATGCATGCATATTTTATTTCTATCATTTAATTCATATATTTTAACTGCTATATAAACTGCGCATCCAAGGAAACTTGGGTGCAACGACGGTGATGTCGTATTCTGTTTTTATTATGTATATGCATTTGGACCTACTTTATGAGATCACCCCATTATTATGAGGCATTCGTATGTTTCATTGGCCATGACACTGTTCTTACACGAGTATGAGTCACATGTAGGACACGAACTTGCGTACTCGGCTGGCCACTGGTACGTATAGGTCGTACGACGGATAAGGATAACTGCCGATAGAAACTTTGCATGCTAGAAGACCTGGCAGTTATTTAGAGGTATTATCATGTCATGGATGTGACATGCTTAGAGCATGGGGTGGGGAGAACAACAAGTAAGGCATTTGGGCTCCTTTGCACTTTCCTTGTGTAACCCGTACGCTCCGTCGGAGATGCGCGATCATGATGACCACTATATATTATATATTATCAGGCGGCCTCTGCCGTTCAAAAGACGATATGCTTTGTAGGCCCCTGAATCTCCAAGAGAATCATGCCAATCCCATTTTAGCCAGATAGCCCACTTGTTGGAAAGTTGTTCTCAAACTGCATTCACTTAGACGGTTGATGTTTATTTTTAGTACTTTATTGGCATGTTTATATGTATCTTGTTACGTCCCTCTGAGGACCTGGTCCCTTTCCAGATATAGACGGGCAGGAGTATCCACGGGAGTATGGACCTGGACCTGACGCTTCTTATCAGACTGAGGAGGTCTTACCTTCGGAGTATCTTTGATTCATTGCAGCTGTTAGAGATTCTAGTTGCTATTTTTTTTGGACATTTATCTTATATTAGAGTCTGATCTCTTCTCTTTTTAGTAGTTTTAGTATAGTCGATTTGCAGTGGATTTGTTTCCATCCGACTATCATACTTTGATACTTCCTATTGATATTCAATTATTTATTCCCATTTATTTATTTGTGCTGTGGATGAGATATAGATTGCGTGTGACTTGTTGACAGTATATTACCACTGGTGGATTTGATATACATGTACAGCGTACGTGTGTGTATAGTTTCCATATATTGGAGTTCGTATACATACGGATAGCGTATTACGTATTCCTGGTCCTACATATTTTGGGACTGGGGCGTGACATATTTTTAGTGGTGGCCCATGCAGGTCTAGAATATATTCTCTCGGTTACGTTACTGTACCGAACAAGCCTGCGTATAGGAATAGAATATAGGATCTCATCCATGCTTGACTAAAACTCATCTTCCCTTTCAACTATCCTATTTAAATGCTTGCATCCTATTTGATTCATGTACTTCTTCTAATCGTTTCGTCCACCTGCAGAGAGATGGATATGCGTAGTGGATGTACTGCCGTCGATGGTGACACACCTTCAGAAGTCAATGGCCAAACTCGAGAAGATACCTCGACGACTCTTAGACTTTCGGGGCCAGATGGACAGACTTACAATCCAGTTCCGTATAATCCTTCCGCTTCACCTAATGGGACTCTTCCAGCTTCATTAGCACCGCAGGATGGCCAGACACAGCTGTTCCAATTCTTCCAAATGATGATGCAGGAACAGAGACAGCAGGCGGCTGTAGTAGCTACGGAGCAGAGGCAGCAAGCGGCAGAGCAGAGGCAAGAATTTCTGGCAACACTTGAGAGGATGGCTTCACAGGCAACTGTACCAGCTCAGACACTAGTTCCAGTACCGCGAGCTAGAGTTGGTTCAGTCAAGAACTTTATACATATGGGTCCCAAGCCGTATAAAGGCACTAAGAGCCCAGAGGAGACTACAAACTGGATTACCCACACTCAAAAGTTATTAGAAGCATCACAGCTACCTACGGATCTATGGATGACAGGCGTAAGGACGCTGCTAGATGGTAACGCTCATCACTGGTGGGAATCAATGGAGCGCCAGTTGGGTACATATCAGACTTGGGAACAATTCTTGGAGTGCTTTGAGAGGAAGTACTTTCCGGACACTATAAGGGATGCGTTGTACGATCAGTTTCTTCATCTAGAGCAGGGGAACAAGATAGTTGACGAGTATGATGCAGAGTTTAGTCGCCTCAGTAAATATGGTGCTGCACTGATACCGAATGACTTGGAAAAGGCTAAGAGGTTTTACCGCGGACTGACGCAGGAGCTCCAACACTACACTAGCTCACAGTCCCGGATCTCTTATGCCGAATTATTGACAGAAGCTAGATTATAAGAGACCATCAGCAGGAGAAAAGGAGGTCAATTGAGGACACAAAAAGGACCAGCAAGGACACAGCAAGGACCAACAAGGACACAACAAGGAGGGCCTATCAGACTTCTTTTGGCACAGCAATAACAGTATCAGCACAGAGCAGGACCGTACCAGATTTCAGAGAAGCCCCACTGCAATTATTGTGGAAAACGTGAGCACATTTCAAGAGACTGTCGGACTCATTTAGGACAATATATGAGATGTGGTTCCGGATAGCATATGGCGAGAGACTGTCCAATGCAGCAGACATTGACACTTCTACCGCCAGTACGGAGGCTACCACTTCCCGCACCGAAGCCAGTTCAGCAGACGACTAGACCAGGAGCACCTCGATCTCCAGCAGCAGAAGGATTTTAGCGAGGACCACCACTACCTACTCAGGAGGATCAATACACGAGGGCCAGTCATGGATTACCACAGAGGAATGGACAAGCTTTTGCACTAGAAGTGGATGACATGGATCAGGAGATTGATGTCATAGCAGGTATTACTCTTGCTTTTACTTTTTCTGCTGTGACATTATTTGATACGAGAGCCACCCACTCGTTCATATCTTATAGTTTTATTGCCAAACACAATATTGCCACTACACCTTTACCTAGTTGTATTAGAATTCTCACCGGAGGAGGAGTTGTACCTGTTAGTCGGATTTGTAGATCGTGTCCTGTAGTGATTCGTGGCAGAGAGATGAATGCCCAACTCTTAGTCCTTCCTATGCCAACCTTTGATATTGTGCTTGGAATGGACTGGCTAAGCAAGTACCACGCTTTCTTTGATTGTTTTGGAGGAAGCATTCTTTTTAAGGTACCAGGCCAGCCTGAACTTGAGTTTGCACGAGGATCCACAGAAGCCCTTGATGGTGTGCAGCTTACAATGGATGATGTTTTTTATCATCCCATTATTTTAGAGTTTTAAGACATTTTTTTAGAGGAATTGCCAGGACTACCACCAGACAGAGACGTAGAATTCTAATTGAATTGACACCCGGAGCAGCACCCATAGCGTCGCATGTTTATAGATTGGCGAAGAAGGAGATGGTTGAGCTGAAGACACAGTTGAAAGAATTAGAGGAGAAAGGTTTTATCCGACCGAGTGCATCACCCTGGGGAGCACCAGTATTATTTGTACCAAAGAAGGATGGGTCAGTGCGTATGTGCATTGACTACAGAGCCTTAAATACAGTGACCGTGAAGAATAAATACCCATTGCCACGCATTGATGACTTATTTGATCAGCTTAGAGGAGCCAAGATGTTCTCGAAGATAGACTTGAGATCAGGATATCACCAGGTGAAGGTACGAAAGCAGGACATCCCGAATACCGTATTCAGGACAAGATATGGACACTACGAGTTTTTGGTCATGCCATTTGGGTTGACCAATGCTCCAGCTATCTTTATGGACTTAATGAATCGAGTATTCCATCAGTATTTGGACCATTTCGTGGTCGTCTTCATAGATGACATACTTGTCTATTCGAAGAGCCACGAGGAGCACGAGAAGCACCTGCGAATTATTCTAGAGACATTGAGGAGCGAGCAGCTATATGCAAAGCTCAAAAAATATGAGTTTTTTTTGGACAGAGTTTCGTTTCTTGGGAATGTCGTTACGGGAGATGGTATCTCTGTTGACCCAGAGAAAATATCGGCAGTCAAAACATGGCTCGTTCCTAAATCAGCATCGGAGGTGAGGAGTTTTCTTGGACTTGCGGGATATTACCGACGGTTCGTGGAGAACTTCTCAAGGATAGCAGCACCTATGACTCGGTTAACGTGCAAGGATCAAGAGTTCGTATGGACCGATAAGTGTCAAGCCACTTTCGAGGAGTTGAAGAAGCGACTGACCACATCACCAGTATTGACTATTCCATCAGGATCAGGAGGTTATGTGATTTACAGTGACGCATCAGGAAAAGGCTTGGGATGCGTGTTGATGCAGCATGGCAAGGTGATTGTATATACATCTAGACAGTTACGAGTGCATGAGAAGAATTATCCAACTCATGACTTGGAACTTGCAGTCATTGTTTTTGCTCTGAAGCTATGGAGATATTACTTATATGGGGAACGAGTGGAGATCTATACAGACCACAAAAGCCTTAAGTATGTCTTCATGCAGAAGGAGTTAAATATGAGACAATGTCGATGGCTTGAGTTGATGAAGGATTTTGAGATAGAGCTACATTATCACCAAGGCAAGGCTAACGTTGTAGCATACGCGTTAAGCCGAAAACCAACTGCTTACTTCTTGACGACGCAGAGGGAATTATTGGAGGACTTGCAAGAGCTTGGAATAGAAGTGGTATTACCTGGAGCAGATGGGATATTAGCCAACTTGCAAGTACAGTCATTACTAGTAGAGAGGATCCAGGCAGCTTTGCCTACAGACGCCAGATTCAGGAGATTAAAAGAGAGGACAGAGGTCGGAGAGCAGACGGGATTGCGCATTCATGATGACAGGACATTACGTTGTGGTGATCGTCTATATATTCCCAATGGAGAGATTCGACAGGAGCTGATGGCAGAAGCTCATAGTTCGATATATTCTATTCATCCTGGAGGCACCAAGATGTACCGTGACTTACGACAGCACTTTGGTGGCATGGAATGAAAAGAGAGATAGCTCGTTTTGTAGCTAAATGTCGAGTATGTCAGCAGGTAAAGGCGGAGCATCAAAGAACAGCAGGGTTGTTGCAACAACTTCCGATTTCAGAGTGGAAGTGGGAGCACATCACTATGGACTTCGTCACGGGTTTTTCCAAGAGTCCAATTGGAATAGATGCAGTATGGGTAATAGTGGATCGACTCACCAAGTCAGCCCATTTCTTGCCTTTTAGATTTGGCCAATCTACAGAAGCTTTAGCTGACTTATACATGAGGCAAATTATGAGATTGCATGGCATACCGGTCAGCATTTTATCAGACAGGGATTCACATTTTATATCACACTTTTGGAGAAGCATGCAAGAGAGTCTTGGGACTCGTCTGAAGTTCAGTACATCTTATCACCCGCAGACAGATGGGCAGTCCGAACATACTATTCAGACACTGGAGGATATGTTGAGGGCTTGTATGTTAGACTTTGGAGGATCATGGGAGGACCACCTACATCTTATGGAGTTTTCTTACAACAATAGCTATCAATCGAACATTCAGATGGCTTCGTTTGAAGCGTTATATGGCAGAAAGTGTAGGTCTCCTGTGTGTTGGAGTGACGTGGAAGAACGTCAGATTCTGGGACCAGAGTTGGTAGTCAACACCGTTGAGACAGTGAAGAAGATACAAGGGCACTTGCGAGCAGTGCAAGACAGGCAGAAGCAGTGGGCAGACCTTCATCGTCGTCCCTTGGAGTTTAAAGAGGGCGATCATGTCTTCTTGAGGATATCACCTACTAGAGGCACCATTCGATTCGGAGGGCGTGGCAAGTTGAGCCCAAGATATATTGGACCATTCGACGTGCTAGAGAGAGTGGAAGAAGTGGCGTATCGACTCGCACTACCACCTTCACTCGAGGAAGTACATGATGTATTACATGTGTCACAGCTTAGGCGATATGTGGCAGACAGCAGTCATGTTCTCGACCATTCTGAGATCACCATTGGGCCGAGCTTGTCATATCAAGAGCAACCCGTGGGGATCCTTGATCGTCGAGAGAAAGTGTTGAGGAACCAGTCTATCCCCTTGGTTCGTATGGCATGGAAGCATGGCGCGCCAGGAGAATCAACTTGGGAGCGCGAGGACGACATGCGCAAACGTTTTTCGTATCTATTCGTAGACCAAGGTATGAATTTACTTTGTAAATTTCTATCTTATACCATCCTTGACCTTCTATCGTGGCTTAGTTTTAATTTCGAGGACGAAATTTTTATAAGTTGGGTAGAATATAAAACCCCTAATTTTAAAAACCGTATTAATTATTTAATTAATTATTTAATTTATTTATAGTATTTATTAGTTAATTCGAAGAAATAAAAATTATTGAATTTTTATTTCTAGGTAATTGTGCATTTAGATATTTATGGAGCAATTATTATTTTACCTTAATTTATTTTATGTAGGAGACCTTGTAGAAGGATAAAAGATTAGTTTTATGTACAAATATAAATTTCTAGAATTTATATATATATATATATATATATATATATATATATATATATATATATATATATATATATATATATATATATATATATATATATTGTTTAATAAGAATAGAGAATGGAAAAAGAAATATAAGAGAAAAGAAAGAATAAAAGAAAAGAAAGAAAAATAAATAATAAAAACCCTAACCCAAACCCGCTAGCTCTAAACCCATACCCGCCTAATCCCTACCCAAACCCACGTAGAAATCCCAGCAGCAGCAGCAGTAATTTCCTCCGACCCGTGCGCGGAAGCCCCTCCCCGCTCCATATATATATCTATATATATATAAATACCTTATAGTAAAACCCTAACCCTAAACCTTACTCACCGTTAACACCGCCGCCGACCCAGCGCCGCCCCGACCACCGGAAATCCGCCGTCGACATCCGTGTCCTCCCCGCGCGCCGCGACAGGAAACTACAACAGCATACCCCTGTTCACGCGTAGATTTTCGTTCCATCTCGCGACCAAATTCGACCCCGTCTTCACCGGTATGTTCACGACCTATCACTCTTCCAAATATGTGAGTTAGTTTCCTTCGATCAGCGTGTAACCCTAGATAAAAACCGAGACCAAGTTGGAGAAAAACGATAACTTTTAATCTCAGAAAAACTGTTGTAACCACCCATGTTTACGGACTCGTATCTCCCACCACAGGGATCCAAACTTAGAAATTCTTTTTGCTATGTGAAGACCACCTAACCTAGATTATTTCCTGTCAATTACATTATTTTATTTGATGTTGTATACAGAATTAAATTGGGTTAAAAATTAATAAAAATATGTTTTCGAAACTTCAAAATTTGTGATACGGAGCGCGGCCCGCCAAACGGGACCGCCCCGTCGCGTACCAATTGCACCGAAAGACGCGTATGGTATGTCCAGACGTGTAGGTCTTTGCGGAAACTGATTTGGACGCGTGTGCGAGTCGAAATCAGTCCGTATTCGCGAAAAGTCCCCGTATCGTGACTTTTGAAAAACCCCGCACCATTTATTGTACGCTCGTCAGAATACGACGAAACTTGCGCCAATAGACTCGTGGTATCGCGCTGGTCCTGTAACCCTATTTTCACACAATTCTGAGATAGTTGACCAAGCCGCCTATTTGCGGGCCCTACGGTTGACTTTTTGGGCAAAATTGTGTTTGATTCACCGGAATCCAAAATTGGACATACCGTTGAGTTCGTATTGACGTTTAGGATTTGTATGACCTATAATTTATCCCATTTAGAGACCGTTACCCCTGGTACACTTTTGGTGCAAAGTGGGCCACATGTGGACCCCACTTGACCCAAAATTACTATTTTGCTCCTGTGTCCAAATTGGACGAAAGGGTAGTATTTTCTAGCTATCTCGCTGATTCCGAAAATATTGGTGATGTCTATTTCAGCATCCGGAGATGTTTGTTCTGAGGCCTTAGTTCCTGATCATGTGTCCTTGATATCTGGACGCTTACACTTTACAGATTGCTTGCCAGGCAAGTATGCCTTGCCATTGTACTGTGATTATATTCCATATGATGCATGCATATTTTATTTTTATCACTTAATTCATATATTTTAACTGCTATATAAACTGCGCGTCCAAGAAAACTTGGGTGCAACGACGGTGACGTCGTATTCTGCTTTTATTATGTATATGCATTTGGACCTACTTTATGAGACCACCCCATTATTATGAGGCATCTGTATGTTTCATTGGCCATGACACTATTCTTACACGAGTGTGAGTCACATGTAGGACACGGACTTGCGTACTCGGCTGTCCATTTGTACGTATAGGTCGTACGAAGGATAAGGATAACTGCCGATAGAAACGTTGCATGCTAGAAGACTTGGCAGTTATTTAGAGGTATTATCGTTTCATGGATGTGACATGCTTAGAGCATTGGATGGGGAGAACAATAAGTAAGGAATTTGGGCTCCTTTGCACTTTCCTTGTGTAACCCGTACGCTCCGCCGGAGATGCGCGGTCATGATGACCACTATATATTATATATTATCAGGCGGCCTCTGCCGTTCAAAAGACGACATGCTTTGTAGGCCCCTGAATCTCCAAGAGAATCATGTCAATCCCATTTTAGCGTACGTGTGTGTATGGTTTTCATATATTGGAGTTCGTATACATACGGCTGGCGTGTTACATATTCCTGGTCCTACGTATTTTGGGACTGGGACATGAAAATATATATATATATATATATATATATATATGTGTGTGTGTGTGTGTGTGTGTGTGTGTGTGTGTGTGTGTGTGTGAACCGGGCCAAAACCGGACCGGTCCGAGCCAGGTCGATCGAATTGGACACGGCCCGAACAAAGACGAGACCGGACCGGGCTTGCGGGTCGGATCCTCCGATCCAGCCCAGACCGGTGGGGGGGAGTGGACCGGTCCGTTGACCGGGTCTGGGCCGGCCCGGACAGGGTTTGACCTGGCCGTGCCCAGGCTAGGTTCCGGATATCCCGCCCTTTTACACACCTTGAGGTAAGTTAGGGTTTGGTTTAGGGGTTGGATTAGGTGTTGGGTTAGAGTTTGAATTAGGATTAAGGTTAAAAGTTAAGGAGAATAGTAATAATAACAAGAATAATAATGATAACAATAATAATAATAATATGCAATAAAATTAAGAAAAAATAACAATAATACTAGCAATAATAATAGTAATAGAAACAATATTATCATCTATAATAATGATAATAACAATAATATCAATCTCTAACAATAATAACTCTAATAAAATTAATAAAACTCAAATAATACTAGTAATAAGAAATAAGAACAACAACAATAAATAGAAGTCATGTCTCAACAAATAACCAAATCAAATCCAATAAATAAAAATAAAATTTTTAAGAATACAAAAAATTTGGGAATCCTCCAAATATAGAAAAAATACAGTCATATAAATATTTTTAAAAATTAAGAATATCACAATAATACTAAATAAAAAATAAAATAAAAGTAATTCCAGCTATTCCTCTTTCTCCCACATCTGGGTTCAATAGGAGAATATGGAAGAAGCTCCAGTTCCTGGAGACATGATTTGAAGGGGTAATCATTAGTCACATCAAATCCTACTTGCACCCTCCAACCAAATATGGTATGTTTAGGATTTAGGACAAAATTCGGGTGAAAGTGAAAATCCAAGACCAAATTCTAGTTACCAAACACCGAACTCGAGTAACTCTTGTGGTTACCAAGGAGAGGTATAAGATCTTGACTGGGTGGCAGAAAATTAGTGGATCGAGTCACTAGAACGTATTATTTTTTCTATTTATAAAATGGTGAGAGTTGGAGGACAGTTAACCCAAAGACATATAATATAGTATGCACAACGTCCCGAACGTCAAACATGCCTTTAATATAACCAAACAATGGTGTTACAAACGTTTTCACTGTAACGAAAGCAAAGCTGCAGCAAACGGGATTTTAATGTAGTAGGAGGACTGCATGGCCTTCTAGGGGGCTATTTTGTTCACGAAAGTAAAGCGAAGTAAAAAATTCGGAAGTGAAGAGTTTACGTACGTGTTGCGTATGTGCGTCATGCGTATGAATATTTTATGAGTTCTTTCGTTTAAATGGTTGTTGGAAGTGAGTTGAAAAGTGAAACATTTTATAGTTCCTTCGTTTGGTTGATTATTGAAGTAGTAGTTGGGAAGTGATATAATTTTTCACTTTTGAATAGGGTGAGGTTACCTCCAATTTTATTATTATTATTATTACTTAAATAATATAAATTAAGTATTAAATTTTAAACCTAAATTATTATTATTAAATAATATAAATTAATTTATTATTATTATTATAAATTATTATTATTATTACTTTACTTTTCCAAACATTTCTCTCGTTTTCTTCCCCAATTCTCTGCGCTTGAGAAAACGACGAGGAGCTCGAGACCGAGGCGCTTGCGGAGACGACGATGGCATTTGTGGACGACGGTGGATCTCGTCACCCGCGAAGACGACTGTACTAGCGGACGACCGTGGAGCTCGTCGCTCACGGGGACGACGGCGGAGCTCGTAGCTCGCGGAGACGACGGAGAAGCTCGTCCCGCTTGCCCTCGTTGCTCGATGAAGCTCGAGGCCAGAGCTCGTCCGCTGTCAATTCAATCCAGGTGACGGGGCGGTGAGGTATTAGCTTGCGGTCATCTGCTCGTTGATTTCTGAGGCGGCGGAGCGGTTGTCGTCTGCTGATAGGGGCCGCGACGATGACGTTGACGGTGGCGATCCTCCTCATGCCCCTCTTATTCTTTTTCTCTCTGTGGTGTTTCGGACTTCCCTAACCCAACTTCAGCAAAAAAAGTTAGGAAGTGAAAAAGGAAGAACGGGTGGGGGACAGGAACTGCCCCTGTCAATTCAACCTAGTTCTGGGTTCACCTCCGTCCACGAACCAAACAGCAGAAATGGAGCCGCCGCTGCCCACTTTCGATTTTGCAGTAGTTCCGAAGGAGAGTTCAGCGAACCAAACATCACCTAGATGCAAGCCTGCCAACATATTTCTGTCATGTGTCACTACTTTTTTTGAATTATTTTACCATTTTTGAGTTATGCGGATAGTAGTAATTAAAAATAAATAAAAGATAACATGATTAGCAATTAGGATTGATAAAATAATTACACATAAAATTTTAATTTATGACCAAATTCTAAAGGCACTACATAAATTGTTTAGGATAGTCCAAATTTTGTTCAGTTTATTTACAAGTTTGCCATCCAAATTTTTTATTTGGGCAGCCCAAATACTCATATAAAAGCCACTGACTTCTATTTTCAGCCCAAATTTTTTTCAGGACTGTCATAATGTTGATAGTCCTTCCAATTGGAATGACTATCAACATTGTTACAATCCTAGATATTTAGAACTGTAAAAAATTGACAGTCCTTCTAATTGGAATGACTGTCAACATTGTTACAGTCCTAAATATTTAGAACTGTAAAAAAAATTGACAATCCTTCCAATTTGTGACAGTACTAAATAATTAGGACTATAAAAAAATTGACAGTCATTCCTATTGGAAGGACTGTCAATTTTGTTTACAGTCCTAAGAAGGAGGAAAAGAAGAAGAAGAAAAAGCAGCAGCAGCATCAGGGGCGGAGTGCGGGGGCGTGCGGCGGCACGGGGCTGCGGCGAGCGGGGACGGTGCGGGACGGAGGTGCGGGACAGACGCAGGGCGGACGAGCGTGGGGTACGAGGTAAGGGGGTTGCGCGGGGCGGACACGTGCGGGGTGAGGGGGGTTGTGCGCGGCGGAGGCGCACGCACGCGCATGGGGGCGAGCCGACGGCAGCAGCAAAAGCCCCCGTGCGCGCCTCCGCATCCTCCTCCTCCCGTTATCGCCTCCTCCTCCTCCTCCGGCGGTTGGGGTTGGGGTTAGGGTTAGGGTTTGGAGGTTTGAAAATTTGAAGAGAGAGAGTAGAAATTTAGAATAAAGGATTTTGGGAATGTTTGGAAGGGTTGGGCTATTCTGAGTAAATTTTGGGATATCCTAAGTAAAAGTTACAAAAATATGGACTGTCCTGAAGTAATAGAATATCCTTAGTAACTATTAGAGTGCCTTTAAAATTTGTCTTTTATCAATAGAATGAAAAATACGTCATCAAAGTCAAGTTCATGTTCCTTTCGTGGACCAATAAAAATAATGCTTGATCACACATTTTCCTCTTTTATGAGGTGGTCACTCCAACCTTAATAATCCAAATTATTAAGCTTGTCTTAATAACAAGGGCTAATTAGAGTTTAGATCATGTATTTTATACCAACTTAGAGTTTAAGTTCTGACATGTCCAATTAAAAAGTTTAGACCATGAATTTTTATTTTTTATTTTTCTCATTATATTCTTTCTAGTCTATATAGAAAGATTTTATTGTTAGGCACGGAAGGAATGATATAATGAAAAAAAATAAAACAAATAATAAAAATTCAGAATCTAAACTTTCTAATTAGACAAGTATGGACTTAAACTCTAAGCTGGTACAAATTCCAGGGTCTAAAGTCTAATTAGTCCTATTAACAATACAATGAGATCCATTTTACTAAAGCAAAATATACTAACCATTCAAGAGGTCACGGGAGAGGGAAATTAAATAAAACTAGTGTCACGCCCTAGTTCCGAAATTCGGAGACGGACATAATCAGCTCTCCCGTACAAGGTATAGAACGTCGTACGGCAGTCACGACTGTGACTAGACAAGGGAGTGCATACTACAAGCAAGTCACTTAGGGTCATATAGAACATCTATTGTCTCAATAAGTCAAGTAAGGATAGTAAACATAGAATATGTATGACATGGAAGTAAGGCATCCCAAACGTCCTGCCACAACATTCTGGAAACCAGCCACACAAAATAATAAGCTGGCAGAGTAGCAAAAGTACATGATCATGATCAGCTGCAGTCTGATTAATTATAATCATGTAAGAAAACTAAATGTCCAGATTTACGGCTAACAAGTGTCGGTGGCTAAACGCCCAAAAGAGTAAAATGTGCAATAACGAGCAGGGATCAAGAAACCCACTCGTGTCCCTCAACGGCCATCTACCTGGTGCGCGCCATTGTTTAGGGGGAAGTACACTTGATCTCCGGGTGTTGGCTCTAAACCTGACCATGCAAAACCAGTGGGGTTAGACCCCCAAATAGCAAGTACCACAAAAGAAGCAAGAATGAAGAAACAAAACCAGGAAGAATAAACATATACATATATATAGTCATGTCTTGTAGTTTCGATTCATAGCCTATCGTGATACAACAATCTAACCCTAAAACCAAACATGGACAAGAGTTAGACCATCGCACAATGATAGTCCATGTCCCTAAACTATTTAACAGAAGGTACCATACACAAACAAGTCTATTTATAAAATTGGCCAATCATTTATATGACTTATTAGGTGGAGTCTGGGTTATCCCATAAATATTATGCATATAATAGGAATCCTCAGGTCGAGCCATGTTCTAGCAGGGGCTAGCCGAGCCATGAATCGCCGCATAGCATATAGTTGTTTGATAATAAACGAAAGAAATAAAAACAGGTTTATACGAAACCCTTTATTTGGTTTACAAACAAGAAGTACAATTAATCATATACGAGGATGTTAAGTACAAAATTTAATCTGGGTAAATATTGCTATAGGAGTCTGATCTGCGGTCGATCACTTTGTCCCTTGGACCACACGATGATGAAGAAGTGCTGTAGAAGAAGTAGGAGCTTCCTAGATTGCAAGAAGGAGTGGATACTCGATACAAAAATTGTCGATCACTACTCTCTGTCTGTACTCTTCTCTTTTCAATTTTTTGACCCTTCTTTCCGACCTCTGACCTCCATGGACGGAGGTCTTCATTTATAGGCGTAGAAACTGAACAGCGGAGAGAACCGCACTTTTTACACGGCGGTTATCATAACTGCTACCCACGTATAAATGATCTTCTGAATAAGCATGTGACGCGTATCCCATTAAGAGATAATGCGTATAACTGCTGCAAAGATCACGGCATGCAAGCTACGTAGGTAATTGCCCTTTGCGTAGAGATAATTGGCGTAGAAGCCAAATAACTGTCTCGTTGGCGTAAAAACCAAATAGTTGTTCTGATGGCATAAAAGCCAAGTAGGCGCAGAAGCCCAATAACTGACATATAGGCGTAGAAGCCAAGTAGTTTTCAAGTTGGCGTAGAAGCCAAGTAGGCATAGAAGCCTGATGCTGCATGGATAGGTAGCTAGCGTAAAAAGCTAGCAGATCCTCCTTCCTTGACTGAGGTCTTGAGTGTATTCTGAACCAAATAGCCTTATCATGCACCAATACAAATATAGCCTGAGTTGGCGTATTCCGAGGAGATAGCATACGGCGTACTCCTATAGTTGAAAGTAGACAGGTCGGTGTATTTCAAGGAGATAGCGTACAGCGTGCTCCTATAGCTGAAAATAGCCTGATGGCGTAACATGCAGAGGTGATGATGTGGACGTATTAGCCATAATTATGGCTTACCCAGTCTTTGAAAGTAGAACCAAATCTCATGCATTAAATGCAGAGATCTGCCCCCATCACGCGCATTAACTGCAGAGACGTGCCTCGAGCTCTGTACGAAGAGCAGCTTTTAACGTGGCAGTTTATTTTGTCTCCTGTTGAGCGTAAAAGCTCACATCTGCCTGTGTAAAACTAGGCAGCGTATTCCCTTGAATGCGTAAAAGCAATTTGTATCAAGGAAATGTCACTAAACGACGGTCTGGGTCTCTGTGCCGAACCATCATTACAGCCGTCGTCTGGATAGTCGTGCAGTACTCTTTGTCAGGAGTCAGATTTACTGCATGATCTGACAGGTTCGTTCGAGGAATACGAAGCGTTCCTCGTACACTTTCATGCTGCATTAAAAGCGGATAGATTTTGCGCCAAAGTGGCGATATAACAACTTTTTTATGCTGAAGCAGTCTGAAAATACTATATTACGCGGGTTGTTCTGGAGCTATATTTTACGTTGTACTAGCGATGAAGCTCTGATGTACGCTGATGGCTCTGAAGTCATGTCTTACGCCACACAGCACTGAAACTCTGCTTTTATGCGGGTTTTATGCATATTGCGTATAACTCTGCAGCGTATTTTTCATGCTTCTACAAGACCCCCTTCAAAGTTTTCAAATTCCTCGTAATTTGAAACACTTTGAATGAAGCATAAAACGGTCAAGCATGACTCATTCCTCGAGGCTGATTTCTCGGCAGATTTTTGGTAGTTCGTTGGGATTCGGTGTGTTCTCCTCTGCCTATAAAAAAAAGGCGATTGAGTTAACATATTTTTCCCTTGCTTCTTTTACCACACAGAAATGGTTGCCGAGTTCTGTCATGCTGACTTGAGGAAGAAGAATAAGAAGATCATGTTCTTCTCGTTCATAAGGAGCCATAAAAAGAGGCATCTTCGAGCAAATATCCTCTGCAACGATGGATCATGGAAGGATATCAAAGCTTTCTTTGCTCGGGATGATCAGCAATTTCATATGGCGATTCGTCCAGGAGAGAGGAAGGGTCACATTCGACCACACAACTTATAAGCTGTATTTTCTCCCATCATGACGGTGGACGAGGTTAGGCAGTCTGGCCCTGTCTTCCAGTATTGAGTTGGGTCTGAATCCCAAACTCAATCTGCCATGGCGTAAGGAGGATGGGCTCTGAATAATTTAGACACGCCCAGTTCTGTATCCTCCTGCCATTCACCATTTTCTTGTTCATCGGCTCCAGAAGCCAATGAAGTGCCGTAGAAGACGGAGAAAGATCTCAACCAATATGAGAACCTGGCAGAGCAGATTCTCGGCGTGATCTTAAATGGAAAATGAGAAATCCTTTGTAGCAAAAGGATTTTCATCATATGTAATCATGAGGATGAAAAACCCTTTGTAACTGGATCTCCATCATATGTAATCATGATTAATAAGATTGTCTTCTTTTATGCATCTGATAATTTGCCATATTTGCTGTGAGGAAGTCTGAATATGTGCAGCTTCAACACATCTGAATAACTTTACGTCGACTCCGATAAAAGCGTATCTGATCTCGTCCTGTCTTTTACGCGTAACTGAAGACGCGTAGAAAACTGCTTTAGCATTAAGTCGTCTTCTGAAGATCCAAACTGTCATGCTGTTTTTGGACGAGGAGTTACGTAGAATTCTGAACTGTCACTTCTTTAAGAAGAATTCTTGTTCAGACAATCATCTTCAAGAATGATTTCCCGAAAATCCCTTGAAGTAGGGCGAGAAACGACTGTCAAAACTGGCCATGCTTGAACTGTAGAGAAAAAAAAATTGACTGGATTTTGGATGAACTTCCAATCGACCCAAGAAGAAGAGTCATTTTCAATGCTGAACTCTGTACTTGGAATATTTTGTGGCCATGAAGGAGCATCTTCTGTGTAAACCTTTGTATTTGGCCGTCTTGAGAATTGTTCAGATATACGCATATTCTGGCCTGCATATTTTAGGATATGCGGAAAGTCATAGATCCGTAGTGTAGATGAGCATAAAATCGTAGGTTTGTAGCCTCTCGAGCGTAAAAGCTGCTGAGCATAAGAGCATCCGAGCGTAAAATCGTAGATTTATAGCCTCTAAAAAACTTTCGAGCGTGAAGTCGTAGATTCATAGCCTCCGAGCGTAAAAAGCTTCTGAGCGTGAAATCATAGATTTGTAGCCTCTGAGCGTGAAGTCGTAGGTTTGTAGCCTCTCGAGCGTAAAAGCTACCGAGCGTAAAAGCATCCGGGCATAAAACCGTAGACTTATAGCCTCTGAGCGTAAAACCATAGATTTGTAGCCTCTTGAGCGTAAAAACTCCTTAGCGTAAAAAATCGTAGATCTGCTCTGCACGAAAAACTTTTCGAATCTGTTGACTGTCCGTCTTTCCTAAATGGTAGGCTGACGTGGTCCCCAATCATAACCGAATATTAAATATCGAATTTGGTTAGGGATTCGAAGAGTTTATCTGAACTCTATAAATACCCCAAGGCCTTCAGAGAAGAAACTCATCATCTGTCTTTTGCAAAAAAAATCCTTTGTTCTTTTGAGAACTCTTCTACGTCTCTTCTTTTGAGAACTCTGAGTTTGAGCCATGGCACCGAAACAAACTTCCATCGCTAAGGGAAAGAAAGCTGCCTCTTCTTCTCGCTCTTCTGCTCAAGCACGAGCGACTCCCATTGGTCTGAGTGAACCTCGCTTTGAACGAAGTGTCCCACCGTCAAGTTGTGCGCCAGGCGTCATAGGTAAAGCTTTTGGGACGACAAAAAAAATAAAGAAAACCCTTCGCACACGTTGTACGTGAACGCGCTAGGTCATCTTCTGTGCTGAGAGCCTCTTCGAGAAAGATGATGCACAGAGATGTTTTATCATTTACGCCCACATTCCCAATGTGTCAGCGTAAAGACTCCATATTTTCGCAGTCTGGCGTAAAAGTTTTGACTGTCGAAATTTGGCGTATACTACAAACTTTGAGTGTTACGCTCTGGATGAAAATTCTGGCGTAACAATTCAAATTTTGGCAGTCTGGCGTAAAAACACAGACTGTCAGATTTTTGTGTATACTGCCAATCTTGAATTTTACGCCTCGGAGATAGGTTCCAGCGTAAAAATTCAAGTTTTTTACAGTCTTGGCGTAAAAGCATAGACTGTTAATCTTTGGCGTAAGCTGCAAGACTGTAATGTCTAGTATAGAAACTGACTTGTTCTTCTTGCATTTTGTAGTGGACTTGCAGATACCTCTGCTGGCTGAGGTGATGGGTTCTGCTGCTGGGATGCTGAACTCCAATTACCTGGAGGATTTGTCCCACGTGACATTCCCTATTTCTGGAACCCAGTATTCTGAAGGAAGGAGAATTCTGATATCGTCTCAAGGAGAACGAATGTTGTTGAGTATGATCAACGGGGAGCCCCTGACGTATCTAGATGGGGCCAAATATATAAAATCAGCTTTCCTATTCGGGGATATGATTGATAAACAATCCCAGACGAAGCCCAAGAAGGAAAACTAAGTTTTTACTGTTGGGGGCATGGTCATGTACCTGCCCAGGATGCCGAAAGATTACCCTATCTCGGCATTCTTCCATGCCACGCATCCCAGGAAGATATCGTGGACCTTGACCCCTAATCTTCACGGCCAGCCGGGGAAGATAATTTATCAGAAAGGATCAGGCCAAGGATTATTTGTGAGCCGCCCTTCAGGCCCTGTCGTACCTTTCAGGGGATTACTGCCGGGCAGCGTCCCAAGTGAGGACACTTCATTGCTTCAGCCGGTCCAATTATCAACTTTTTGCAATAACTTCATGGGGCATGGAGGAGTATACCCCAAGGTTAGTCCTCGGACCAATGGGTGGGTTACCCCTGGAAATCTTCGATGGGCTCGTTTAGCTGCCTGGGCCCTGAAGCATTTTCAGACGGAGCTGGAGAGCATTGGTCTGCTTGCGGCTGTGGATGCTACCAGTGTTGGGCTGCCTCCCAACCCCAACCTGTTTTTGGCTTTGATGGAGCGGTATATCTCGCTCACTGGGACTTTCGCCACTCCGCTAGGGGAGTTGGGATTGGCCCTTCATGAGATGGCAGATATTTCAAGACTGCCAATGGGGGATACTCCTTATGAAGAGTATGTTCCCACAAACAGGGAGTTGGGAGATACAAACCCTCGGGTAGTGGCAGTGTACCAGGAGCTAATGAGCCATTATCTAGCGTGCACCACCTTCTATAATGAGCCCTCTGATTTGGCTCATACCAACAAATGGGCGTCCTATCTCTTCTTTCATCAGGCCAGAGATGCTAAGCCAGACAAAGTTGTGGATGGCAGGGATAAGCCTTTGAGCCTTCTGAGCGTGCTTAATGCTCAAATAATCGATGATCTTATTGAAGATGCTGGGACTTCAGATCAAGTTCTCGATGAAGGGATAGGGAGTTATCCTGCAGGCACTAAAGCCTACAGTTATATGAGGCATTGTCGCAGGCCTCTGTCAAGGGAAGCTCAACTTGCTGGCTTCTTCTCTGTATGGCTACGCCGATTGGTAGTACCTGGCATTGCATCTTCGGATCGTATTCATCGTAACACCTTATGGCCTGCAGTGCGTTTGGTGTTTGGGGCAAGACTGGGCCTGCTCCCTGCCATGGTATGCCGGATACAAGCTGGTCTGAGGGCCATTACTGATAGGCTGCTTGCAGACGAAACACGGCGTGAAAGCTTTCCCAGGGTAGAATTACCGTTCCTATATCTGATGGGATGGTTAATTCTTCATAACCCCAGGGTGATGTCTCCCGGCTCTGCCAGTAGTTTGGAAAATAATTTCTTATTGAATTACAAGAATTTCACTTGGAACGTGACCACCGTCGTAGACTGTCGGCGAGCATTAAATTTTGCTCATAGCTGGAAGCTCTTCTACATCGTCCCCACTGTACATCTCAATCAACAGGGGACGAGGCTTTAGGATTCAGGTGACGGGAAGACCGTTCTTTCTCCTAAGCTTTTTATTGGTTGGTCTGTATTAGACCTTCCCATTTGTTGTACAGAAGTGAAGACCATTGCTTCTTGGAGCCCTATCTGCCTAGTCGGTTCGCCAGGCAGTTTGGGTATGACCAATTGCATGTGGGAAATGCCATCACCAGTTTCAAGTCCAGAGGCGGACTTATTGATGGAGCGAGAGGATGGCGGTACTTCATAATGGGTTGTACTGGAGCAGCCTTTACTGTGCCCGCGACTTCTCTCTCCATGGAGTTGCGCATCCTCCATTCGTACGCCCAATTTTATGTGGCCCTCATTACCTTCTATCGCGATTTTGATATGCGTGGAAGTTTTAGGATGCCTTCTCATAAGTCCGCTAGAAGAGAGGAAGTCCCATCGGTTTCCTCTGACGAAGGTGAAGACTCTGTCGATCTAGATGAGTTTTTGTTTACAGTACCGAGAGGCATAATACCTCCGCCTGCAGAGCCTCTTGTTATCCCCAGTAAGCGAAGGGCTCCTATTCTGAAAGAGACTTTCCCTCGCAAGAAAAAGAAGAATGTTAGTGGTCCTGACAGGACTTCCAGACATGAGGCTCCTAGGAGTGAACCTGTTGTTTCCCCTGTTGGGGATAATTTTTTGACTAGAGGTCCTTCGCCTATTAGAGAGGGAACCTCCACAGTTCCGGCTGGGAGTGCCGGAGATTCTTTGTTCGGGACTGCTGTCGCTGCTACCGCTTCAGGTAGTGCTACGAGATCGCCTTCGCGGCTGAACAAATTAAGGATATCTTTATCCAAACCAATAATGGGTCCAGCCCCTTCTTCATCTGTAAGTATCTCCAGCGAGATTCCACCTGATGAACCTCGATTGGATCTGGGTGAAGACTTGGATGACTACCCTCAGTCGTCATTTGGTGCACCCTCCTCTCAAGGTATGACAGCTTGCTTAACATCATTAAGAAATGATTTTAGCTGTACTGGCTGCGGACGCGACATATATACCATCAGCCATGGGTAAATGTTGTCCTTACGCCTTTTTTTTAGGAAAATTAATATCAGGTTTGATATTAACTTTCTCTTGTCTTCTTTTCAGGGGAAGACACCTTAGAGGAAGGCAGAGCCGACACAACTTTTGACTTTGTTGTGGATACTGCTGACGAAACAGCGGCGCTTGATTTTGAAGGGGCATACATTGAAGATATTGCTCCTTCGTCTGCAACATTTTCGGGTGTAGCCTCACCCAATACAGTCCCGATATCTTCAGAGGAGGATGAGCCTGTCATCACAACTATGCCTCCTTTGAGTATGTCAGCCACTTTGACCGTTGTTGGTGCCTCTACTTTTGTCGCGCCATCTGCTGAAGCGACGACTACGACGACAACCTCTACAGTCGTTCCTGGAAGGAGATTCACCGATATTGCAGTCACTCCCAGCGTCCATTCGGATCTCGCCATGATAGTTGAGCAGTATACTAGTATTTTCTACACCACTTTGAAAATATTGATATCAATGGTGCTGGAGAAGAATCTAGGCTTCGAGGCTCTGAGGATGTCCTCCCAGGTTGCGATAGTGCCGATCAGAAATTTCAACGACGCTGGGAGAGCTGATACGCTGGAGCAAATAGTTAATGGTTTAGAATAACCCATTAACTATTATTTGCAACTATCCCAAGGCAGCATTGATGACCTGATTCAGGCTGAGTATGACTCCATGACTGAGGAACTTGTCGGGGAGATGGAAACTCTGAGCAAGTCTATCGAGGCACAGCAGAAAGAGATGAATGAAGAGCATGTCGTATTGGAGTATGTCATTCCCCAGCTGGCTAAGTGCGAGGCCGAATATGAGGAAGAGGCAGCGAGGGTCCACAAATTGAAAGATGAACTCGCTCAGGCAGAGGAGAGAGCTCTCGCTTCATTGGCAGCTAGAGATGTGTTGAAGGACCGAATGGAAGCGGCTGAGCAGAACCTGGCCCGTGTGAGTGTCCTCCACGCAGGTTTTGTACATGCTCGGTCTGAACTTTCTGCCTTAAAAAATGAGGAGGCAAGGTTGGAGCGGGCTCGCGCTACAGTTTTGAGCTCCAGGAATGAGAGAATGGCCTCTCTGGCGCGACAGATTCGCGACTTAACTGCTCCTCCCAAATGATGTACCTTTTGCTTTTGTATATAACTTGCTCTTTCTGGAGATAATAAAGAGACTTTATCTGACTTATGTGGACCCATCATTTTTGAATATAAATGATAGGTTAGGGTGAAAGTGATATCAGAGGTATCATTAACATGACATACTTTCGTTAAGGTTTAGCTAAATGTAAAACTATTCAGGGATAACATGAACCTGATAGAATATAATCCAACTAAATTTGTATACTAAACACTATCAGAGGTAATATCAACATGATAGGTTTACAAATTAGTTTAAGGATATCTATTCATAGGTCATACAAACCTGATAGAATATAATCCAGCTAACATTTGTAAATAGTATTGTCAGAATAAGATCTTCATCATACTCCATTAAAACAAGGAAGATTAAGCATAGTATTTCTTCAGAAATTTGTCGTTGATAGGAGCCATTATCAGATTTTTGATAGGTTTGGCTCATCAGTTAGCGCCATTTGAGAATGTCGTTTTAATCGCATAAGAGTCATCCATTTCTTTGTGATTGTTTGTGTGAACTTCGGATATCGTACCAGAGGTAATATGAACATAGTATAATACTGTGTTTGTTGAGGACATCCCACTGGGGGATTTTTTGTGGACCTATTATTTTTTGCGCACGTTGAGTGCAAAAAAATAATAAGTTTAAGGCAAGCCCTATCAGAGGTAATATGGACATGATAGGTTTTGTGGGTAGTAAAGACATTCCACTGGGGAAATTTTTAGTGGACCCATTACTTGTTTGTGCACGTTAGTGCAAGTAATGAGTTTTAGACAAATCCCGACAGAGGTAATAAAAAATATGACTCTGTGGGAAATAATGGAGAGACGTAGTTCAGAGGTGATATGGACATGAACTGACTTTTTCTCTGTTGGGGAATATAAAAATAGTTCAGAGGTAATATGGACATGAACTATTCATTTTCATTGTGGACCTATTACTTGTTGTGCACAAAAGTGAAAGTAATAAGTTTAAGACAAGCCCTGCCATAGGTAATATGGACGTGACAGTTTTTATGGACTCAACACCACTGGCGTACTTGAAGTTAAGTACTGGTGTTAAGTTGAGATGACGACCGATATCAGAGGTAATATGGACATGATAATCGATAGGCAAAACTCGGAAAGTTTGCTCAGAGGTAATATGAACATGACAAACTTTTGAGTTGAGATTCCACTGGAAATGGAGGTATATATCTGCTCAGAGGTAATATGGACATGGCAGTTTTGGTGGACTCAACACCACTGGCGTACTTGAAGTTAAGTACTGGTGTTAAGTTGAGATGACGACCGATATCAGAGGTAATATGGACATGATAATCGATAGGCAAAACTCGGAAAGTTTGCTCAGAGGTAATATGAACATGACAAACTTTTGAGTTGAGACTCCACTGGAAATGGAGGTATATATCTGCTCAGAGGTAATATGGACATGGCAGTTTTTGTGGACTCAACACCACTGGCGTACTTGAAGTTAAGTATTGGTGTTAAGTTGAGATGACGACCGATATCAGAGGTAATATGGACATGATAATCGATAGGCAAAACTCGAAAAGTTTGCTCAGAGGTAATATGAACATGACAAACTTTTGAGTTGAGACTCCACTGGGAATGGAGGTATATATCTGCTCAGAGGTAATATGGACATGACAGTTTTGGTGGACTCAACACCACTGGCGTACTTGAAGTTAAGTACTGGTGTTAAGTTGAGATGACAACCGATATCAGAGGTAATATGGACATGATAATCGATAGGCAAAACTTGGAAAGTTTGCTCAGAGGTAATATGAACATGACAAACTTTTGAGTTGAGACTCCATTGGGAATGGAGGTATATATCTGCTCAGAGGTAATATGGACATGAACTATGTCCACCAAATTCACTAGGGAGTGTTTTGTTGAGTGGGAATAAACCTCAAGATTGCCCCGTTGGGGATAGTGGGGAAGCATTACTCAGCACTCGTTTAAGGAGCAAATTGCCATGTGGGAGTAAGATCAATTTGCCGTAATCGTCATCTTGTTTATAGGTGCAAAGTGATGACTTCGGCGTCATTCAACTCCTGGATTCTCCTTTTTAGTACATAGCATGCCCTTGTGGGGTGATGAATGTACCGATGAAAGAGACAATAATCTGGGTCATCGACTTTGCCAGCCCTTTCAGGGTATCTGATGTTGGGTAGCCGAAGCTTGTTTTCCTTCATCAATATATTAAAGATTTCAATGAGATCATCATCTTTGAAGGAGAAAGTCCTCTTTGGCCTTCGGGCTGCTGATACCTGAATCGTACGGTCTTCAGGGAAGATGGTCATAGCTGCATCATCTTCGGATTCAGAGGGAATTCTACCCCCAGCTTTGGATGCTCCTCTGTTTTGTCGAAGGAGACTACCCCCAGACATGTCATTGTCCACAGCAGTTGATTTAGAAGGACCTGCCTCTGGTGTTGCAAGAAATGCGGTATACCCTAACCCGAAATGAGTTCGTTGACAGTAGGGATCACCATGCAACGGCATTCGCCTGCCTTTTCCAAAATTGAGGCCTGGTTTCTTCTTCAAATCATAACCCATATTTTGCATAATCCTCAAAGCTTGTGGGCTATATCGGTGGACTTGCATTCTTCCAGCATCAGACTCATGAGAATCCCCTTGTACAGTCGGTCTATTCTGCATTCGACCGAAGACTATTTGATGCTGATCGTCTCGAGTAGATGGAACGATAAAGATAGAATCTTCATGTGGCCCATATGTTGTGACGACATTAGCTATTGGCGCTACTCCCCACATGATCTCCCCATGCTTGATAGTTAGGGGCCTGAATCTTGGGTTTGACCCCTGCTATTGCGTTTCTGGATCAAGAAATCACGCAAATCAGGGGAATTAACAGAAGAAGAGGAAGGCTTATTCCGCCTTTTTATATCAGTAGGCCTGTGGAGGTTAGGAATCATAACCCTTTCTCTGCCATAGGAATACAGCAGTTCAGCCATGTGAGTAGCACATGATCCATGAGGAGCGCATCTATCCAAGAATCGGGTCTTCTTTACGCCGAGAGGCTTATCCTGGCGTAATCTGGAATTCTGCTCAGGTTGGCGTAAAACTGAAAAAGTCATCAATCGGCGGTCAGCCTTCCGCGTAATCTGAAGAGCGGACGAATTCTTCTCTTGATGGCGTAAATGCCGAGAGGTCGGGAAATCCGCCACTTGTTTTCCCTTGTGCAGATTGCAGGGACCATCTGCTTTTCCACTGAGGGAAGATGTATTTTTACGCGCGGAACGCGTTTGGAATTTCTGAATAGACGCTGAGGCATTATCAAAAATTTTGTCTGCCGCGTCACAGACGGGAGACAGAGTTTTACGCGCAGGGCTCGGAGTAGACTTCTGGATTAGCACTGTGGCATGGCCAGAAGCTTTGTTTGCCACGTCACAGACGGGAGACAGAGTTTTATGCGTAAAAGCGCGGAGGAGACTTCTGGATTAGCACTGTGGCATGGCCAGAAGCTTTGTCTGCCACGTCACAGATGGGAGACAGAGTTTTATGCGCAAAAGCGCGAAGCGCGGAGGTTGCGAAGCTACAACCTTGCTGGTCGGAGAAACCAGAGAGTCGGCAGGAATGGTAGGGGATGTCCGGGGCATCCACACTTTATGCAGTTTCCTGTTATCTTGGACAGAGAGGGAGTGAGAGCTACCCCCTGCTCGAAGCATGTCTTCGTAGGCTGACTGGTCGAACTGGACGACCAAGGTCTTCTTCATTGATCCTACTGGTACTGCATCGTGTTGAGCAATTGCTTTCTCGTCAGATGAGAAAGAAGTCCCCAGCAGAGTCGCCATCTTGGTGTTTGATAATAAACAAAAGAAATGAAAACAGGTTTATACGAAACCCTTTCTTTGGTTTACAAACAAGAAGTACAATTGATCCTATACGAGGATGTTAAGTACAAAATTTAATCTGGATAAATATTGCTATAGGAGTCTGATCTGCGGTCGATCACTTTGTCCCTTGGACCACACGATGATGAAGAAGTGCTGTAGAAGAAGTAGGAGCTTCCTAGATTGCAAGAAGGAGTGGATACTCGATGCAAAAATCGTCGATCACTACTCTCTGTCTGTACTCTTCTCTCTTCGATTTTTCGACCCTTCTTTCCGACCTCTGACCTCCATGGACGGAGGTCTCCATTTATAGGCGTAGAAACTGAACAGCGGAGAGAACCGCACTTTTTACGCGGCGGTTATCATAACTGCTACCCACGTATAAATGATCTTCTGAATAAGCGTGTGACGCGTATCCCATTAAGAGATAATGCGTATAACTGCTGCGAAGATCACGGCATGCAAGCCACGTAGGTAACTTCCCCTTGCGTAGAGATGATTGGCGTAGAAGCCAAATAACTGTCTCGTTGGCGTAAAAACCAAATAGATGTTCTGATGGCATAAAAGCCAAGTAGGCGCAGAAGCCCAATAACTGACATATAGGCGTAGAAGCCAAGTAGTTTTCAAGTTGGCGTAGAAGCCAAGTAGGCGTAGAAGCCTGATGCTGCATGGATAGGTAGCTAGCGTAAAAAGCTAGCCGATCCTCCTTCCTTGACTGAGGCCTTGAGTGTATTCTGAACCAAATAGCCTTATCACGCACCAATACAAATATAGCCTGAGTTGGCGTATTTTGAGGAGATAGCATACGGCGTACTCCTATAGTTGAAAGTAGCCAGGTCGGCGTATTTCAAGGAGATAGCGTACAGCGTGCTCCTATAGCTGAAAATAGCCTGATGGTGTAACATGCAGAGGTGATGATGTGGACGTATTAGCCATAATTATGGCTCACCCAGTCTTTGAAAGTAAAACCAAATCTCATGCATTAAATGCAGAGATCTGCCCCCATCACGCGCATTAACTGCAGAGACGTGCCTCGAGCTCTGTGCGAAGAGCAGCTTTTGACGTGGCAGTTTATTTCGTCTCCTGTTGAGCGTAAAAGCTCACATCTGCCTGTGTAAAACTAGGCAGCGTATTCCCTTGAATGCGTAAAAGCAATTTGTATCAAGGAAATATCACTAAACGACGGTCTGGGTCTCTGTGCCGAACCATCATTACAGCCGTCGTCTGGATAGTCGTGCAGTACTCTTTGTCAGGAGTCAGATTCACTGCATGATCTGACAGGTTTGTTCGAGGAATACGAAGCGTTCCTCGTACATTTTCATGCTGCATTAAAAGCGGATGGATTTTGCGCCAAAGTGGCAATATAACAACCTTTTTACGCTGAAGCAGTCTGAAAATACTACATTACGCGGGTTGTTCTGAAGCTATATTTTACGCTGTACTAGCGATGAAGCTCTGTTGTACGCTGATGGCTCTGAAGTCATGTCTTACGCCACACAGCACCAAAACTCTGCTTTTACGCGAGTTTTATGCATACTGCATATAACTCTGCAGCGTATTTTTCATGCTTCTACAATAGTAGTATGCACCGGTCCCTCTGTCACGCCCCAGTCCCAAAATACACGGGACCAGGCCACGTGGCATTGGCCAGCTGACACGACTCCGAAGGATATCCCAATTTAATGGATCCTATCGAAGCGTGCTACGATGTCCTAAAATACTAACAAGTCTAATTTGCTAATATACAGCAGGTAATGTCTAATCTCATCCACAAAATACAATATCATGCTGACTGACACAAATGCTGGTAAATAAAATACAAGAGTCTGAATATCCATAATACATCTGAAATAGTCTGAATGGGGACAAACCCACAGAAATACAGCAATGGAATAAAAGTGCAGAAAGAAGTAAGATAACTAGACTAGAGTATCAACTAACTAGATACGAAAACTCTAGTCCGAAATAGCTTCGTCCTCCAATCATGGGAACTCCTCTGAAAATGCCTCGCAGTCCTCAATCAGGAATCATGTCTCTACTCTTGCTCCGTAGATGGTCGGGTATAAGTGCTCGTCCGGATCTGGAAGGGAACCAGGTCCTCAGAGGGACGTAACAAGATACAAAAATGCATGCCATAAAGTATATACTGTGTAAACTTGGGGTGTTCTAACCAGCTAAGTAAAATTCACTTTGAAGACAACCCTGGTACGTATGGGTAGGTGAAAGGTATAAAGCATAGCGTCGAGCCAGAGGCTAAGTACCTGGCATTAGCTGTAAACTGGATGCCAGAAGTATATGCTGACTACATCACCGATCATGATAACGCGCAGCTAGTAACCTCTGCCGGATGTATCGACAAGCATATATGCCCATAACCGGGTACCTGAGCCCATAACCGGGTAACACATGGCCCATAACCGGGTAACACTGAGGCTCACGGCCCCGCAGTTTACTCTGAAACTACGGCAGCCAGATGTCTGTCCCATACGCCTACTAATTATCTTTTCCGCCCAATGTCAATGTACAAGTCACGAGCGTGACGTGGACATCACATACTATGATGCAAGTCGCTACAGAAATAAACAACTACGCTAAATGCCGTCACACGTGCTGCTCATACTGATGGCCAGTCAGTCATGAAGCACGCGTCCCTATATGATCTCACTCTGTGACGTGTAACGATACGTGTCAAGGCCTGGAGAGTCATATTGATAACTCCTCAACTTTAGGTGAGTCTACTAGACACTAGGTCAGACACAAGTCCTAACGTCAACGCCTTCGTTGACTGCACCCGAGTCTTCTCGGACGCGCACAGTTAACATTAAAATAATAAAAACATGCAACTAGATAACATCTGAATT
Source organism: Iris macrosiphon (assembly GCA_036927795.1). Classification (NCBI taxonomy): domain Eukaryota; kingdom Viridiplantae; phylum Streptophyta; class Magnoliopsida; order Asparagales; family Iridaceae; genus Iris; species Iris macrosiphon. Next base: position 45,695,025 of record JAYESA010000009.1, read on the forward strand.
TAAACAGTAACAACAAGGCAAGGTATACTTGCCTGGAACTCTGGTGTGCACAAGCAATGCTCCGGAACCAGCAGTCAAGGTAGCACCGTCTCGGATGCCTACGAACAGATAACAATAATTATAAATCACTACTATGCTTAATTACCTATGCTAACATAGTACATGTATATATACATAACATACATACATACATATATATACATTAGATAATTTAATAACATACATACTTATATATACAACTATGCATATAGACATATGTACATATATACATAAACAACCATGAGTATAATACTATATATCTATATACATAAATAAAATATGTATGTACATTTATATATATTTAAATAAACATATACATATTTACATAATAGTATACACAATGCCTTTACATATACATATATATTTAAATAACAACATATGTATATAAATACATATATAAATATGTATACACATAAAGTATACGTTTTAAATATACATTTGTATATATATACATAAACACAATAGTACGTATATATACACATAGTACATTATATATATATACACACATAACCAATTAAAATAGTTTATACAATAACAATAAAATACATATACCTATATATTTAGTAATAATATGGGTACATAAGTATATACATAATACATTATATACACAAGTGTAATACGTATATATATATATATATATATATATATATATATATATATATATATATATATATATATATATATACATAGTAATACAATACATATACATATATATGTAAAATAAGAAAATGATATACGCATTTATACATAATACAATATATATAGTTAAATACATATATAAATAGCATATATTATACGTACTACTATACATAAATACTCATAAATACGTATATATACACAGAATATATATATATTTATTATATGTATAAATCTAATGTATATAGAATAAATATACCTATTATGTGTATATACACAATGTATAAAAACAGAATACATATATAACTATTATATGTATATACACAATATATAATATAACTAACTATACACAAGTATACATCGATGTACATACTAGTATAATACACTAGGTCTGTACCTCAGTCGTCTAGGGGGTGGGGGGGTGTCCGTCGTGCACGTCATCGCCGGTGAGGGGTTGAGGCGGAGCTCCGGCAGGGGAGGAACTCGACAGTAGCAGTAGCAACAGCAGTTGCTGCTTGCAGGGGCTGTTCTAGCCGGCGGGGGCGGTGGCCAGGGGCGAGCTCCGGCGGGGGACGGTGGTGGAGAGGCTGGGGGTGGCGTCGGTGAGGGTGGTGGCTACGGCGGGGCAGTGGTGGCTATGCTAGGGGAGGTCGGGGGTCGACTCGGGCAGTGGTGGGGATGATGTTGCTGGTGGTGTTGGGGGTGAGGGTGGCTGCTGCCGGCGGAGCAGCGGCCGGTGGCGGCGGCAGGGGGTGATGGTATGGAGGGAGGTCGGAGGTGGAACGGGTTCTGGGGTGGTCGGAGGCGGTGGTGGCCGGGGGGAGCTGAGGGGATGGGTCGGGTGAGTGGTGAGGGTGGTGAGGTGTTTAGTAACTCCTAGGGTTTTTCTTGGTGTAGTTGGTTTTGTGTGGGTTTTAGAGTGAGGTTGTAGGTAGTATTTGTATGAGAGAGAGAGGGGGCTCCTTGGGATTAGGGCCGGCTGGGGTAGTTCCTTAGGTTTGTGTGAAGCCTCCACATGTTGAACATATGGCTAGGATTTAAGGAGCTTAAAATATGGGGTTGAGATGTTGTCACAAAAAGTAGTGTAAAGTACAACAAAATGGAGGGAAGCTCATGGTGGACCGGTCAAGGGGAGGGGGTCTCATTCTTCATGTGGTTGGACCAATGAGAGGGGGGCACCTCATTGCTTAATTGCATAAAAGCCCCTGAACAATTAGAAAATTGCATAATAATTGGAATTTGGGATTGGATGTGGCAAAACACCATGTTTGGTGTTAGGTAGTGGGCTAGAAGGGTGTGTGGTATTTAGTATGAGTCTTGAGGGTGTGTGTGTGTGTTTGGGTTGGAGTTGGGTTTAGTTTGAGTGAGGTTGGGTCATTACACTAATTTAATTAAAATTAATGCACATGGTGTTCCTTAATTAATTAAAAGTACATGGGGTCTAAATTGGGTGGGCACAAGGGTCATGGGCGTGGTAGACTTAGAATAGAATAATGTCATAATTTGGGTTGGTCAAAACGGGTTGATGTTGGGTCCCAATTTCGATTGGAACGGACAACGAATGCAAAGATGGAATTAATTGAATTTACGCACGGACGTTTGTAACAATTTTTGTGCGACTAAAATGAGGCACAAGATAGTGTATTTGTGAGTTACACAAGGGTCAGAATAGTAGGCTGGTATGTCTAGGCAAAGTGTATGGAATTTGTTTGAGGGTAATATCTAGTGTAGTGTCCTAAATATCAGAGCAACGGTAAGGTGCACTAAGCGATTATAATATCGCACAAAATTCTAAAACGCTGTAATCTAACTCTAATAATCTCCAAATTAAATCTAGTCTCTTTATCTAGACTAAGTAAACCTAGATTTGGTCGAGGGGGTTTACACCCTCGAAAGGCCGCCGTGCTAAGATCGCATAAAATACATAGTACAATATAATAATCAGATATTGTCATCCACTAATAAGAATTTAAACAATATCCATGGGGGCCAACCTTCACTCCCCATATGATTGAGGGTGGCTAGTTAAGCACGATCTTGAAATTACGTCCCTCCCAATGCTCTACATATTTTAGTTTCCTAGTTAACCCTATGGTTAGCTGAAATCACATGTTATTTCCATTACATGTCGTACCGTAGTACGGACACGCTAGATACGAATCCACTTTGTCACTTGTCAGTTCAATTTGGATTCACCCCAGCGTGATGCAACAATCAACACAAGTCATATCCACGCTTGGTTATTGACCAACTATCATGTCCATGCTGGAGAATTGTATTATATCATATATCTCATAGCACATAGGTACACCTCGGTGTAAAACATGTAACATAATCACGTAGGAACACTTAGCACATAGGAACACATAGCACATAGTAAGTGTATCAGCACGGATATCAATAGTCGAGTCAAGTCACCAATCATTGGTAAATCACATGAGTTCTAGCACATAGCAACACATGGGTTGAGTCAGGCACATAGGTAGTCATAGTCACTTGGCCGCATAGTCTATTTCTACTCATAGTCGGGTTAAGCATATAGTTAGGTACAACACATGGTCACTTAGTTCTCATGCATTTACAATCATTTATAACACGCATAGAATCACAAAATCCAATAAAATATTCAAACTAAGAAAAACAATAAAACAAGCACATGAGGTCGCATAAGAACCAGGGACGCCTGGGATCAATGTCGCATAGGTCAAGGTCGCATAGAGGTCGGTGCCACATAGGGGTCCAGGCCGCATAAGAGTCAAGCCGCATAGGTCAAGGCAAAGTCCACTCCTTGGGACAAGTGCCAAGTGATGGTCATTAATTACAAGTCAGAAAATGACTTGATGTGATGGATGTGACAAGCCATAAAGTGTCAGAAAGGAAAAGACAAACTCATAGAAAAATGTGCAAGGGCAAAACAGAGTTATGCATCCAGAGGAGAAGAGGTCGCATAAGGGTCATGCCACATAAGTCTGCTTGCCGCATAAATGTCTCTTGGACTTTGACTTAGTGAATTTCTCATTCGTTCAGCAAGTGAAACACAAGGAGTTCTGTCACTTAGGACTTTTTCAAGCACTTAGCTTCAGAACACTTTGTGTAATGATCAGTCATGCATCCAAACAAATGGACGCATGCTGGTGACATATGCGACAAAGAGTACAGGCCGCATAAAAGTCATGCCGCATAGAACTCTCGGTCGCATAGAATGCTGGACGCATGCGAACTTCGTCTTCTCCAGACTGCAAGTTCAGCCATGACGAAAAAGCTCCAAAACCAAAAATTATTTTCTCCGTAAAAACTTCATTTTAACTCTGAATCAAGTGAACCAAAAGCCAAAATGATCGAAATAAAGTGCTCCATTAACCATAAAAACTATTTTTCTAAAATACCATGTTTTAATAGATCAAACAAAAAAAACAAAAAATTGGAACCCATGAAATTTTTTTAACTAAAATGTAGATCTACTAAATTCCATCCATCAAAACCAAAAACTCCAAGTATTAAAAGTACTTAGAATCATAATTTACACATATTAGACTAATAAAATACAAGAAAAGAGTAAGAATGAAAATCTAAAAAAAATTCGTGTCATGCAAGGTGTACTTGTATAGAAATGAAAGAAGGAGGAGAAATGAGAGAATGAGGGAAGAGAGAGAAAGAAGTTAGCTTATATATCTAGGGTTGAGGTTTGGACCATGGGTTCAAGCCAAGTGAACCAAAGAATTGGTCTAGTCTCCAAGACATGCAACATAATTAACCATGCAAGCAAGAAATAATATAAGTAGAAAAAATAATATGTTCCAAGTACGTATATCGGGAACGGAGAGTAACAACTAGTAACGTGTGCACGTGTATTGTACGTGCGTAAAAAAAAATTTAATATGAAAAGTTATTATAAATATTGTCGTTCCTAGGAATCGAACTCAATCAAAAAAAAATTTACTCCCACACATTTGAGTTAGAATTATTTAGATGTAAATAAATAATATTAGATAGTTAACTAATTAATTATTTTAAAAAATATTTAGTAGAGTATTTATATATGGCTTAGATGATTCAATCTTAAATCGTTTCTAAGTCGCATTAAATCGTTTCTAAGTCGCATTAGAGAAGAGAGAGAAATGTCTTAACCTAACGAGTAGAAAACGAATAGTAAAATATATTGGACAATAAATAAAAAATCTAGTGGCACAAACTTTTGGACTTTCATTTTTTTTCTACTAAACTATGGCTATATTGAGGATCAAGTGATTGAGCGGAAACTCCGACATAATAAATTTGTTCCCCCGCATTGCTTGTTCTCCCACCATCTGTTATAATTAAGATGTTAAGAAAAATGGTAATTGATGAATAACATTTCGCATTTTCTTTCCGTAAAAAATAGTAAGTTTCATCTATCCACATTAGCAATATATAATTGGCAGAAAATTTCATATTGGGTGGCGTAAATTGTGCGGAACATAATATTGTTTGTGAATTTGTAACGAACGAGATATGACGTCAGTGCAACTGAAGTCAGATTAAAAAAAATTAGAAAAATTTTTGACACCAGTGTGACTGACACCAGACTTTATAATTTTTTGTTTGTTTGTCACGAGTCACACTGGTGCGCGCGCACGTGTGTATATATATATATATATATATATATATATATATATATATATATATATATATATATATATATATATATATATATGTATATGAATAATAATAATAAAATGGTAAAAAAACGTCTGGATGGACGCTTTTAGTTCAAAAAAGTGTATGGAAGCAACAAAAAAATTGCGCATTTTTAGCAGAAAAAAGTCAATACAAATGGCATTTTTATGATAGTTTTTGTAAACTCCGGTTCAATGAAAATGCGGAGTGCACTATCACTATATCATGTTTTTTTTTATACTTTTGTTATAAATTTTAAAAAATTGTGTTCTTGGTACAATTTTAGCAAATTTGATTTCTTTATATGAAATTTTCAGCTAAAATTATTATAACAACAACACGTATAGCCAACCAAAAAGACTCGTTCAATTCCAGTAATAAAATGTCCTCTTGTGCGTTGTACGAAGCATCAGAGTCGAAGATAAGTAAGTAGGATAAATGAAGTTTAAATTTTGGAGTGCACTATCACTATTTCATGTTTTTTTTTATACTTGTTATAAATTTTTAAAAAATGTGTTCTTGGTACAATTTCAGCTTACTTGATTTCTGTATATGAAATTTTCAACTGAAATTATTATAACAACAACATATATAGCCAACCAAAAAGATCCTTTAATGAAAGGTCCTCCTGTGCGTTGTACGAAGCATAGGAATCAAGATTCCTCCATTTTTGCATCCTCCAAACATCCTCCTATTCACACCCGTTGGATGTACTTTTAAGTCATCTACTTAGCTGTTGTATCCTCATATTCACACTCGTTGGATGTACTTTAAGTCATCTAATCTTAGCCGTTGTATCAATGGCTAAGATTAGATGACTTAAAGTACATCCAACGGGTGTTAATAGGAGGATGCTTGAAAATGCAAAAAGTGTGGAGATGCCTATAAGATAAGTAGGATAAATGAAGTTAAAATTTTGGAATGCACTATCACAGTCATTTTTTTTAACTTATAAGTCCCTGAAATTTATTCCCCTTTGACATAAGTCTCATATCTCGCTATTGGCTTAGAGGTCCCTACAATCGCGAAGAATTGTATTAGAGTTATAATTGAAAATATGATCTCTAGTTATTATTGTTTTTAATCTAGATTTGCTTTCCACTACTAGTCTAGATTTGCTTTACACTACTAGATCATGCAAAGGATTTGAATACAAGTTTGTGTTCAGTTTCTTATTTCCCATAATAATTCAGCATTTCCAAATGTTTGTAATTGAGCTTGAATGGCGTTGCAAGTGACTACACATAGTATTCTTTCCACACCTAGCTATATATATACTGGTGTATGTATATACGTTATAAGTATTTCATAGATTATTATTATTAAAATACAAAAAAAAAAAATCTAATTATTCTAATCTTTATTAAAATATTTAGAAAGACTAAAAAATATAGCTTCTGCAATTAGACAACTCCATTAATTTAATGAATAATATCTTAGGCTGTGTTTGATTGAATTTTTTCCATAAAAAATATTTCCATCACAAAATTATCAGTTTGATAAGCTTATATTTTTCAAAAAAATTATCATTTTTTATATTTTTCTCCAAAAGGATAGAAAATGAAACTAGTACAATCAATAGAATAATATCAATTTTCATTGAAAATAATTATTCTCCGAGAAAATAATCACAATCAACATCAAATTAAGTTTTTCATGAAAAAATTTCATAAATTTTTGTTTCTAGTAAATTAATTCCATAAAATTATTATCTATTTTTTTTTACATATTTTCAACCTTGCAATCAAATGCACCTTAATTGATAAAAACATCAAAATTGTTGTTTGGCACGCACGCGTGGAAAGTCGGTGCACGCGCGGCCGAGATCGCGGAGCGCCACCACCTTCCTCCTCCCCCTCCCCCCCCCCCCCCCCCCCCCCCCCCCCCTCTAGCACCACCGTCGTCTCCTCCTACACTGACGTCTTCTCCCCCTAATGCTCCAACGTCTCTGCCGTTTGCTACGGCTCCTCCGTCGACGACTCCAGCCTCCCCTCCTACCGCTTCGCTCTCCCCCCGCCTACCGGTCCGTCGTTCTCGGCCACGCGCATGCACCGGCTATGCACGCACGCGTGCCAAATAGCAAAGTTAGTAAAAGCATATTGTCAGAGCATATTTAGAAAGAAAAATCCACGATAATGAAGATGAACTTTGTACATATTACATAATAGTGTAGATATATGTTCACATATGCAGTACTATGATCCAGAAAGCTCTTAAAACATGTTAAGGAAGGCAACAAAGGCCCAGACAAGGATCAAAAGGACCACCAACCGTACCCGTACCCTTCGCCTAGAAGAAGGCGTATAGCAGGAGGGAGAGCATCATGAACACGAAGCACCCGAGTCCAAATCCAGCTCCGTCGTCTTCACCACCCTCGTACGTCGATATTCCTCGAGCTTATTACTCCGATCATCTGATGTCGTCGTTGACTTAGTCGTCAAGTACCTTGCCCAGGAATTTGTATCACGAGCAGCAGTATCAGCGGTCCGATCAGAACAACCCTGATCAGTGCAAAAACGACGAGCAGGAGAAGGAGCGGAACCACGACCAGTTCGCTCACGAAGTTAACCATCAGCAGCAATAGCATCGGTAGGACGAAGAGGACGGCTGTGCCCGACGCCTCCTGGAACTCGTAGAACAAAGCGGATTGTTTCATTATCACGGGGCCATAGACAAACACACCGAGGGCACCACGAACAGGAAGGGCAATCACCGGAGACGGACCTACACTCATTTTTTTTTCTTCTCTTCTCAACTTCAGTAGTAGCAGCAGCAGCAGCAGAACATAATAGTGAAAAAAATGTGATGTTATTTTATGACATTATAGTACTCTGGACTGTACTTTGAGACTGTGGGTGCAACTAACTTGAACTACCCTACTGATGAAAAAACAGTAGTGTAGCTCTTTGGGGTTGATGATTGGTTAAGAGCTTTATTGGTGCATTGGTTGATAGCCTAACTAACTATACGTCTCACAAATCAACGGTATACACATAAGAGTATGTTGCAAATGCTAAGAAAAGGACAAAAAATTCCCCTAAGCAACTAACGTTATATTCATCCAGTAATAGTATTAGCTGAAATATTGAAAAGAAAAAAAAAATTGAAATCATGAAGCCTCAAGTCCTATTCAACTCAGTAGTGAAAATGGCAAAACTTCATCCAAAAGGACCCAGGAAATTGAATAATTTAATTACCCTGTTCATAAAACTACAATAGGATCATGGCACTAGATTAACATAAGCATCAAGTGTTAAAAACGTTCCAAGTGTTAAAAAACGTTCAAGCAAAATCTCCAGCCACAATAGGAAACCACTGCTTCTGAACGTCTACATTAAACCAATTAATATCATAATGGGGAAAAACTACCCGATGTATTCCATATGATAAATACAATTGGGGATTATGTCAAATTATTGGTAACAAGCAGATGAAAACAGAGCTATATAACACCACAGGTTAATAGCAGGTGCACTTTGGGATTCTTTTTGCTTTCAATTAGGACATCTCACGGAATCTTGCAATTGCCTTCTTTTGTATGATGGTTCGATAACTGTCACCCGCTTGTGCCTCCAAACTTGGATCAACCTTCCTTTGCCGACTCCCAAGACCAGCTCTAGCATCAACAGCATTTGCCTGGACTGGCTCTACGATGCCACTACCGTCCTTTCCGAGCCCCTGTAAGATATAAACAAAACCAGGAAACAGTACAACACCCAAATCAATGTCAGACAGATTATTAACAAAACACCAAACTTGCAATTGGAGCTTTTGAAGATGTTCACAAGCAGCTATCGATGTCTAGGACAGTCAATATTACAAAGGTAACTTGAATCTCGTAATGAAACTTCATCGAGTAACAAAACTAGATCGGATCATCCATGGGAACAATTACTATATGACTTTGTGAACGAGTTTCTATTAAAACTTGGATGGATTTTTATTAGAACTACATATTCCAATAAAAAAAAAGTGACAAATGTGAAGTCAGGCCAGCAAAAGAAAAAAAGAAGCAGATATACAGCTTAGCATCTGCCATTCTACCAGAAGAATTAACCTAGAGATTCTAGTGTGTGTGTGTCTATACATAAGAGAGTGAGAGAGTGTTTTCAAGATAGGAATCAGTACCCAGAAATTCCCTTACTAAACAAAAATGCTAGTACATATAATGAGCAAAAGAAACTGGGAAGTACCAATCCTTCTTGCCAGCCCATATTGCGCAGCATCCGGTTTCCCACATTGCTCTCGTCAATGGCTCGATCAGCAGTTATCACCTCATAATCTTCGACACTGCTAGCATCACCTGTTCCACGTCCACCCCCAACCCCTGGAGGAAAAGGCATTGCTCCCTGATCGGCAGAAGAGCCCTTTCTATATGGATATTCACCATCTTGACAAACAATGACATTCTCAAAAAAATTAATAAATCTTGAACAAATAAATGAAGAACCAACCAAGGAATCTGGCTGTAAACCCTTTTGACAATTGACTATCAGTTCTTACATGCCACTGACACATTCACTATATTTGCATGGCAGCAATTATAAGCCCGTCCAAAAAGTCATGAATATGTAACTTAAGCCCTCATCCCCTCACCAAATTAAATTAATTGTCATCGGTTGTTCCTAAAGCTATCGTATGGTCACAAAACAACCTTCAGACAGGCGGTTTGAAATAGCTCTACTTTGACAATTAAACTTCAGCAAGCGACAGGTTTGGGTCATAATAAACGTTCTCCTCAAATCATTACTCTATGATACAATAGCATGAGCAATGGAAGTCATAAATGCTTACTTGATTCTCCAAGCCCAATATCAGATAGGTCATCCCTTCCGGACGGAGCTGACCCATACAGGCTTCTTCTCTCTGCTGCACGGTCTCTATATGTTGGCTGGGGTTGTTCCTTGTGTGCAATTGACTGTACTGGTGCTTCAGAAAACCTTCGCTTGCCACCCCCAACAACCACAGGTGATACATATGAACCCAATGCAGACACATCAGTTCTGAATGGTGTAACAGTAGGTTCAATAGCAGGTAGAGGCGGTCCAGCTGCATTTGTAACAGAAGTTGTAGCAACAACAATGCCCGCACTTGAAGCAGAGAATGTTGTATCAGACTTAATAAGTCCTCTCCCAGAACCTCTAATCACCCCCATGATCGTCCCCCCGGATCTAGTACCTGCAGGCTTTGGTGTACTCTGAGAATCCAAAGTTACTGTTTGGGAAGCAAGCGAGCTAGAAGACAAACTACTGGAACCGCGGCTCGCCGCTGAAGATAAAAACCCAGAGGTGTTTGCAGGGTCCTTTGCAATATAAGTATTAGAATTCGGCCTACTTTTACCAGGTCCAACAACAGTACTGAAGGAGTTGACTTGCTTATCTTCAGAAGAATTTGAAGGGTGATTGTCATCAAGAACCACTCGCGGAGCCTGCCCATCATGATTCCTTTGCTTCCACATTGCCAAAACATTATTCATCTTCTTTTTATTGGCTAAAAGGCTACTTTTTGAAGCCAGTTTTATCTCTTTTAACTTCTCCTTTTCTTTTTTCTCAGCAGCTAATGCTGCCGCTGCTGCAGCTTGAACAGCATCAGGTAATGAGGCCTTCTCATTTGCTATTGTGGTGGTAGCAGGAGCAGAAATCACCACTTTTTTGCTACCACCACCATCTGGCACTTTTGAATTCTCATTAGCTGATTCTCCAGGTACCTTATTACTGCTCTGATCTGTACAAGGGACATATTGCTGCTTTTGATTGTCATAAGTATACCAGGTTCCGCTGTTGCCATCATAATAGAGACCTACAACATGAGACGTAAGTTTGAATATACCAAACTAGCATGGATCTGCTAAAAAACTAAAAAAAGACGTACAATATTTACTATCTATCTAATTCCCTTGTCATCTTAAACAATTTACTTGTCCATCATCTAAATGCATTCAGGAAACCTACAAATTATAAGGAAACCAAACTTCACTTGTCATAATCAAACAAAAGAACTTCTGTGATTGACACTTTACGGCTCCACTGGAACTGATCAAATTGAGGTTTGGATGTGGGTATTCATTTCCTTAAAACAGATGGGAAGGCCCTAGCATGGACACCAGTCTCCTACCATAGTTCAAAGGTCCCAATTTCCAATATTTTCTTACTTCAATTTTAATATGGATTTGGCAGGTTTTGAATATAGGATAGCTTAGGAATTCAATACAGTAGGTTATGATGTTAATTTTTCATTCAAACTAGTGCTGCAGAGTGTCCAACATAAAGGATCAATCCACGACTAATTATTTCCTCCAAACAAGGACTTCAGGCCACAGATCAATCAGTAATAAAAATTTACAACCATTGCCTACTTAGTTTTTACATGTCATAACGCAAAGAAAGACTTCATTCTACTATCTATAGCTGAGATTTTCACATCAATTTGTCACCACCCCTGCTACTTCTTCCGGGTGTATTTTTGTCTTAGGATTTAAATAAAATTAGAACAAGAATTTGGCTACCTTGTAGTCGACAGACGTGTCACTAAGTTGTAGACCAGCTTTGATTAAGGTTGATAACAAACTTATCCAAAGGTATTGATGGATCAGCAACCATGTTGAGTCTTGAAGGAGCCAAATGGCAGGGAGATTATTAGACTTGATGTTGCAAAGTCAAGTATAGAGTCCTTATCTCATTTCTGCTTAGTTGGATCAAATGGATTTTAATAATTGTTTACTGTTCTTAAATATGGCAGGATATTTGAACATTGTTATATCAAAACAGTATATATATATATATATATATATATATATATATATATATATATACGAGCATCGGTTGCTGTCAGTTTGCTATTTTAAAGAAATATTAAGTTCTCCAGCATTTGAGTCTTCCTTCTTTGGCTTGGGTTGCATCATGCAACCTTATCAAAACGAGCCGGGAGCCGGTAGCTGACCAAACTAGCACCAGCTGCTGCTCACGTGCTACTTTTACAAAATATTTAGTTCACCAGTAGTTGAGACTTCTGGCTCTTGAATCGCATGATGCATTGACGCAACCTCGGTGTGAAAATGAAACTTCAGTCTCGAAGTTGTGAAATTTACTCCATTTACTGTTCCTCAACGTTTCTTCTCAATCACTACCCAAACCACCACTGCAATGCCATAATCTCAGCTGGCCAATATCATGTTTCTCTTTTGACCAAACAATCCCTAAAACCCAAAAACTCAATTCCTTACACCTCATCCTTGATCCCCAATTTTCAAACCATCAAATCCCCACTGGCAAATCCTTAGTTATTTCTAAAATCCATGCCAATAAACCTAGAATCCTTTCTTAAATCACGTTCCAAAGCAAGAACGTCCCAAAATTTTGAATCAACGGCATGGAAGGTTCCCAATCTTTGGAAGAACGCAACAAGTAATGAGTAACAGTGCCTCATTGGTCATTGCTCCTTGAAAGAACTGTCCTTGCTCCTTGAAAGAACCCAAATCTTTGCCTAGTGATTTTTCTTTGACCCCAAGAGATTATGAATATTCATTTTTTGAATTTTTAAATCGTGATTTGTTATTGGTGTTTCTATGACTCTCTTATCTGTGATTTGTATCCTTCATATAGTTTACACATATTTATTTTTCTATTCTAGTTCTGATTTTTGTAACAAGTATTATCCTATTGCCTGCATTCATATATAAGGTTATAATAATGTTCAGCAGAAATCGGTAAACCCAATCCAATCTTGCATTTAAGGTGCTTATAGCATTATTCTTGTTGATGTCCTAGACATTTACAGTGCACTATATCATATTTTCTTGTTTGTTTTGATCATAAAGCCTTGGCTGTTTGTCCCTGCATCAGATTGCCCAAGAAAATTCAACTAGAAGTTCCACCAAATTTCAGATCAGGCAACATTCAGGTCGAGAATGAATTATCCTGAAACTAAAATGGGACAACCCGAATGAAGAGAACTATAACAATGCTATAGGCACACAGCACAACATATGTTGTATGGTTATTATAATATGCCATATACTTTTGTATTAAGTCTTATAAATACGACCATCAAATTGATCTAACTTCTATTATATAGGTCGCATATGGTTACATTCAGCAATTCCAACCCACATGTTCTCGACTTGAGGCATTCAATATTTAACATAGTCCATGTGTCCATTGATAATTCTGAATAAACAATGCACGAACCTGAATTTCCATCATAATAAAAGCCAGAGGCCGCGTCGTAGTAGTAACCGGACTTTTCATCCCAAACAAACCCAGATTGTGGAGCTGAACCACCTATTTGTGCAGTATTTCCTTGCTCAATCCCTCCGATAGATTGCTTGTCATCAGGATTGTATTCCTTGGGCGCCCAACCAGCAGCATCATACTGAGCAAATGAGAAAAGAAAACAATAAATATTCATCAAAATTACATAGAATCTTTTTCGAATTTGCAATCCAACTTTGAAGAATACCAAACTCTAATAGATGCAGAGCACCAAGTCCAAGTAATACATCTCCATTAAAAATCAGCTTTACTGATGTTTTATCAATATATCACAATTATTTTGCCGCGTGAAACAACAAAAGGAATTGAAAATATGCTAGTTCTACTTGACTGTATGCATCATGCACCTCAGTGGAGCACATAACAAAATAAGATTACTTAAGATTACAGAACAATACATACCTTACACACTGTTGAGATAATAAATAGAATCATGATTTGCAGTTGTGATGAAGTAGGAGTAAACAAATAGTACAACATATTATATAGAAATCAGAGAGTGCTAAACAAAGATGGTTAGAAGTACCAAGTGGTTAATCATAGCATCAAAAAAAAAACATTAGGTAGCTGCAGAAATTCCTTACATGAGAAGTATTAGTTAAATCGAGTGGTCATCCCATTGTAGATTTTGCCCCAATATATATATTTTTAAATAATAGTCCATCCATGGTGGCTTCATGTCAAATAAGTACTAGATTTGCAAGAATATTGGCGAAACCTGAAAAGTTTCAGTTATACAGGAAACAATGAAACAAGACTCAAATCAGAGCTCGTATAATACCCTATGAAACACAGGTATGGGTATTCATGAGTCATGACTAAAACTAAGAGTTCAAATTTCCTCACCTAATGAACTTTAGGGGCTGTTTAGTTTGTTCGTAAATGAAATTCTCATGCAACATATGTTGCATGTAAAAAATCTTGCTCTAAGTGGCATGGCAAATCCATTGTTTGGTTGCATCTAAATGAAGTTGCAGGATTTACAAATTCATTGTTTGGAATGATGTAATTGGTATGTATGGTTGCGACTTTTGTTGTGGTAAATGGAAATCCATTGTCTGGGTGTGAATTTATGACATTGAATGAAGAGAATGTGAGGAAATGATGTAAGTGGTGTTGCAGCCATTTTGGACGCAACAAATGTCGCACTAGTTGGAGGAAGGAAACAATGCAATATTTTTGCACCAATTCCTCGATTCAATTTTGTTAGTCAAATATACACACTACTAAATTAGCAAGTATCACGTCTTTCTTTAAATGATGGAAAATAGATGCCTAGACGTTTACCTAACTCGAAGGATAAATACATCTCAATCCGTGGTTCTAGATTAAATCCAAAGGATGACATAAGAACATGCTAAAATACTTTAATGCCAGCAATAAGACATACAAATGGAGCCAAACTTTGTAGTTAACAAGAATTTGCAGATCCTTGCTCCTCTGGAATTACAAGATTGAATACAACCAGGTGGTAAGATCTGAGCCGACAACTCAAGCAGGTTTTATACATTAACTAGTAACGTGCACGTGCAAAAAAAATTATTAAAAAAATTAAATATGAAATTATTATAGATATCGTCGTTCCTAGGAATCGAACTCAAGCAACCAAGAAAAATACCTCCCATCTTAACCACTTGAGTTAGAATTGTTTAGTTATAAATAAATAATATGAAGTAGTTAAATAATTAGTTGTTTTAAAAAAAAAAAATTAGTGGAGTATTTACATACGGCTTAGACGGCTCAATTTTGAGCCGTTTCCAAGCCTTGTTATAAGAGTAGAGGTGGGTTGGGTTATAACTGAGAGCAAACATATAATATGCGTTGCAGCATTGAATTCTGACTTCTAAAAGCCCACTTCATTCATGTTAACATCCATAAAGAAAGCACAATTACAATAAAAAAATAAGTACAAATATTTTGCTTTCAACATTATTAAGGTTACAATTTATTTTCTTGTTCCTTAAATTATTTATTTCCTGGCAACCTCATTATGCAAAAACTGAGCAACATATGAATAAGAAGCAATGGGTCCAAAATACACCCATTGCTATATGGTTACAGATGAGGACCTCAACAGAAGTGCAAATGCAAAGAAAATCAAGTGATGCAACAAGAAAAGTAATTACAACTCCCTATTAAAAAGCAGTTGGTGATGGTGGAACTAAAGAAACTTAGAATATGCATGAAACAGAATAACAAGACCAATTAAAATGGTTTATTCATATTCAGGAATACCAACTGAGCAGGTTCATATTTCAGTAGTATGGAAAAAAAGAATCACATTAGAGGTCCTATAATTTCCGGTGATGACAATGACACGAATGTTAAGCACAAGCTCCACTTAACCAATCAAGAAGCAATATGGCATTAGAGGTCTTTATTGCTTCAGTTGCTTCATGTTGTAGGTGATGACAAGAATGCATTGCGAACATTAGAAATCTAGTTGCTTCAGGTTGTATTTTATAGGAATCACAGCAATGCGTAGTTCACATTAGATGCCATGTTGCTCCACGTGGTTGGCAGCGACAGAAATGAAATGGTCCATATAACCCAACAAGAATCAATATAGCACAGTGAAAATAAGGACAGAGGGAATGTAATATATCAAACAATCAGCTCTAAAGTTGGTGTAAGAAACTAAAGTGTAGATTCTGGTCTAAACAAAAATCAAATATGAAAAATATAAGATGATTTTTACAGACAATATACGTGTAAATAGTAATCAAAATGATAACATACTAAAGAGGTTGGGGATGTATATAATCATGGAATATGGTACCATCAGCCATGAAAATTACAAGGATGATGCTAGAATTTGGGTAATATGTTTTAATTTGGATAATGTTTATGATCTGATACACACCTTTGATGCAGTCTGTAATCTATAGATCTGGGAAGCACGGACACAGCTAAACCAGTGCCGAATCCATATCTGATTCGGATCCAACACGGATTCATGTGGGACACAGTCGGATTCGTGTCGGATTCGAACCCAAACATGTCCCGAGTCTCTCTCTCTATATATATATAGAATACGTGTCTTCTAGCGTATCATGTCCTAATTTTACAAGATCGCTGTGTCGGATTCGTATCGTATTTTGTGTCACTGTATTCGTATCGGTGCAACATAGCTATAGACCCTATTAGTCCGGGGCATAGTTGCCTAATTCGCCAACCCCCCTACGTCCCACGAATTGGGACAAACGACCCCGAACGGGGTGCGTTCGCGACCCGATCGTCAAATTTAGCGACCCGGATTTTGATGGCTTTGGTTATGAACTAATGATATTTGGTTTAGTTACAAGAATATTGTATATGCTTTCCTTCACTTGGATTTTGATGGCTTTAGTTATGAACTTATGATATTTGGTGTATACTTCTATATAATTGTATATGGCACAAAAGACAACCCAGATAAAAACGAACAGCAACCCCAAATAGCGTACCGAATAAGCCTACCCCCAACGCACCGCGTACCGGCTGAGATACCGTACCGCGTACCACGTACCAAAGCGACCCACAATCCCGGTAACATTAGTCCAGGGCAATGCAAAGGTCACTTCCTGCTTGCATGAATTTAAACTATGAAATCAATGAGATGAGTTTTCCCACCCATCAACTCCAAGCTTTCAAATTATATCAATAATTCATGATAGTAGCACCTTCACAAATTTCGGCACAAACTTAGAAGCTGTCATACTGACGACCAGCAGAATTTAGCCAAGCATAACATGTAGCCTTCTCAGCCCAGTGTTGCGAGCTATAGCCAAACTCATTTTTTTGAAAGGCATGAACCAAGGAAAGCAATAATCAAACTGAAGATACCAAATTCATGAAAAAGGAAAGAGAGAGAGCAAAAAAGAATGGGGGCAATACCTGTTGTGAAAATGTTGCTGCCTCAATAGCAGCTGCTGCAAGACTACTTGATTGAGGTCCCCCAGTTAAAGGACCATGAATACTTTTTGCATAAGCTACACGAATCATTTGACCATTTCTCTCAAGGGTCATTCCATTTGTTGCTTCCAGAGCTTTCGTAGCATCCTCCACCTAGGTGCACCAAGGAGGCTGAAAATAAGAATCTAACAGCAAAAAAAAATTCCTGTCTTTGACCGATAAGTTCCTTACCGAATGGAAGTGCACAAATGCAAAGCCCCTAGAGACATGCGTGAATTTATCTCTGACAAGTCGAATATCCTGCAAGAAATATAAGGAAGCTGTTAGCAGTTGAAAAAGAAGCATCAGCTAACTACATGAGGAATATTTATTACCTTTATAGGAGCATGCTTGGCAAACTCGTACCGGAGCATTTCTTCATCAGCATTTTCCTCTAACCCACGAACAACCAAAACATGAGTAGGACCTGTTAATGTTCATCAGGCAACTTAAACAGCGGATTTAAGTACAACAAGGCAGAGGAATGCAGAATAAGACAAGGAATCTTACCTGTTTCTGGGCCTTTTTTACCAAGAGTTGTTGAACTAGATGTAGCCACATCAGCAGCAGGAGCATCATCAGTTCGGCTCTCATTGCACTGAAGATATATTAGCATCATGAGTATGGCATATATATATATATATATATATATATATATATATATATATGGAAAACGGGATATGAGCCATTGGCCCATATTCCTAGTTCCTACATGAGCCATGCACATGTGGGACCAATAGGAATTAAGTTCACTAGTGCACATGGCATGTAGGAGTTTATTGCTATTGGTCCACATGTGCATGGCTCATGTAGGAATATGAGTCAATGGCTCATATCCCGTTTTCCCATATATATATATATATATATACCTTCGCTTCATAAAAGTAGCATGTGGAAAGTAAAAATCTATTAGTTATGATGAATAAATTCCCAGTTTTCCACAATACTACAGCTTTTGTTAATCGTTAATAGTACCAGAGCTTTTGTTACTAGTACCCACACTCAGCTAACCTTGAAGACGACATCTAACATAGGTTGGAGAAGTATTACATAGCGGAATTAAGCGAATACTCACTTCAAAATCACCAAATAAAAACCTACGGCATCCAAACAAGAGTGGCCTGTGAGTGTGGCAATGTAAGAGATAATCTTCTGTGGTATTTTCTACCTTTTACCTCCTATTGCCATTTCTTCTTCCACGTCTATACATTTAACACAAACCTTTTTCTGATCTTGAGCTATGGCAGTCCAACAAAAATGTTTGAGTAATAGAGGCAGTACACCATGTAAATATACTCAAGAGCATCTCTATTACTTGCGCACCATTACATATTATACTTTATACAAACAAATCAAATAAATATGAGTTACACCCGATTCACTGCAACCTAGAATATTTCGCTGTGAACCACATTATATTGTTATAGTATTGTAAAGATATGATGACATGCCGACCCCATTCTCTAATTGGAGAAGGTTAGGATGATGATGAAAGGTACGATAAGAGATAATGGTTGACCAGTCTCATAGTTGTAGCATTGGAATAGAGTCGGTTATGAAGCATAAGAAAGCTACATAAAGGAATTGACGAAGTTTTATGACCCGTTGACGTCAACCCTCTATGTTGGTACCAAATTCCTAAACAATGTAACTATGAGCATGAGCATGACCAAGTCAATAAACATAGACGGGCCGTTGGAAGATTGGTAGACCCACCATTTTGGCAAAAGAATTTAAGCTCAAGCAACCATGGAGGGCAGTCCAAGTTCCCTTAGACACTATATGGAAGATGAAGAGGTAAGGTGATACAATTTGCTATAGGAAATTGCATTCATCTCTTAACATATTAGAGCAAAGTGAAAAGTCTCTCTCCCTCTCTTATGTTGTGAAGAGTAAAACCTTGGCTCCTCTTCTTATCACACTCACACTTTTCGCGAGCTCGAGTGTCGAGGGAGCGAGACATGTGCCATTGGGCCGGCCTGGAGGCCCACACAAGCACGACATAGTAGTGTGTATCGACTGGTCGCATCACAAGGGCGGAGACAAGCACATATGGCTCGATACAGAAGCTCGTCCTTGAGTTTTCTTTGGTTTTCATCTCAACTTTTTGCTGAATTAACTAGATATGAATATATGGTTTTGATTGGGATGGTCAACTCGTGCTAGCGTAGTTTACGGATATGCTTCGACCGAGAAACAACCCCACGATACTCGTTTTCTCACGCATCGAGAATCTGACACGAAGCGATACACGTTTTTTTATGGCACTCACACGAAACACTAGTAATTAGGAGTGCAATACACACCTTTCGGATTTTGGTTTGAAGTTGTACATGTCGAGATACGACACGTTTCACGTGAACGATGAAGGGATGGGGCTCTTATGAACCAATTCTAATTGGCACACAAAGCGTATCGCCGGTATAACGTCAGTATGTCATTATGTGCTGACTAGGCAAACATTAGCAATTTTTTGTTCTACCAAAATTCTTCGATATACCGACTACTTTGGACTGACCTAGGACATCCCATGGATTCGTTTTTGACTCGTGTGACGCATATCCCTATTTTTCCGATATGACTTCACTATATTTTCATGATTTGTAATATATGATTTTGCACATGTGAGTGTATTTTCTAGCGATGTCCTCGATTTACCCATATCGGCATGTATTTGTATGCGGATAAATACGGTGTTTTCAAGTTAGAATTGATTTCGAATCGAAAATTGCCATTTTCGATAACATGTTAGAATTATATATCAAGTTATAATATGTATTCATAATCAAGTTTAGTTTCTATTTCATGCACATATGTATCTTGTACACGTTACACGATTAGTCCTATGTAACTATGTTAACCGGACTCTCCACTATAAGAAAAAATATCCGTGTCGACCCGATAGGACATGGATATGGAATCCGTATCGGATCCTCCATAGTGACAATCGGATCCTCCATGATGACAATCGGGAGATTGATAGTGAACTAAGTGAAGTAGATAGTTTATTTTAATGTGATAATAAAGTAAATAGTTTATTTTAATATGGTAGGCTGGTAGTAAAGTAGTAAGAGAGCTGAAGGGACGGTCTCTTAGGGACTTATTCAACTAGTTCAATAAAGTTTACTAGTTTATAATTACAGGTTGAATGTTTATGAAATCTTGCAGATTTAATTGCATGATGTGTCTTTTTATGAAACCATGTTCAAATATATTTATTTATTAGTCGTATCCCGTACCCGTACCCAAAATTTTGATCCTTTTTAGCCGAATTCACGTGTCCTTTAATTATGAGTTTGAAGGACCCGACTCTTGGGTATGTACTCATACCCGACACCCGTACCCGAGTCCATGTAACATAGGTAGAGTCTAAAGGAATCTTATTCTAGTACAAGTACACATACATGTTTCAAGTATATGTTAAGTCTGGAGAGATTTAGTCCAATGGGACTACCGTATTCGATCATGTACTTGTTCATGTACCCTACTATTACTAGTCAGCCGAGGGATGTACATAGTGGTTGATTGTTTGTAGAACTAAATGCTTGCATCGGTACTAAATCGACAGAGCTAATCGTGTCAACGAAGGTCTGACATGAGATAGACTCTTGTCAAGACCAGCCTTCTTGAGTATGCCATATAGGACCGAACTACGAGAGACTACGACCCGTAAGCTTTGAATCAAATGGACTAGATTAATTACCATTAACTAAATATAGATGCATTGGTTGGTTAATGCTTTATCGAGAAGCTATGAATCTTTATCGAATCTCGGACAATATATTTATTTCATGCTTAAGTCATGTTATCATTACGTACATTGGTACAGTACTCTCCTGACTCGGAATTGACTTGTAGCAGTCACTTGCTACATGTACAAATACATGATACCAGTTATCAGCTCATGTACCTATACATGTATTTATTGTTTCTTGTTTTTTATTATTTCTTATTAGAGTCGGGTATAGGAATGCAGACTGTCAAATTGTAGCAATCTAACTCTTGTTCTCATTTGATGTAGAGTTAGATTGTCGCTCAATTGACAGGACATAACTCTATACTCTGTTGCTTCATGCATGTCATATTCTTGCTCTGTTTTGTTATCGGTTTATGCTTCCAGTAGACTTTTCTTATGGTACTTTCTATTTTGTGATTTTGACTTTGCGTTGACCATATCTTGTAACGGAGCCGGAGGATCTTCTGTCTCACTCTAGATGGTGGCCACCCGAAGGGTAGAGCACCAGAAGTATAAGTCATATTTATTTTTCTCCCGCTTCGTACATTGTCTATTCTTTTAGGCGTTTAACCACATGCATGTGTTAGCTTGAGTTCTGGAAGGTTGTTACCGCTTATGGACAACCAATTCATGTATATAGACTGCATCTATGTTTATGGCCTCGTACTTGTATGCATTTCTAGCTTACTGTATTTTGTACTGCTAGCTTATTTACCTTGTATGTTTTAGCATTTGGGACGCCTTAAAGTTATGCATGTATGTGATATATCTGTCTGCTTATTGCTTGTGTTGGATTGAGAATAGGATCTTGTAGACCATAGGAGACAATTGGATTGTAGTTGACCCCCTTGTCTTTAGAGCCATAATTGTATCGTAGGGTGTTGGTTTAATCTGCAGTACTTAGCTAGCTGAGTTACATCCCGCTCTCCATATTTTGGATATGGAACGCAAGGTTGTAAAAGGCGCTAGGCGGACGGCCACCCACCGCCTAGGCGGCCTTCTAATATTATGCGGTCGTCGTAAATTTTTAAAAAAAAATAGAAATTAAAAATATGTTTAAGTGAAAATTATACCCGAAAAATATATGTTCGGCTTCAACTACAAGAAAAACCTCACAAGAATAATCTTTGCTTCAACTACAAACCAAAAGTGGACGAGTATATTTGGCGGCCTACTGTCTGTGCATTAAAAAAATATGTTATAGCAGTGGCACTGTGACAAAATTTGAACGCCAACTACATATAAACACGTCACGGTCGTCACATTTGACCTGTGGCCAAGTTTGACCGTCAACTACAAAAGAAAAATTTTGAACAGTGCACTGTGATCACACATGACTGTTTATATTCTTTTAAAGGTGGGCAAGTGACAGATTTTTTTGAGGAGTGCACTGTGATAACACATGACGGTCTCAAATTTTTTTCCACTCTTCTCAATTATTAAAATATATTAAAGCATGAGAGAATAGAGTCATGTTTATATTCTTTCAGAAGAAGCCAACTCAGTGTCTCAGTGCTCATTCACTTCAAGAAAAAAAAACCAACATAAGAAAAAAGAAGACGGCCTAGAAGAAGAAGAAAAGAAAGAAGACATGCGGGGGATCGGTTGCTGCTCACGCGGGGGGTCTGCTAGTGCTCACGCGAGGGATCGGCTAGGCGGACTCCTCACTGCCTCAACGCCTAGGGCCGCCTAAGCGGGCGACTAATTCCGTTTTTTCACTGGAAACGCCCAAAGTTCGATTCCGGTCGAAACCTAGGCGAGCCATGGGCGCCTAACGCCTAGGCGGGCGCCCCCTAGGCGCCGACTAAAACCGCCTTTTAGAACACTGATGGAGCGTAACATATGGTATTTGGTTTGTTTGATCCAGAATTACTGTTCAATAGATGCAATCCGAGGCGAGATATATCGAAGTGAGACGAGCGGGCATGCTTCCTTCAAAGACTGGCTGATCGATCAGCGTTAATATTCTTTCTCTGTGCCACGGTGCGATATTGATGTGATGGAATTACCTGCAACTGTTACTGCCAGCCTTTAGCTCTCCCTTTCTCACTCTGCCTGCTACTGCGAAGGATTTCTTTATTGCGTCTTTTCTATATCCTTTCTTGGAGGAAATTTTGATCGAAAGTTGGCATCTAGGCTTAATTTGAAATGATCAAGCTGTTTGGTGTCGGGTCGTGTCGCACTGATTGGACATGACAAGAATACTCCAAAACTCACTAGGACATGTCAAAATATTTATCGTTGTTGTGTCATATGCGTACTTGTGCAACATAGACTTATCAGCCATCTATAAACAATTGGATATCGCCAATCATTTAGACTATTATTCACAACTCAATTAATTTTTTCACACCTTTTTCCATCTTAATTTTTCCATATAGCCAGACAACTTCATTTTCACACAATCTTTTAGGATTCTTATGCATTCACATTAAAAACCTTGATATAACTGAAGGTCGGATAGGTTGGGAAACTTTATAGGTCTACCAGTTTGTAAGAATAATCCATATCACATAGAAATTTAGGAAAACTTGTGCGATTATATCAAAACCTTAATAATACAAAGCCTAGGAAATTTCAGAAAACTTAACTGAACTTTAGTATCTAAACCATTTTCTGCTTATAAATTAGTTCAGATCATGCATATATAAATGGTCTGAAGTACTTTGTCGCAACAAATCAGGTTGCACATGTGAAATGTGGGAACTGCGGTACGTTGCTGATGTACCGGTATGGATCAAGATCTGTGAAATGTGTCGCAATTTTGTGACATCGATCGGGGTTACAATAAAGGTTTAACTATGTTAGCAAAATTTACAAATTTCAGGTTTGGGATACATAGAACCTCAATTCCGAACCATTAAGAAAATAAGAACACGTGACGAATAAAAATAAAATTACAGTAAATGAGATAACAGTGTAGTTGATCATACTGGTTTTCCCATAATAGCAGTCCACGAGTCAAGTAACAACCATACAAACACTGCTTCAGTCCACAGTTCTTTTACACAACCCACATCCTAGTAGTTATTTTACTAAGACCCCCCCACCCATGACAAAGAACAATTCTTCCTATAATGCATTTAAACATTTGAATTTAAATATAAGTGAATTAGAAGACAAGGTGAAGCATAGCAAACAAATGTCGTGGCAACTGAATCTGAAAAACAAATTCTACATTATGGATTGCCCGGTGTCTAATAGCTGATACGATTGAGTTGTCAACATCATAATGTGAACAATGTAACATTTGATGTCTGGGATGTTAATTTTATCAATCCAAAACCTGACTCATCCATCAATTTTCATGCAAATTCAGGGCCACTTAAAGAACAGGGCGCTGAAATCATTGGAGTACCTTCCTCGAAATCTAATGAGTGTTCATATTCTATAAACTATAAAGTAAAAGGATATATATTATCCACTTATCGAGCATGTTTCTCTGTAATATTTTTTATTGCTAATAGTATATTAAAAAGAGATTCACTAAAAGTACCAGCAAATAAATTATAAAGCAAAAGGACATAACATATCCTCCTTCCAGAATGCAAAAGTGCAGCGGGACTGCCTTTTCAAAACTTAAAAGCAACAAACAATTCTAAAAGGAAGGAGGAAAAAAAAAGACAAACCTGAAAACAAGATGTCCTACGTGCAAAATTTACACAGCCACATATGGTACACATCCAATCAGAAGGAGCAGCAAACCGACTATAACCATGGCCAGATCTCAAAGAGTTCTCTTGACCTGCAGAAGGTGCACCTGTCCCACCAGTCGGCTTACTACTGCAAGAGAAGCAAAATGTGAGGGTAATAGAAGGCATCACATTAAAAGTAGGTTATCAGTACAGAACTTGTATATTTTTCAACATCTTGTTTGAGCAGATCCCACAGAATGAACAATGAAGTCTACCATGTAAATGCTTCAACAAATGAATGCTCAGAACTAAATACACCATAAAAGCAGCTCTTATTGCAGAAACAATAAAACAACAGATGGGAATTGCAATGAACACAGGAACATAAGTAGTTATACCATTTAAGGATTCAGTTCGAAAGAAACTGTCCCTTTTGTTACTGCAGTATAATATTAGACCAGAGGTTTCATCTGGCAATATTCAAATTTTATAAGATAATATTTAACATGAATTGGGAATACACACACGTGCCATGAATTTATAGGATATGTAAAATTCACATGTGAGCTAACACATACCTCCCCACTCACAACACGCACATAAAAAGCACAAACGCGTGCACGCACAGACAACCCAAATGCAACAGATAGCTAAGGCAACTCAAAATTGCTTAATTTTCCATGTGTATAATTTCAAAGATGAAATAGTTGCTTCTTTCTCTTTAAACAGTACCTATACTCAAAGAACAACTTTCTCCCATCAATAACAAGACCAGCCTCTCCAACACCGTCCATCATGCTACGGGCAGCATCCTGTTGATAGGAATGAGTTAACTGGCAGAGATCTTGATAAGGATGCAAGATGAAAGATATTAGGTTCATCCAATTGATACCACTGTGGGAAAGTCGATAAAAGCAAATCCACGTGAAATGCCAGAATTCCTTTCTTTGATGACACGGACATGACGAAGGGGTCCCCATTCAGCCTGGAAAAGAAGCCACATTAGCCACTTGAGTGGGTTATAAATACAGATGCAACTGCAGTAAACTCAAATTATATTGAAGGGTCCATACAAGAATTTGATAGAGGTCTTCCTCGGTCGTCTTTTGCGACAGACCTTTCACAACTACTGTGGCTGATGGAACCTGTAAAATCAATGTTTTAGTCAGTTCCTATGGTGTAGAAATAGGATAGCACGATAGATACATTGAAGGTTGAACATACCACTGAAGGGTCACTAGATCGCTTATCATCACGGTCGCGATCCCGATCCCTGCGTTTCTCACTCTTCGCGTATCGATCATCATCATAGCTGTCCTCCCGATGACTGTGGCCACAACTTCGACCACGAGGAGATCTTGATCTTGATCGATCATCATGCCCATACGAGCGAACAGGAGAGTGAGAACGATCATAGCGCTTGTAGGGACTTGTATCTCTTTCCCGGCTCACAGGTCTCCTGTCCCTTTCTCGATCACGAGACTCACGTCGTCGCCAACCACTATCCCTCCTACCTCTCTCATGATCAGAATCATAACTATAGCGACCAAAATCAGGGTTTCTCTCATGGCTGTTCTCACGGCTATGGTGGACAAGACGATTTCGTAAGTCATAGTTATCGGTGCCAACTTCATCATTACCTCTTCCACCAAGCCTTGAATGCCTGTCAAATCCATAATCACGGTACCGATTTGTATCATGGTAATTGTCAACAGTGCGATAGTTCTCACGGAACTTATCAACTTCATGAAAGGAATCAACCCCATGATACTTTTCTGGTTCACGATAATCATCCATGTTGCGATAAGAATCAAGATAAGCTTTGTCATGTCCTCTAGGTTCCCTAATGTTAGCATACTCTTCGTCAAACCCCCTTCTTCTGGGCTGTGACCAAATGCCAGGAACAGGTGGCGGAGGTGGATGAACATCCCTCTCATGTATGTCTCGATGGAATGCATTCCTTGCATAAACGGGGTCTCTCGAATAACTTTCTTCGTACCTCCTACCACCATATGATCCACCAGCCCTGCAAAAGTAGGTTTAGTGCCAAAAGGCAGTATTTAACTCATATGAAATTCTAAAAGAAAATGGTTGGTTTTATCAGTGATTGAGGGTTAATAAATAAAAAGGCGTACAGTCTAAAATTATAGTTCTGTAATAAATAAGGTTACAAAATTATCGTATAAAGCAATAATCTAGTCACCTGAAATCTGGCTCATGGACCGCACCATACCCCTCCAAGGCCTGTAGATTCAACAGAATAAGCCAAGTCAGCAACAAATATTAATGGAAGGGTATGGAAATTCCACTCCACATCACAGTTGCCCAGGGGTTTCAGTTTGTTCATTAGGATGAGATGCCATTAAACATGGCGTAACAATCACATGAGGCATAATATCTGGTATCATCCTGATAGGTAATTAAAGAAGAAAACTGCAATTACGCTGTTTGCATCCCATCCTTGTTGCAGACCATAACGTCCAGGATCCATTTCTTCCAAGCTGCACCAGAACTACCCTGAAAGGTACTTGATGATCTTTCACAGGTTTTGGTGCAAGGGGTTTGGATAACTATCCTGTAATAGATGCACAAACAGTAACAGTTAAGCTATTATCAACAAAGGTCTAAGCTCATAACTTGGCCAGCCTTTCATTGGAATCCTCAAAACCAAAAGCTCACATAAAGCCTCGTCTCCAAGATCTTATATCAGATAAAACCGTTAAAGCGTGAAACTGAATCTTGCAAAAGTATAATGCTACCAAGCACTCATCAACATTAGAAAAGCAGAAACTTGCCACGTTTAACCTGGGAACTTGAGGAAGATCTATCTAATTTTTTATTACACATCAAACATACTGTACGGCAGACTAAAATGTTGCATATTTAACCCAAAAACGCATCACTTGGGCAGCACAATCAAATTTGTTTATGATAAAGCATAGAAGTTGCAGTTTGGTCCACCAATGAAGGCAATTCCATTCTTCCGGTTTCTAGGAAATTGATGCAGTTCGTTTGCACCAGTTCCCCACAAATTATATAAGATGACATCCTTAAAATGAATGATCAAGAAGCATTGAGCTTTAGACAAACACAACAAATATTTAAAACAACTGAGTGTGTGTGTAGAAGTCCTAAAGATCTCAGCCAGTGACCTAAAGTTGCTAATAATTTTGGGAACATGAATAGTTTCTTTGCCGACAGTGTAGGCACGAGGAAAAAAGTTAACAGTATAAAGCCTTTGAATCTCAAGTAAAAAGCTAAAGATATATTTCCTCGGTATATTGATAGGAAAATGACTATTATGACATCAGTAGAATATTCTTCTGAAAGTTGTTATATGCATGTCAACATTTTTCATACCATGTTAAACATGGATAAGGTAGCCACTTCCTCCAAGAGGTTGGTTAGCTTCAGTATCTGGCATCTCACTCCATATTCCACAAAAAATAGGCAGTGTTTACAACATAAAACTGTGCTCCAACTTGGCAGCCTTGCATGGAAGTCTTGATGCCTCCATCCCACAATCAACATGACTGTCAAAAATTTTGAATAGCTGGCTCATAGTAAGTCTCTAGGGTAACACAATGTTTACCACTTTAAAAGTTGTTGCAAGTTACACAACTATATTATAACAACATAACACTCCTCGCGCAACATTCCACCTGCTCACCCGCAAAGCCCCAATAGTATCAACCCTCAAACTTTATTAATGACAGCATGTTGCCATCACCTACCGTTCTTAACCATTCCTCTGTGGTTCACATCTCCAGTCAATAATAAACCCAAAACTTGAACTCCACATCGCAAAGTCCAAGGGCTGAGCTCAACATAGTAAATAAATTCAGCTGACATAAGAACCAAACGGAAGTGAAAGGTAAGACAACTCTATACCTAACTCTTTGTCGTCATTTTGCTGCTTACTCCTGCATTCAGTTACAATAAATATTTGTCCTTACTTCAACCATGCACACATAAGTTATGCTGGGAGATTCCATCGGGTCTATCCTTCACACTCTATCTTCAAATGTATCAGCAACGTCTACCTGATCTCTCTTCCGGGAAAAAACAATCTCATAGGGGTAATCGAAACTGATAATTTCGGACTTGTAAGTTCTATAATTTTACACTTTGGCACTTGGACATTCTTTCACCTATAGTTCATAAGTTACTTAAAACTATACACCTTGAATCAAAAATTACCAAGCTTGGTAAGGCGGATACATGGCAATGACCAAAAGGCCTAATGGGGACCTCGAGACTAAAATATAACAAAAATACAGGTCTGTACAAATCCTTGGATGTTAAACAACTTTGTTGCAAGAGTTCATAAGCTACCCATAATTTACAATAAAAAGATGATATAACATGGGGCAAGGAGGTAAAAGAAAGGGTAGATGATATTGTTGGGTCCTTATAAGTCAGAATTCTAAATGATAAAAGCAAGGCTCACACCTCATTTGAGTGAGGTACAATCTCCCTTAGAGTTGATATTATCGCCAAGGCACAGGCCTACGTGCGTTTTATAACTATGAGTACAAAATGGCACACTATCCAAAACTTCCAGTCAAGTGAACGAGGAAACAAAGACCAAAGGAGACAGGAGCCTCAAGGGGCCGAGAAAGGTTGAGAGGCAACAAGACGACTGTTTCATTACCTCCTCCCAAGTGCATTTGCCCAACCACCGGGCCCTCCTGAGACACCTAGGTGACCTCTTCAACAAACTTATGAATTCTAAATTGAATTTCTATTCTTTTATGAGTTTTATTCTATACGAGGGGATAACAATATTTTTTGCATTTCAATAACACGGGCTCCAAAGAGTCTAAACTTTTAATTGCATAAGCTAGTAAGGAAAATTCAGTATTGAAACAGGGGTAATCATTAAATAGCTATGTTGCATGGACCCAAATATGACACGAGATGATATGGACATGTCAATGCATACAGAACAATAACTATAGTGTGTCCTAGTGTCTTTCTGGAGTATCTCACTTGTGTTGATATGTATATGGCACGAACAAGTTACGACATGGCCCTGGTTTTGGAGTATTTGTTCTCCTCCATACACACAGAATACACAATTCTTCTATTGTGAATACACATCTTAGTAATTTCGTAATCCCAATTCGACAAGTACTAGAACTAAAAAGTTTCTTAGTCAATATTAACATATTCATAACGAGAATAAATAGGTGACTTTCTTAATCAATATTCATATCAAGCCACAGCATGCCGCAATTTTCTTTATCAGACTGAACTCTAATCTGGCCCTGATCAAACAATCAGAAGAAAAGGAATAAAATAAAATATGGCAGCTTCAAATGCAGTCAAACTAAGCCCTAGCCTAACCCTAATCAAACCACCAGAAATTACCAGAGCTCAATCTCTCGACAAACCCTAGAATCACAAAACAAACCATTCTTTCTTACTAATTTTCAATTCTCTACCAGGAACTCAAATTGCAACCAAAATTAACGCTGACTCAAAAAAAATGGCATCCCGATGGTACAAGAGGTTAGTTTTTGTTCTCCATACCTCAAATTTCCGCGAAAATCCCCAAATATTCTCGAGATTCAGAAGAGAGCTGAAGAACCCTAGAATCCGATACGTAACGAAGTAATATTCGATTCCCAATTCTAGGGTTGCAGATAGGAAATTAGGGTTTTGAAATCGATTAGGGGAGAGAAGGGAAAGGGGGAGGATTCAATTATTTTGACGCAAAAAAAAAAAAAAAAGGTCAAGATTTCACTCTTTTAGTTACTGGTTTGGGCTTTTGCTCTATATCAAGATTTCGCCTCTTTAGTTACTGGTCTGGGCTTTCTCTCTATATCTGGGTTGGGCCTAAGCTGAAACAATTAAGCATTAACCAATCCAAGCCGAATTAATGTCGAGAAGAGAGCATAACCATTCAAGTTGGGTCCCATGCCAAAATAAGCATCAACTTTTAAAAATATTTTTTTTTTTCATGGCTAATTAGCGTTCAGACCCTGAATTTTATATCAATTTAGAGTTTAAGTTCTAACATGTCAAATTAGAAAATTTAGACCTTGAATTTTTTTTTTTTTTTATTTTTTTCATTATACTCTACCTAGTTTATATAGGAATGTTTCATTGTCACACAAAGAGGAAGGATATAATGGAAAGAAAACACAAAATAAAAATTCATAATCTAAACTTTCCGATTGAATATGTCGGAGCTTAAACTCTAAGTTGGTATAAAATTCAGGATTTAAACACTAATTAGCCCTAAATTTTAAGCCAAAACAATTGGATTGTGTGGAGAACGTAAATATTGAAAAAGAAAAAAATAATATTTATAAAGGCACTACAAAAGTTATTCGAGGTTGTCAAAATTTATTTTTACAAGTTTGCCGCTAAAAGAAATAACTTGGGGCTGTCCAAAAATTTGTTTAGGACTGTCACGATTTTTTACATTTCTACCAATAAACTGGACTGTCAAAACTTTTGACGATCATAAAAAATATGTTGTTCATTTAGGACTGTAAAAAAAATTAACAGTCCTTAATCCTTCAAATCGGTAGAAAATTTCATAAATCTTAGATCCAATCAGGAATGTAGAATTTTTTTATAGTCGTGTATGTTGTCAAAACTGTAGCATGTTTCTATAGTCATGTATGTTGGCATGACTGTAAAAAAAAAATTATAGTCTTGTGTATTGTCATGGCTGTAGAAAACTTTTACAGTACTAATTCGCGACTGTCAATGAAAACCCGAAGTTCGAAAACTTATAATGGGTACGAAACTTTAGAAATTCACTGAAAATTCATCCAAAACATATAATATGTTACTACACTATGATTTTTGGCATTAATAAAGATCGAAAAGAAGTTTAGGTGGAAGTGAATGAAGGAATGAAATTTTGTTGAAGAGAGTATAAATTATGATGTTTTGGGGGGGGGGGGGGGGGGGGGGGGTTGGAGGTGGGTTGGACAACCCCTAATAAGTTTTTTTTATTGTCATGAGTAAAAGTTCTACAAAAATGAATTAGTCCCGAATCATTTGTGTAGTGCCCCCATAAATACTATAAAAAAAGGGTTATATCCTTGAGTTCATTGAATTCTAAGCATAGCTATCTCGATCGTAAAAAGTCAAAAAACGATGAAAAAAGAATTTAATACGCCACCGACTAGTTATATATGACTTCTTTTGCTTCACTGTATTTCATAGACTAAAAAAAATCAAATAGTCATAAACAACTAAACTCAAGTTTGAAATGTTTACAAAAACACTATAAAATAATATACTAGATACAAGATTGTAAAAGGTGCTAGGCGTTAGGCGGACGGACACCCACCGCCTAGCGCTTAGGCCGCCTAGGCGGCCTTCTAATATTAGGCGGTTGTCGTAAAATTTTAAAATAAATTATAAATTAACAATATGTTTAAGTGAAAATTATATTCGAAAAATATTTGTTCGGCTTCAACTACAAGAAAATCTCAAAAGAATAATCTTTGCTTAAACTACAAAGCAAAAGTGGACAAGTGCATTTTGCGGGCTACTGTCTGTGCATAAAAAAAATATGTTAAAGCAGTGTCACAGTGACAAAAATTGACCGCCAACTACTTATAAACACATGTCACGGTCGTCACATTTGACTTGTGGCCAAGTTTGACCGTCAACTACAATAAAAAAAAAATTAGCAGTGCACTGTGATCACTCATGACTGTTTATGTTCTTTTAAATGTGGGCAAGTGGTAGACTTTTTTGAGCGGTGTACTGTGATAACACATGACCGTCTCAAATTTTTTTCCACTATTCTCAATTATTGACGACCTAGAAGAAGAAGAAGAAGAAGACACTGCTGCTCACGCTGGGGGTATGCTATTCCTTACGCGGAGGATCGGCTAGTAGGACTCCTCACCACCGAGCGCGAGCGCCTAGGCGGCCGCCTCAATGCCTAGGGCCGCTTAGGCGGACGACTAATTTCGATTTTTCATCGAAAACGTCCAAAGTCTGGTTTCGGTCGAAACCTAGGCGAGCCATGGACGCCGACTAAAATCGTCTTTTAGAACACTAACTATATAATAATATATAAGATTAAAAAAGTAATATTTATTGTGAAAAAAATTATACAACTTGTGTAAATTGTTATATTTGTCGTAATTATTGAAACTATATATGGTGTACTTATCAAGAGTCCAGGCAAACAAAATATTTGGAGTTTTTTTTTTCCAGCAAAAATCAATTTTTTTTATATGGTATTAATCCATTTATAAGCAGACAAAAAGACTCGGAGAAAGAGACGGCATTTTATGGTATTATTTGGTAAGTATGTGTACATGGATTATATTTTGGTTTTGGATCATTTAAAATTTTCGACGACAAAAATTATTCTTGTAAATAAAACCATAATTTAACTATCTAGATGGAGGTCGTGGCATGTTTGTTACGATGTGAGGCTTCCGTGAGCATGAATACGATTCAAAAAATATTTAAAAAACTTAGTTTTGAACCTGATAAAAAATGACATATAAAAAATAAAAAATAAAAAACTATCGAGATCAACTTGAAATGAAACTTACACATATTATATTTTGTCATTTGTTCAACTAAGATTCTTGCACAATGGATTATCGACAACTAACTCTTACATAATTAGGCATATGAGTAATATGTTTCAAAGTATTTGCACCATCATGTTGATTCAATGGATATTTAATGCTCACATGACTAGTTATATTAATGTTTTATTGTAGTGTTATCATACATACAACTCACTCATATTCGGAAAGTTATACCTAGAGTTAGTAAGAAATAAATAAATCAATGAGTTTTGTGGTTTCGTAGCACTCTTTAATCCTACTTACAATTCATTCATATTAGGATAGTAAAATCTGTAACTACTACAAAATGTGTGACACGAGTCGAGCAAAAAAACCTTCAAAGTAACTGTTGTTTGTTACATGTAATATTTTTAAATGCTCATTCATTGAACCAAGTTAGGAGATTAATCTGATTGTTAAAGTAAATGGTTTATATAGCTAGATGACCTTTCTAAACGAACTAATCACATTTTATATTTTATATGAAAAAATAAAGTAAAAAAGATGAATATGAAAGTAAATAGAGGACGTGAGGAGATTCTAGCCATCAACATGGTGGGACCCAAAGAGAAGTTGGTCTTAATAGTAAACTTAATCTACTTTCTTTAAGGGAACCCTCTTGTTAAGTATAGATCAATGCTCCAATAAATATATTTTTAATACTACCAAATATAATTAGATATGTAACTACATATTAAAAAATCAGAAAATTTACTGTAGCAAAATTAAATTATTTAATGCAAACGAAACAAGTTTACTAAAATTGAAAATAAAGACAGAGTCAGTCAACTGAGTTGGCGGAAAACACAACACATGTAGACCCCACAGCCCAATTTCTGCCAACACCGTTGGCCGAAATTAATGCACAATTTCGACCAACAGTGTTGGCGAAAATTGGGTTGTGGGGCCCGCGGTTGGGTTGGGGTGGTTTGGTTTGGTTTGGTTTGGTTTGTTTGGTTTGATTTGATTTGTTTTATTAGTTTGTTTTATTATTATTTTTTAATTATTTATGTTTTGGTTTTTTTCTATTTAGTTTTGTTTTGGATTTTATTTTTTTATTTAGTTTTGTTTTGGATTTTTGTTTGATTTTTATTTGGGTTTAAAATTTGATCTGGGTCTATAGATTGATGTTGGTTTGGGAGTTGGTTTTGGTTTATGTCCAATGACTATTGTTTCGGTTTGGTTTAACGTGGAAGGGGATAATATTTTTCGATTTGGTTTAACGAGGAAGAGACAAGAAAGACTACACAACAAAAATACTGAGAGACAAGAGACTTGACAAGAAAAAAGAAGAAGAGACTTGACAAGAAAAAAGAAGAAGAGACATGAAAAAGTAAAGAAAAAAGAAGAAGAGACATATCTCGTGAAGGGAGGAAGTAAAGGAGATGAGTAATAAAATAAAGAGGATAAGTTTGTGGGAGGTGTGAGCTATAAGAAGAGGAGGAGGAAGAAGAAGAACAGAGTGCACTAAGAAGTAATACACAGCATTCCTTGTCACATAGCAGCAATTCGAGTAGCCTTCATTTTCTCTCATTTGCAAGTGGACACAGCAGTCTCTATGAGCACACACAATCCTTATTGTTGAAGGTCTCTATTCTATTCTCCTTCATTTATACTCTCATTTGTATATGCAATAATTTTATGTTAGTTTTTATTTTTTAAATGCTAGGGTACTAGTGTTTATTTAGTGAATTTAAGTTATGTAACGTGCAAAACGACGGGCAGCCAAAATATGTGTTTCGACAACCATAATTGTACGGACGTGCAGCCAAAACGACGGACGTATTCCAGGGGAGCCTACTACGGATTTAATAATCCAGGAACGTGCGAAACATATATCTAGTTTGGTATTTTATGGGAAGGTACAATAAAATTTAATTATATAAATCAATATGAATGATATTTTTTACATGTCTACTAATAACATCGTCTATGTTTTTCATATATAGAAATACGATTATACTAATGATGAACGGTGCTGAGAGCATGTCTCGTGGCGTCACGATAGCAGACTTGGGTATTGGAGGTTGAGCGACCACCAAGTGGCACTGTTGAAAATATTTGACTTTTATTATGTTGACAAGATACATTTTATGCAACACGATAGAGACTTAATCTTCAGTTTAGTTGAGCGTTGGTGGCCCGGATAAAATACCTTCCAGCTACTATTCGGAGAGATGAGTATTATTCTAGCAGATGTGGCAAATATTTTAGGTTTACCTATTACGGGTGAAACTATAATATTTGATAAATCAATTTTTGCCGACACTATGATTACGAAGTACCTAGGTGTGGAGGCGTCGCGTAATAAACCTAGTAAAAATCTTGTGACGTTTACATGGCTCCGTCACAACTTTTTGCACCTAGATCGTATTGGTGATCAAGTTATCTCAGTGGATGAGGATCGGATAAGGGGCGGCGCTGGCGACGTTGAACGGAGGCGGCGGCGCTGGCGACGTTGAACGGAGGCGGCGGCGCGCGGCAGGCAGCCGCAGGCGGCGTCGGGCGACCGGAGTTCGAGCGGGTTCTGCTCCAGGGGAGGCGTCTGCGGGTTCTGGGCAGCGGCGAGGGGCTGAGGCGGGAGGCGGAGGGTTTTCCGAGGGAGACGACGGCAGGGCGGAGGGAACAGCCGGAGGAGAGGGAGGTGAGCGTCGGGGCGACGCTGCGGCAAGGCAGAGAGGGTGCTAGGGTTCGGCTGGAGTCGGAGAGGAGGTTTAAATAGAGGATAGGGGAGAGGGACGGCCGGCGGTTGGCCAGAAGAGGAAGGGAGGTGGTCGCCGTTCGGGGGAAGAGAAAGGGAGCGGTCGCCGGCGGCGGTAACTGTAAACTCCCTCGACCAGATTTCAGTATTTTAAAATTATTTTTAGCCAATTAAAATTATTGCAACTTTTTAAATTTATTTTGCTTACATATCTTGTTGATTGTGCACCTGTCCATTACACAATTAATTAGGGCATTACATTAGCTGTTATTTCCAAACAAAGTTCGCATACCTGTCCTAGACATGTTAGACTATTTTCATAAATTTTGTGCAACTCCCAGATGCTTTATTTTGAGCCTCATTTGAGACGCACAAATATCGTTACAAACATACGTATTTATTTCTTATTTTATTTCCTGCTCTTTATCCATCTCTGTACCCTAGGGATTTGAGGTCCCACATGCACATGTTTTGCCCAAACAAAAATACGATAATATTCTACACTGAATATACTACAATTAGTATATTGACACCGTAGAAAAATTATGACCCTACCTGCCCCTAAATAATTAGTGAACACCGTGCGCAGTATTTATTAATTAAATAAATACGGTGACCCGTATCACCTAGAAACCAGGCCCTGTCCCTGCCCAGGCTCACCCCCATCCCTGCCTAGGCACTCCCCCAGCTTTCCCCCTCATTTCTGTGCAATTTGGTATTGTTAGGAATCAGTATTTTTAATCAGACAAATTGCATAATTGCGTAATTTCCCAATTTTAGGACTTTTCTGCAATTTATGGAATTACAGGAGTTTTTCTGTAAATTACAGTGCGAGGTGGCACTTTCCTATTGACCGGTGAACGTGCAATGGACACGTGTCAAGTGGGACCACCCTAAATATCCTGAAAATATCAGGAAAATAATTATAGATATTTATTTAATTAAATTACCTAAATACCCTTAACTATTCTAACTATTTACTAAAATACCTAAACCCTAACCCTATTTAAACCTCCACCCGAGCTCCTCTCACTCCCCACACCCAACTCCGGCCACCGCCCTCCGCCGGACCTCCGTAGTAGCTTCGCCACCTCTCCGGCCTCCCCTCCGACCACTGCCCCCCCGTCCTAGCCTCCGCCACCCGCCGCCAGCCTCGGCTACACCACCATCACCAATAACAGCAGCATCACCACCCCCACCACCCGACGCCCTCAACCGCCACCACCCGCCGCCGTAGTCCACCGCCACCACCCCCATCTACTTCGCCACCCTCCCCTCTACCAAACCACCCTGCCCCACCGCCCTACGACGCCCCCAGCCGCCGCCCGACTGCCCGCAGTTCCTCCCCGACCACACGACCACCCGCCTACCCGACCAACCCGACTGCCTCCAGCTCCCCCTCCGACAGTCGTGGACCTCCGCCACCCCCCCGAACCCTTCGCCGACCTCTCCTCCTCTGCCCTGACACCCTGAGCCACCGCCACCGTCAGCCCAGCGGCCGCCGGAGCTGCTGCTGCTGCCACTGCTACTGCTGTTGCTGACTGCTGCTGCTGCTGCAGTTGCCTTTCCGGCCGGCCACCGGCCGCTCCGCCGCCGTCCTCCCGCCGGCGATGAGGCGTGGGCCCCCCTTGTCAGTCAGGTATATACCCCCCCTATTAATACGTATTTATATATATATATGTATATGTATGTATATATGTATATATATATATGTATATATATGTATATTAATATATATGTTAATATATATATATATTATAGTATATAATATATATTATATAATACTATATAAATACAGTATATATATGTATTATTATATATATTATTATTACTATTATATGTATATATATATATGTATATATAAGTATATCAATATATATGTTATCATATATATATATTATATATTATATTATATATTATTATTATTATTATTATTATTATTAATATTACAGTATAAAATAAATACAGTATATATATATATTTACTTATATATATATGTATTTGTTCATTTTTTTTATATATGTGTGTATATATATATATTATAATACATATATAAATATATATGTATTTTCTTTTTCTTTTAAATTATATATATATATATATATATATATATATATATATATATATATATATATATATATATATATATATATATATATATATATATATATATGTATATATATATATATATCATATATCTATATATATATATACATATTATCTATATATAATGTATTATATATATATATATATATATATATATATATATATATATATATATATATATATATATATATATATATATATATATATATATATATATATATATATATATATATATATATATATATATATATATATATATATATATATATATATATATATATATGTATATTTATATTATATATAATACTGGATATACAGTATATATATGTATTTACATTCTGCATTTTTTCTTTTCTTTTAAATTATATATATATATATATATATATATATATATATATATATATATATATATATATATATATATATATATATATATATATATATATATATATATATATATATATATATATGTATTATCTATATCTAATGTATTATATATATATATATATATATATATATATTTATATTATAATATAATACTGGATATACAGTATATATATATGTATTTAAATTCCTGCAATTTTTTTTTCTTTTATATATATATGTATATATGTAAATATATGTATATATATATATATATATATATATATATATATATATATATATATATATATATATATATATATATATATATATATATATTTTTCAATTCCTGCACATATATATGTAAATATATGTATCTATATATATATTTTAATTCCTGTATTTTTCTTTTCTTTTATATATATATATATATATATATATATATATATATATATATATATATATATATATATATATATATGTATATATGTAAACATATGTATCTATATATATGTAAATATATGTATCTATATATATTTTTTAATTCCTGTATTATTCTTTTCTTTTATATATATATATATATATATATGTATATATGTAAATATATGTATCTATATATATATCTATATATTATTATATATATATATTTATATATAATATATCTATTATATAAGTATATATGTTATAAATATATATGCATACTACTATATTTACTATATCTATATATATATACTCTATATATATATGTACTCTATATACTATATATATGACTATATATATTATATCTTATATACTTACATAAGTATATATATATATATGTTATGTACCCTCTTATTAAATGTTATATTTATGAAACCTGTATGTCTTAAACAGATTATATCTCCAAGCGCAGTCAGTGACCCCCTGTCACGAGACCTCAAACTTGACTGCGAGAACAGGTTTTCAACACAATCAGGGAGTAGGCAAGTATACCTTGCCAAGTTTTTACTGTTTAAATATTAACTGTGGAATGTTCTTTTTAGTAAATTTACATATAACAGTATGTATCTGAGACTGCCTCGGGTACCGTCAACAGGTACGTTGACACGTAGTATAATTAACCAAATCTTTACAGACTTACCATCAACTGTGAGGGTATCCTAATATCCTCCTAAAACCCTGATACGGGTACACGCAACACGGTTGCACTTCATTTTGGGATGCGAGTTTGCGTACTCGATTAGCTACCGGTGCGTGTGACGTGCATCACGGCTTAGTACGAAATCAGAAATATTTAGGTAAGTTATGACTTGGCATTTAGTTACGTGGTTTACACGTTGAGGATTCGACTTGTATTACCGCATTGGGCGGGGAAGAGTTACTGGCCGTCAAAGGGAAAGGATCTAACTCGTATCGAGGTGGGGGTATATGTTACGCAATTTAAAACTAAGGGATAAGCGCCAGGTCTCAATCTACAAGAATAGCTTAAACCATCAAGTTCTAACTACTAAGCACACAATTTGAAAATTCAAGAGTAACCACCAAAATCCTAGCAAGCTATATATATCCTAACATAGAATAAATTCACTTGGTCTATAATCAGCAGTGTCAGATGGCACGAGTTGAAAGATGAAGAATAGAGAAACAAAATTTGGTCGTCGTACAATTAGCGAACGCTAAGGTCGCAGATGAACAATATATGAAATTAAAATAGGGGGCTCTA
This sequence comes from Iris macrosiphon, assembly GCA_036927795.1. Classification (NCBI taxonomy): domain Eukaryota; kingdom Viridiplantae; phylum Streptophyta; class Magnoliopsida; order Asparagales; family Iridaceae; genus Iris; species Iris macrosiphon. The sequence goes on from JAYESA010000009.1 coordinate 45,735,366, forward strand.
TATAGCATCGTGATTCTCTAAGGGAAAGTGGTATGCTAGTTGCTATGTTCGAGGTATGATCAAGAAAAATATTATATTCATTGCTCTTGGCTTCCTAAGGTACTGTCTGCTACTAATAAGACAATGATCTAAGTTTATAGTTCTAATATTATCTCACCATAAGTGTTAGGTCCAGCCCTAATATTTAACCATAGATTTCTATTGGTTCCTCAATACTAGGGTCAAACACTATGGTCAAACTTCTAACTAACTCTAGTAGTGTCTATACTACTCTCAAGTCTTCATATTACATCAAGGGGTAATGGTAAACCAATTCTAGAGATAAGGAATTCTAGGGTTCACTAGATATTCTAAACTTAGTGGTGTGTCTATATTCACGTTGTATTCTTAATAGGTGTGCTACCATAATTATTATCCTAATAACAGGGGTTCCTATATTCTAGCAGAAGGCTATACTCAAAGAACTATTAGGGAAGTACATGAATCAAGCAGGATGCAATTATTCAGATAGAACAGATAGGAGGAAAATGAATAATAGTCAATTGTGGATGAGATCCTATACTCTATTCCTAGGTGCAGGCTTGTTCGGTACAATAACGTAACCGAGACAATATGCTCTCGACCTGCATGGGCCACCACAAAAACATGTCACATCCCAGTCCCAAAATACGTAGGACTAAGAACACGTAAGCATGCCAGCTGCATGAATATGGCAACTCCAATATATGGAAATCAAACCCATACGTACGCTGTAATATGAATATAAAATCCACAAGTGGTATAAACATATGTCACAAGTCACAGGGTACAATCTAAATCTCATCCATAAAAAATTAATATAAATGAATAACCAACATCTATATAACTAGATCTCAACATAAGTATCTAAGGATGATAGTTGGATGGAAACAAATCCACTACCAACTCGAATGTAAGAGCAAATACAAAATAAGTACAACACAACAACACCATATAAGAATACCAGCTAGCAATCACGGGCTCGAAGAGAGAACATCCACGAAACATATATAACCATCCAAATCTGCGCTCCTACAAATACTCAAGAACAGATACACCTGGCAGAGGACCAGGTCCTCAGAGGGACGTAACAAGATACAGAAAAGTGAGCCAACTTGAATACAGTAAACATGCATATTATTTGAAAATAAATAAGTACGCTGTACAAGACATCTATATGAATGCAAATGAGGACAACTTTTCGATGTATGGGCAAGGGTAGGCTACTCGATCTAATCTCACAACTCACACACACGTCCATGAACATCAGAAATTGACATACCGCGGGGGTAGCGACCAGCGAGACTCCAGAAATCGACATACCGCGGGGGTAGCGACCAGCGCGACACACGCCCGTAGTGCGAACTATATACTACGGTTTACCAGAGTGGTTAAAAGCCCATACGCCTAATGATTGTCCTCTCATGATACTATGTGCCATGTGTGTGTCAACATATCTAATACATAGTAATGACTGAAGGAAAACTACACATGCAAGAACTATACAGAAATGCAATAAATATACAGAAATATACTAAGCATATAAAATACTGTAAACAATTTGGCAAGGTATCTTGCCTGGTCTGAAAAGGATGAAGACCCAACTCAAGGCGTCGTCCGATCTACCCGTCACATAAATTAAACAAGTTAGGTTACAAAAGTGGGTAAATAGGTTCATCCATTTAATCTATTTTAATTCTGAATAAAATAACCTAAAATAGTATTTTAATCTTATTATAATCTAATTTTATTGTTAAACCCTAATTTTGTCCAAAGAACTGAATTTTATCAACTCGAGACTCATGGCACGCAAATCGAGGCGATCTGTTGACCGAAAAGTCAACCAACACAAACTGACCTTTCATGCATGATTTCCTGTAGATTTTAGCGTCAAAAACATGCTAAAATTTATGGCTCGTCCGAATTCAAATTCGTTTGGAAATTATGGCACAAACAAATTTTGTATTGTGCACCGATGGTTAAATTCTAACCTAGAAGTTCTACAGAATTAACAGTATATAAATACGTTGAATTAAATTCTAGAAAAAATATATGTCGATGATCTTGACATTAGATTTCCGAAACTTTAAACGGTTCGTGATTCTGATTCCGGGTTCTCCCGAAATTACAAAAACATCGAAACACATCTATTTTCGGACATGCTGTGCTCTACGAATTTTTCAGAATTTAATACTAATAATTTCGAAAATCAATTTATATAATCAGAAATTTAACCTCAATATCTTTCTAACGCAAGAAACTAGACCTCGTTTGGAGTCCGGGGCTATGCGCAATGGCTTCTGGAAGATGAAGGAACCCTAGATAGCAATTCTCCAAAATCTCTCTCTCTAAAATAATGGGATAATTAGGGTTATCATATTATATATATAGAGAGATGTACCTGCGGCTGAATGGATATCTATAGGCTGACACATGTCAGAATCTGATTGGATGGTTTTATTTATATTATTTATTTTTGATTTGCCTTTATCAAAATATTATTTAAGTCGTTTTAAATCTAAATAACTCCAAATAAATATTAAAAATAATCATAAAAATCTAGAAAAATTACAGAAAATATATTTTGAATCTAGAAAGCCTAGAAATATACTTGGGATAATTTTATGTTCAAAGGTTTTCTACTATAATTAGGAGAAGCTCTAAACATTAGTTTTACCCATATAACTAAAAATAAATACTAAAATTATTTCAAAAATTCTAAAATAATTCCAAAAAATATATAATAATATTATAAACCCTTGAAAATAACGTGGGTCCATTCTATATTCCTGGAATTGCACAATAAATTTTACAAGTCCTAAAAATTAGTTATTAGCCTAATTACTCCCAATAAATACTAAAAATACTCAGAAAATTCTCAAACAATTCTAGAAAATATATGTGACTATTTAGAACCTAAAATAAAATTTTGGGATATTTTTAGTTAAGTTTGAACATAAAATAAATTCTTAAATTTCCTAGAAAATTAGTGTTACTAGTTTTTAATTAACTAAAAATTATGGAAAAAAATCCCAATAATCTAAAATAGCCTAAAAATAATTCTAAATAAATATTTATATAAGTAAATTTACTAAAAAAATTATTTTCTAATTAACTAATAGAATACTCTAAATAAATTTAACATCTATAATAAATATAATAATATAAAATATACACAAAATACCTATTTTGGGTGAGGGAGTTTACACCAACTCCTCGGCAACGCCCATCACTGGTGGGAATCTATAGAGCGTAGCGTCGGCAAAGACCAGACTTGGGAACAATTCTTGGAATACTTCAATGCCAAGTACTTCCTCACAACAGTTCGAGATGCCCTATATTCCCAGTTCCTGCACCTGGAATAAGGGAACATGTCCGTCGATGCCTACGATGCAGAGTTCAGCCGACTGAGTAGATTCGGGGCCATCCTAATACCGAATGAACTGGAGAAGGCCAAGAGATTCCACCACGGCCTCACCTTCGAGCTCCAGAGGTATACGACAGCGTAGTCAAGGATCTCTTACGAAGAAGTTCTTACAGAAGCGAGGGTGCAAGAAGCTATTGGCCGAGGAGCAAAACGCTCTAATCCAACCATCCCGGCCAGAAACCAGCAAGGAGCCGGAGGACCGATCCGTCATCCACAAAATTAGACGCAGCAGACAACGGGACCCTATCAGCAGAAGGAGCTCCCAACTTGTCACTATTGTGGCAAGAAGGGGCATTATATCATAGACTGCAGAAGAACGGGCAATGCATGATTTGTGGAGCTAGCCAACATATGGCAAAAGACTGCCCACAACGCAGAGATGCAGCACCTCAGAACTGGCAGAAATCAGGAGCACCGGCCCAGAGGATGCTACCCTCAACATCTGGGGGATATCAGAGGGAAGCACCCCTGGCCACCCAGGAGACCCAGTTCAACAAAGCCAGACAGCAGTCTGGAGGGCAAAGGCATAGGCAGGCCTTTGCACTAGCTGCAGTTGCAGAAGAACCGGAAGGTGAAACCATTTCAGGTACCCTTATAATTGTAATATTACCTGCAAACCGCATTATTTGATTCTGGCACTACACTGTCATCATATCTAGTAGTTTCGTAGCCATGCAAATAGCCACTTTTACCGGAGGAGGCATTGTTCCAGTTACCAACATTACTAAAACATGCTAGGTAGTCGTGTATAGTAGAGTAATGAGGACGCGATTCTTGGTACTTCCAATACCAAACTTCGACGTTGTCTTAGGCATGGACTGATTAAGCTCAGTACAAATGCTATACTAGACTACGGAAAGAGAAGCGTCATCTTTAGACCACTAGGTTACCCATTCAGAGATAGATAGTACCTAGGATAGCAAATTATATTGGTTAACCCTAGTTACCTGATGACTTATAATATCCGACCTAAATTATTTTCCACCCTTAGATAATGATCAGGACTAAGCAAAAACAGATAGGTAGATTGCTAGACATTGATTGCTAGGCTCAATCATATGAAGTGATAGCTGAGTACTAAAGCTAGTATCGAGATTAAAGCATTTAGATTGAAGGAGAAATAATAGACAGATGTTAGCCTTGAGAAAAACATAATATACGACCTGTTGTAAACCTGGTGATACCCATAAAAATTTGGATAAAGGGTACACATAGAGTAAAATAGGAGGCCATGTGTTCTCACTTACCCGAGGAACTATTAGACTTGGAAGAAGAGGAAAACTAAGCTCGAGGTACATCGGACCCTTCGTTGTGTTGGAACGCATCAGAAAAGTTGCTTACGAGATTACCTCAGACATTGAAAAGTACATGACGTCTTCCACGTATCCCAATTAAGGAGGTACGCTCCGGATACAAGTCATGTGCTGGACTATTGAGATCACTGTCGAAACCGTAGAAATCTTAGATCGAAGCGAGAAGGTGTTGCGAGGCCAGACTATCCCTCTAGTTCATGTTGCATGGAGACATCATGCACCAGGTGAATCAACCTGGGAACGAAAAGAGGATATTCGACAATGTTTCCCCCATCTATTTCCAGACCAGGGTATGTTCAAAATATTTCAAATCAAATCTTCAGCTATGTCTATGTCTTAATATTTCAAATCAACCAATCTTTCGTTCTCATTATATGTCTGTTTTTATTTCGAGGACAAAATATTCTAAGGAGGGTAGATTGTAAACTCCCTCGACCAGATTTCAGTATTTTAAAATTATTTTTAGCCAATTAAAATTATTGCAACTTTTAAATTTATTTTGCTTACATATCTTGTTGATTGTGCACCTGTCCATTACACAATTAATTAGGGCATTACATTAGCTGTTATGTAAACTCCCTCGACCAAATTTCAGTAAATTAGGATTAATTTTGACTAATTAGAATTAGTGCAACTTTTTAAAATTTTATTTATTATATATTATATTGATTGTGCACCTGTTCATTACACAATTGACTAGGGCATCACACTAGCTGTTAACCCTAAACAAATTTCACATTCCTGCTCTAGACTAGTCAGACTACTTTTTTTGTATTCTGTGCAACTTCCAGAAACCTCGTTTGATGCTTCGTTTTAGTCGCACAAATATCGTTACAAACGTATGTATTTATTTCTTATTTAATTTTCTGCTCTTTACCCATCTCTGTACCCTTAGAGATTTGAGGACCAGTAGGCACCTGATTGCCCAACCAAAAATACGATAATATTCTACTCTAATTATACTTCAATTATCGTTTTGACACCGTAGAGAAATTATGACTCTAATAGCCTCTAAATAATTAGTGAACACCGTGCGCAGTATTTATTAAATAATAAATACGATGACTATATCACCTGCAATATCAGACCCTGCACCTGCCCAGAATCACCCCACACTGTCCAAAACATTTTTCCCCAGCTAATTCCCTCATTTTTTGTACAATTTAGAATTTCGGAAAATCAGTATTTAAAATCAGGTAAATTGCGAAATTACGCAAAATACAATTTTTATGCAATTATGCAATATTTGAAAAGTTAGGGGTTTATATGCAAATTGCATGCTAGGTGGCCAAATCCTATTGGCTAGACCATAGGTGGGTAGGACCCACCATAAAAATCCAGAGAAATCCTGTGAAAATATCTCCAAAATACAAATTTACCAAAATACCCTCACACTTCAAAATATTTACAACTTTGCCATTACCCCTAATCCTATATAAACCCTAACCCTTCTATTCTAAATTCCTACAACCCTTCCCTCCGGCCACCTCCGACCACCGCCTCCGGCCAAACTCGGCCCAACCCTTCGCCACCCTCCCCTCTCCCCTCCGGCCAAGCACCACCGCCGGCGCCGCCCTGCTCCGCCGGCTACAGCCCCCGCAACTCCCTCCTCTCCTCACTGTCCACAGCACCACCTCCACCCGAACCACCTTCCCCCGCCGCCTACGGCCGTCGCCGACCACCGCCACCCTACCCAAACCCTTCGCCCCGACCTCCCCTACCTACCACCACCACCTCAGCCCTCCACGTCACCGCCTCCGGCCGCCCTAGCCCCCGCAGCAGCCACCCTTCCCTAACCCTAGCTGCTGCTGCTGCTCTCCCCGACGCCTCTAGCCGCCACCACCACCGCCGTAGACCCCCGCCACCACCGCCAACCTCACCGCCGTCCTCCCCTCTACCGAACCCTCCGCCTGACCGGCCACCTCCGCCGCTCCTCCGCCGGCCAGCGCCTCCGCAAGCTGCAACTGCTGCTGCTGTTGCCAGTGGCCACTGCCACTGCTGCTGCTCCTCCGGCCGCCTCCGGCCAGCTCCGCCGCCGTCCTCCCGCCGGCAGCACCGCGTGGGACCCCCCTTGCCACCTGTAAAGGTATATTATACTATACTATACTAAATACATAATTATTCTACAATACATGAGTATATGTATATGTATATGTATATATATGCATATATATGTATATATATATGTATATATCTATGTATAATTAAATGTATATATGTGTATTTATATTTATATATTATTCTATAATATATAAATATAATACATAAAGCTATTATACAGTATAATAATACTGTATATACTAGTAATATATATATAAACATTATATACATATAAGTATATATATATGTATATGTATATATTTACTATATGCTATTATGTAATTCTCTATTGTATATATATATGTATATATATTAATAATATGTATACTATATGATATATATTATATATATAATTATATAACAATTTTACATAATTACTAGTATACTTGTATTTTTCTTTTATTTATTTTTCTGCAATTAAATTCCTGCACTTATATATATATATATATATATATATATATATATATATATATATATATATATATATATATATATATATATATATGATCTATATATATATTAAATATTGCTGGATAATACAGCTTATTATAAATATGTAAATTTACATTTCTGCAATGTCATTATTTATACTATATATATAATATTGTACTGGATAATACAGTACCTATACTTATGTATTTTAATTCCTGCATTGTCTTTTATTTTATATTTATATTTATATACATATTAAATTCTTTCACTGTCAATTTCTTTTATTATCTATATATATACTATACTATATACTATAATACATATATTATATATATGTATTTAATTACTGTCCTGTCATTTCAATTTGCCTATATATATATATCAATCAGTGGATATACCCTGAGTATATATGTATTTAAATTACTGTCCTGTCAATTCAATTTATTTATACTATTATTATATCAGAGGATATACCCTGATAAATACTATATTTATCGCAGTGGATATACCCTGCTACTATATATTATTGCCTGCATTTATCTGTTCTATATATATATATACTATTATATATATTATATTTATGCCTACTATATATATATCTATACTATATATATATGTATATAAATATGTTTTATATTACAGCCTGGATATTTACAAACCCTGTCTATTCTAGCAGAAATCAACTTCAGCACTGCCAGTGACCCCCTATCACCAACACCTTCACAACTGACTGTAAAATCAGGGTTTCAACACTATCAAGGAGTAGGCAAGTATACCTTGCCAAGTTATTGTTTCAAATTAAATTGTTGATATCTGCTTTGTTCTGAAATTCATATACCCTGATCACCTGAGACTGCCTTGGGTACAGTCAACTGTTATGTTGACATGATATTATCGACTCACCAAACAGCTGAGAGAATATCCTAAAATTCTCCTAAACCCTATCACGGAAACACGCAACATGGTTACATTTACATATATGGATGTGAGCTGCGTATTTGGTTAGCTACCAGTACGTGTGACCCGCATCACGGATTAGAATAACTTAGGAAATGTACGATTTGACATTTAGATTCATTGGGATGGGAAAGATAACTAGTTGACGTATGGGACACCCCCTCCAATAATGTTTTATACCTTCGTACCAATGATGGTCGATTGCAGAGTTCCCTGAGTCGGGGGCATACGACACATATACTAGCCAGTCGCCACGATTGGTGAATTACGTCAGCGTATGTCTAGCCACACATTCCCATACGTAATACTGGATCTTTACTTGCATTTTCACTTAGTATGGTTAGCACCCTGTATTTATTTTATTTCTTTATTCAGTATTTTTACATTACATGGCATGTCAATTTTTTGTATCTTGTTACGTCCCACTGAGGACCTGGTTCCCTGCCAGATCTAGACGAGGCTTTCTACCCCACTGTGTACGGGCCTGATCAGGAGGCCAGATGTGCTACAGAGGAGGAGCTCGAGGAGACACCTTCAGAGTAGGCTTGACCCTAGATGCTGCTACCTAGAGATGGAGATATTTTGATCAGATAGACACTGCTTAGTCTATTTGATTTTTCTGCGCTATTATCAGTTTTTGTAGTAGGCTTGTAATCTCACCGGTTGTGTACTGTATCAGACTCAGTTATATATATATATTTCAGCATTTTGTTTTCTGACATTTTGTTGTGGATGAGATAGCTTTACCTGTTCTATACTTGTAGTATTTTAGGACAGCGTAGCACGTCCCTTTGGGTCCATCAAAGTGGATTAAGCCCTTAGTGACGTGTCAGCTGGCCAGTGACACGTGGCCTAGTTCCTGACATTTTGGGACTGGGGCGTGACATGGTTTTAGTGGTGGCCCATGCAGGTCCAGTTTTATTTGCTAGTAGGTATGATGACATGCCCAGCAAAGCCTGCAATAGGATAGAAATAATAGGTCTCATCCACACTGACACCATCCTTACAAATTCTATTATTGCATCTTGCTTGATTATCATTATTTATCTCTTTTGTGTTTTCTAATTATCCTATTTTCCTCAGAAATATGGACATACCCGGGAAACTTGCGAATAATGGGGCTGACCAAGCAACAGACCCTTCGCCAAGTGCCCAAGGAACTCCGTCCAATCACCAAAATTCTAGCCAGGAGACGACACCAACTCCACATGCAGAGACACCTTTGTCTCCACCTCCAGCCTTGCCTATCCAGATGCCACAACTTGAGGGTCAACCTCAAATGTTGCAGTTTCTCCAGACTATGTTGCAGAACCAGTGGCAACAAACTGAGGCCCTGAGACAGTCTCAGTGGCAGCAAACTGAAGCTCTGCGACAGACGTTGATGACGGCTTTGGAGAGAACTACTACTCCGACACCCGTACCTGTCCTACCAGCGGGCACAGTTCGAGGCTTCCGTCAAATGAGCCCGAGGGATTTCAAAGGCAACGAGACTCCTGAAGAGATCTCCGATTGGATCTCCAACACCGAAATGCTGCTAGAAGGATCGCAACTCACTCCCGACCTATGGATGACCGCTGTGAGGGGCCAACTTCTTGGCAACGCCCATCACTGGTGGGAATCCATAGAGCACAGCGTCGGCAAAGACCAAACTTGGCAACAATTCCTGGAGCATTTCAACGCCAAGTACTTTCCAGAGACAGTCCAGAATGCCCTATACTCCCAGTTCCTGCACCTGGAGCAAGGAAACATGACGGTAGATGCCTACGACGCGGAGTTTAGTAGACTAAGTCGTTTCGGTGCTGATCTGATCCCAAATGAGCTGAAGAAGGCTAAAAGATTCCACCATGGCCTTAACCACGAGCTTCAGAGGCACACAACAACGCAGTCGAGAATCTCCTACAACGAGGTTCTTACCGAAGCCAGGGAGCAAGAAGCCATTGGCCGAGGAGCCAGACGCTCAAATCCAACCTTCCCGGCCAAGAATCAGCACGGAGCAGGAGGACCTATACGTCGTCCCCAATATCAGACGCAACAGACGACGGGGCCTTACCAGAAGAGGGAGCTTCCGATTTGTCACTTTTGTGGCAAGAAGGGGCATTTTGCCAATGACTGTAGAAAGAAGCTGGGATTATGCCTGCTATGTGGAGCTAGAAATCATATGGCCAAAGACTGCCCACAACGTAGAGATGCAGCACCTCAGCAAGGGCAGAAGCCAGGAGCACAAGCTCAGAAGATGCTTCCCTCCACATCAGGAGGATATCAGAGAGGAGCCCCTCTGCCTACTCAGGAGACCCAGTTCAAGGCCAGACAACAAGCCGGTGGACAAAGGCAGGGACAAGCCTTTGCGTTAGCTGCCGTTGCAGAAGAACCTGAAGGGGAAACTATAACAGGTACCATTTTAGTTGCATCATTACCTGCAACTGTATTATTCGATTCTGGGGCTACTTTGTCTTTCATATCCAGTAGATTCGTAGCCATGCACAAACTATCTACTTCGCCGCTACCCAAGTGTTGGAAAATACTTACTGGAGGAGGTATTGTTCCAGTTACCAACATTATCAAAACCTGCCCAGTAGTTGTTTGTAGTAGAGGACTAAGAGCACGATTTTTGGTACTTCCAATGCCAAATTTCGATGTTGTCTTAGGCATGGACTGGCTAAGCCAGAATAATGCTGTCCTAGACTGCCGAAAGGGTAGTGTTATCTTTAGACCCCCAGATCACCCAGAGTTCGAATATGTCCGTGGAACCATCGAGCAAGGAGTAGGCCAGACTCCTAGAGCTTACATGGCGATGGAGACAGCACTTCCCTCAATTGTAGCAGAGTTCGAGGACGTATTTCCAGAAGAATTGCCAGGCCTACCGCCTGACAGAGAAGTGGAGTTCATTATTGAGCTGATACCCGGAGCTGCACCAGTATCCTCCAATGTATACCGACTGGCGAAGAAGGAGCTTGACGAGCTGAAGCTTCAACTGGAGGAACTACAGATCAAGGGATTTGTTCGTCCTAGTGCATCACCCTGGGGAGCACCAGTGTTGTTTGTACCAAAGAAGGACGGAACATATCGCATGTGCATTGATTACAGAGCCCTCAACGCTCTGACAATCAAAAACAAGTACCCCTTGCCGAGAATTGACGACCTGTTCGATCAACTAACAGGAGCCGTAGTATTCTCGAAGATAGACTTGAGATCAGGCTACCATCAAGTCAAGGTACGAAGAGAAGACATTCCAAAGACAGCATTCAGAACTCGTTATGGTCATTACGAATTTCTGGTGATGCCGTTTGGATTGACTAATGCACCTGCTGTATTCATGAACCTGATGAACCGAGTCTTCCACCAATATCTGGACCAGTTCGTGGTAGTCTTCATCGACGACATTCTGGTGTATTCAAAAAGCCACGAGGAGCATGAAGAGCACTTAAGGTTGGTATTAGAGACGCTGAGACGGGAGAGCCTTTATGCTAAGATGAGCAAGTGTGAATTCTTCCTGGACCGTGTCGCATTTCTTGGACACGTTATTACAGGAGAAGGCATCTCGGTAGACCAGCAAAGATCTCATCTGTTGAGACGTGGCCAACCCCGACCAACGTCTCAGAGGTGAGAAGCTTTCTAGGACTTGCCGGATATTACCGGAGGTTCGTAGAAAACTTTGCAAGAATCGCGGAGCCGATTACCCGTCTTACTCGCAAGGAGCAGGAGTTCATATGGACTGAAGATTGCCAGACAGCTTTTGATGACTTGAAGAAGCGTCTGACTACAGCTCCCATTTTGACTATACCATCTGGATCCGGAGGTTTCGTCATATATAGCGATGCATCCGGAAAAGGATTTGGTTGTGTCTTAATGCAACATGGGAAAGTTGTAGCTTATGCCTCAAGACAGTTGAGGACTCATGAGAAGAATTACCCCACTCACGATCTGGAGCTTGCCGCAGTCATCTTCGCCCTAAAGCTATGGAGACACTATCTATATGGCGAAAGAGTGGAGATATTCACCGATCATAAAAGTTTGAAGTACGTCTACACCCAGAAGGACCTAAATCTGAGACAAAGACGATGGCTCGAAGTGATGGCGGATTTCGAAATTGATCTACAGTACCATCCAGGGAAAGCTAATATGGTGGCAGATGCTCTAAGCAGAAGACCCTCGGCATTCTTTATGATCACCCAACCAGGTCTTCTGAGAGATCTAGAAAAATTGGGAATAGAGGTCATTATGCCAGGACTTGATGGCCAATTATCAAACTATCAGCTGCAATCAACTTTGGTAGAAAGAATCAAAGCTGCTCTACCAACAGATGCAAGATTTCAGAGGCTTCGACAAAGAACAGAGGCTGGAATCCAGACCGGTTGTCGCATACACGAAGATGGGACTCTAAGATGTGGAAATCGTCTTTATGTTCCAAATGGAGAACTTCGTAATGAGCTGATGTCAGAAGCTCATAGCTCAGTATACTCTATACATCCAGGAGGCACAAAGATGTACAGAGATCTGCGGCAATATTACTGGTGGCATGGAATGAAGCGGGAGATAGCACGCTTTATGGCCAAATGTCTGGTGTGTCAGCAAGTCAAGGCTGAGCATCAGAGATCTGCCGGTCTACTTCAACCCCTCCCAATACCCGAGTGGAAATGGGAACACATTACGATGGACTTTGTTACGGGCTTCCCAAGAAGTCCTAGTTGTCGTAATGCTGTCTGGGTAATTGTAGACAGACTCACTAAGGCTGCTCATTTTCTACCTTTTAGAGTCGGGCAATCCACAGAAGTCTTGGCGGACATGTACATGAAGGAGATAGTGCGTCTGCATGGAGTGCCAGTCAGCATAGTATCTGACAGAGATACGAGATTTACATCTTACTTTTGGCGAAGTATGCAAGAAAGTCTTGGTACCCGCCTCAAGTTCAGCACCTCGTATCACCCACAAACAGATGGCCAATCAGAACGCACCATCCAGACACTTGAAGATATGCTGAGAGCCTGCATGCTTGATTTCAGCGGATCATGGGAAGATCATCTACACCTGGTGGAATTTTCCTACAACAACAGCTATCAAGCGAGCATTCAAATGGCTCCCTTTGAAGCTTTGTATGGAAGAAAATGTCGTTCCCCAGTATGCTGGAGCGATGTTGGTGAGAGACAGATCTTGGGACCAGAACTGATTATTCGTACGGTGGAGAAAGTAAAGAAGATCCAGGGACACCTACGAGCTGCACAAGACAGGCAGAAGCACTGGGCCAACATTCATCGCCGACCTCTAGAGTTCCAAGTAGGGGAACATGTGTTCTTGAAGATCTCACCTACTCGAGGAACTATCAGATTTGGAGGAAGAGGGAAGCTAAGTCCAAGGTACATTGGACCCTTCGATGTGCTAGATCGCGTCGGAGAAGTTGCTTACAGACTAGCTCTACCTCAGACTTTGGAGGGAGTACATGACGTCTTCCACGTATCTCAGCTGAGGAGGTACATTCCAGACCCGAGTCATGTGCTAGACTACTCAGAGATCACCATCGGGCCAAGCTTATCTTATCAGGAGGAGCCTGTAGAGATTCTGGACCGTAGCGAGAAAGTGTTGCGAGGCCAGACTATTCCTCTCGTTCGTGTTGCATGGAGACATCATGCACCAGGTGAATCCACCTGGGAACGAGAAGAGGATATTCGTCAGCGTTATCCCCACCTATTTCCAAACCAGGGTATGTCCAATATTTCAAATTCAATCTTTCTTAATCATCATATGTCCTTTTTCATTCTCATTATATGGTTGTTTTTATTTCGAGGACGAAATATTCTAAGTAGGGTAGATTGTAAACTCCCTCGACCAAATTTCAGTAAATTAGGATTAATTTTGACTAATTAGAATTAGTGCAACTTTTTAAAATTTTATTTATTATATATTATATTGATTGTGCACCTGTTCATTACACAATTGACTAGGGCATCACACTAGCTGTTAACCCTAAACAAATTTCACATTCCTGCTCTAGACTAGTCAGACTACTTTTTCTGTATTCTGTGCAACTTCCAGAAACCTCGTTTGATGCTTCGTTTTAGTCGCACAAATATCGTTACAAACGTATGTATTTATTTCCTATTTAATTTTCTGCTCTTTACCCATCTCTGTACCCTTAGAGATTTGAGGACCAGTAGGCACCTGATTGCCCAACCAAAAATACGATAATATTCTACTCTAATTATACTTCAATTATCGTTTTGACACCGTAGAGAAATTATGACTCTAATAGCCTCTAAATAATTAGTGAACACCGTGCGCAGTATTTATTAAATAATAAATACGATGACTATATCACCTGCAATATCAGACCCTGCACCTGCCCAGAATCACCCCACACTGTCCAAAACATTTTTCCCCAGCTAATTCCCTCATTTTTTGTACAATTTAGAATTTCGGAAAATCAGTATTTAAAATCAGGTAAATTGCGAAATTACGCAAAATACAATTTTTATGCAATTATGCAATATTTGAAAAGTTAGGGGTTTATATGCAAATTGCATGCTAGGTGGCCAAATCCTATTGGCTAGACCATAGGTGGGTAGGACCCACCATAAAAATCCAGAGAAATCCTGTGAAAATATCTCCAAAATACAAATTTACCAAAATACCCTCACACTTCAAAATATTTACAACTTTGCCATTACCCCTAATCCTATATAAACCCTAACCCTTCTATTCTAAATTCCTACAACCCTTCCCTCCGGCCACCTCCGACCACCGCCTCCGGCCAAACTCGGCCCAACCCTTCGCCACCCTCCCCTCTCCCCTCCGGCCAAGCACCACCGCCGGCGCCGCCCTGCTCCGCCGGCTACAGCCCCCGCAACTCCCTCCTCTCCTCACTGTCCACAGCACCACCTCCACCCGAACCACCTTCCCCCGCCGCCTACGGCCGTCGCCGACCACCGCCACCCTACCCAAACCCTTCGCCCCGACCTCCCCTACCTACCACCACCACCTCAGCCCTCCACGTCACCGCCTCCGGCCGCCCTAGCCCCCGCAGCAGCCACCCTTCCCTAACCCTAGCTGCTGCTGCTGCTCTCCCCGACGCCTCTAGCCGCCACCACCACCGCCGTAGACCCCCGCCACCACCGCCAACCTCACCGCCGTCCTCCCCTCTACCGAACCCTCCGCCTGACCGGCCACCTCCGCCGCTCCTCCGCCGGCCAGCGCCTCCGCAAGCTGCAACTGCTGCTGCTGTTGCCAGTGGCCACTGCCACTGCTGCTGCTCCTCCGGCCGCCTCCGGCCAGCTCCGCCGCCGTCCTCCCGCCGGCAGCACCGCGTGGGACCCCCCTTGCCACCTGTAAAGGTATATTATACTATACTATACTAAATACATAATTATTCTACAATACATGAGTATATGTATATGTATATGTATATATATGCATATATATGTATATATATATGTATATATCTATGTATAATTAAATGTATATATGTGTATTTATATTTATATATTATTCTATAATATATAAATATAATATATAAAGCTATTATACAGTATAATAATACTGTATATACTAGTAATATATATATAAACATTATATACATATAAGTATATATATATGTATATGTATATATTTACTATATGCTATTATGTAATTCTCTATTGTATATATATATGTATATATATTAATAATATGTATACTATATGATATATATTATATATATAATTATATAACAATTTTACATAATTACTAGTATACTTGTATTTTTCTTTTATTTATTTTTCTGCAATTAAATTCCTGCACTTATATATATATATATATATATATATATATATATATATATATATATATATATATATATATATATATATATATATATATATATATATATATATATATATATATATATATATATATATATATCTATATATATATATGATCTATATATATATATTAAATATTGCTGGATAATACAGCTTATTATAAATATGTAAATTTACATTTCTGCAATGTCATTATTTATACTATATATATAATATTGTACTGGATAATACAGTACCTATACTTATGTATTTTAATTCCTGCATTGTCTTTTATTTTATATTTATATTTATATACATATTAAATTCTTGCACTGTCAATTTCTTTTATTATCTATATATATACTATACTATATACTATAATACATATATTATATATATGTATTTAATTACTGTCCTGTCATTTCAATTTGCCTATATATATATATCAATCAGTGGATATACCCTGAGTATATATGTATTTAAATTACTGTCCTGTCAATTCAATTTATTTATACTATTATTATATCAGAGGATATACCCTGATAAATACTATATTTATCGCAGTGGATATACCCTGCTACTATATATTATTGCCTGCATTTATCTGTTCTATATATATATATACTATTATATATATTATATTTATGCCTACTATATATATATCTATACTATATATATATGTATATAAATATGTTTTATATTACAGCCTGGATATTTACAAACCCTGTCTATTCTAACAGAAATCAACTTCAGCACTGCCAGTGACCCCCTATCACCAACACCTTCACAACTGACTGTAAAATCAGGGTTTCAACACTATCAAGGAGTAGGCAAGTATACCTTGCCAAGTTATTGTTTCAAATTAAATTGTTGATATCTGCTTTGTTCTGAAATTCATATACCCTGATCACCTGAGACTGCCTTGGGTACAGTCAACTGTTATGTTGACATGATATTATCGACTCACCAAACAGCTGAGAGAATATCCTAAAATTCTCCTAAACCCTATCACGAAAATACGCAACATGGTTGCATTTACATATATGGATGTGAGCTGCGTATTTGGTTAGCTACCAGTACGTGTGACCCGCATCACGGATTAGAATAACTTAGGAAATGTACGATTTGACATTTAGATTCATTGGGATGGGAAAGATAACTAGTTGACGTATGGGACACCCCCTCCAATAATGTTTTATACCTTCGTACCAATGATGGTCGATTGCAGAGTTCCCTGAGTCGGGGGCATACGACACATATACTAGCCAGTCGCCACGATTGGTGAATTACGTCAGCGTATGTCTAGCCACACATTCCCATACGTAATACTGGATCTTTACTTGCATTTTCACTTAGTATGGTTAGCACCCTGTATTTATTTTATTTCTTTATTCAGTATTTTTACATTACATGGCATGTCAATTTTCTGTATCTTGTTACGTCCCACTGAGGACCTGGTTCCCTGCCAGATCTAGACGAGGCTTTCTACCCCACTGTGTACGGGCCTGATCAGGAGGCCAGATGTGCTACAGAGGAGGAGCTCGAGGAGACACCCTCAGAGTAGGCTTGACCCTAGATGCTGCTACCTAGAGATGGAGATGTTTTGATCAGATAGACACTGCTTAGTCTATTTGATTTTTCTGCGCTATTATCAGTTTTTGTAGTAGGCTTGTAATCTCACCGGTTGTGTACTGTATCAGACTCAGTTATATATATATATTTCAGCATTTTGTTTTCTGACATTTTGTTGTGGATGAGATAGCTTTACCTGTTCTATACTTGTAGTATTTTAGGACAGCGTAGCACGTCCCTTTGGGTCCATCAAAGTGGATTAAGCCCTTAGTGACGTGTCAGCTGGCCAGTGACACGTGGCCTAGTTCCTGACATTTTGGGACTGGGGCGTGACATGTTATTCCCAAACAAAGTTTACATATCTGTCCTAAACATGTTAGACTATTTTCATAAATTTTGTGCAACTCCTAGATGCTTTGTTTTGAGCCTCATTTGAGACGCACAGATATCGTTACAAACGTACGTATTAATTTCTTATTTTATTTCCTGCTCTTTACCCATCTCTGTACCCTAGGGATTTGAGGCCCCACATGCACCTATTTTGCCCAAACAAAAATACGATAATATTCTACACTGAATATACTACAATTAGTATATTGACACCGTAGAAAAATTATGACCCTACCTGCCCCTAAATAATTAGTGAACACCGTGCGCAGTATTTATTAATTAAATAAATACGGTGACCCGTATCACCTAGAAACCAGGCCCTGCCCCTGCCCAGACTCACCCCCATCCCTGCTGTAAACTCCCTCGACCAGATTTCAGTATTTTAATATTATTTCTAGTTAATTAGAATTAGTGTAACTTTTAAAAAAAATTATTTATTAATATATTCTATTGATTGTGCACCTGTTTGTTACACAATAAATTAGGGCACCACACTAGCTGTTAACCCTAAACTAATTTCACATCCCTGCCCTAGACTTGCTAGACTACATTTTCCGTATTTTTAGCAACTCCCAGAAACCTCGTTTTGTGCTTCGTTTTAGTCGCACAAATATCGTTACAAACGTACGTATTTTAATTCCTATTTAATTTTCTGCTCTTTACCAACCTCTGTACCCTAGAGATTTGAGGACCAGTAGGCACCTGTTTTGCCCAACCAAAAATACGATAATATTCTACACTAATTGTATTACAATTATCGTATTGACACCGTAGAAAAATTATGACCCTAACTGTCCCTAAATAATTAGTGAACACCGTGCGCAGTATTTATTAAATAATAAATACGGTGACCCGTATCACCTGCAGAATCAGGCCCTGCATCTGCCCAGACTCATCCCCGCACTTCCCAAAACACTTCCCCAGCATTTCCCCTCAATTCTGTAAATTTTGGTAATTTTTAGAACCAGGTGATTTTTCAGACAAATTGCATAATTGCGCAATTTCCCAATTTTTGGACTTTTATGCAAATTGTGAAAAGATTAGGGTTTTTATGCAAAAATGTATGTGAGGTGGCCTAACCTCATTGGCTAGACAACCTAACACCTACATGTGGCATTATTATCCAGAAAAATCTATTAGAAAATATCCTAAAATTCAAATTACTAAAATACCCCAACAGTTCCCTTTAATTACGAAAATGCCATTGGCCTAAAAACCTATAAAAACCCTAACCCACACACCCCTCTCTCATTCCCACTCCCTCACTGCCACCACCGTACGCCGTCGGCCGCCCAACTCCGGCACGACCTCCGCCCCGACCCCTTCTTCCCTCCGGCCAAGCCTCGCCACCTGAGCCGCCCTGCTCCGCCGTGGCGAACCACCGCAGCACCCACTCCCACACTACACCACAGCGGCTCCCCGACCTCCGACCACCCACCACCGCCTCCCTAGCCCTCGCCGACCACCGCCACCACCCCCACTCGCCTCGCCACCTCCTCCTCCACCGACCTGACCTTCCCCCACCGCTCCACGACGGCCTCCGCCGCCGGCAACTCCCCCGCAAGCCACCACCGCCTCTCCCTGTCATCCTCCTCCCCCACCTCCCCGACGCTCCCCATCGCCACTCCGGCCACCCCCGACCTCCGCCACCACCACCAATCTCTCCGCCACCCTCCCCTCCTTCGATCCCTCCGCCTTGCCGGCCGTCTCCGCCGCTGCTCCGCCGCCGGCAAGCCCCACAAGCTGCTGCTGCTGCCGCTGCTGCTAGCAGCTACTGCTGCTGTGGTTGCTCCTCCGGCCGGCCGCCGTCGACTCCGCCGCCGACCTTCCGCCGACGACTCGCCGTGGACCCCACCTGCCACCTCGTCAGGTAAAAATACGCTATTATATACGTATTTATATATATATATGTATATGTATGTATATATGTATATATGTATATATATTTATATATATATATGTATATTAATATATATGGTTATATATATTATATATTAATATATATTATATAAATACTGTATAAATACAGTATATTATTATTATTATTATTATTATTATTATCATTATTGTTATTATTATTTGTATATATTTTATATATATGTATATATATATGTATATTAAATATATATTTCTATGTATATATATATATGATATATATTTCTATGTATATATATATATATATATCAATATATATATATATATTATTATTATTATTATTATTATTATTCAGTATTTAATAAAAATAGTATATATATTTACTTATATATATATATGTATTTTGTTCATTTTACATATATATATATGTATTTTGTGTATATATATAAATATGCATTTTTATTTATGATTTTCCTTACTTATAAATATATATATATTTATATATATAATTATAATATATATGTATACTATATATATCATATATATACAGTATTTATATTATATATATTTGTATATGTTATATAAATTCTACTATAATGTATATATGTATATTATGCACTCTTTTTCTTTTATTTAATTCTGTACTTAATTTCCTGCACCTATTTATATAAATATATCTAAATATATATATATATTATCTATATGTACATAATATAACATATTGTTAATATGTTATATTTATATTATGTATTATTATCAATAAAATATAAATAGCTGATAATACAGCTTATATTTATATGTATATTTCAAATTCTTGCACTGTCTTTTATATATATATATGACAGTGGTCACATATAGACCCTGACAATAATTATATTATAAATACTATATATAACAGTGGTCACCTATAGACCCTGGTATTAGTGCTGGATATTACAGCACTTATATTTATATTTAAATCCCTGCAATGTCATTTTTATTATCTATATATATATACTATATAGTACTGTATAATACAGTACATAGATATATACGTATTTAATTTTTGCCTGTCATTTTAATTTATTTAATCAGTGGATACACCCTGATAATATTATTATATCATAATATTTATGACAGTGGAAATACCCTGCTATTATATAAATTTACATTCCTGCATTCTCTTTTCTGTATATATATGCTATATATATACTACTACTACATACTATATCTATAAGTATATATATATACTATATATCTATATATATGTGGGTGTGTATCCTATATATATTATACATAGGTAAATATATATACTTTTATATACCCTGATAATTCACGAACCTGTATATTTTTAACAGAGAATATCTCCAGCACAACCAGTGACCCCTGTCACAAGCAACTACAAACCTGACTGTGAGATCAGGTTACCAAACACTATCAGGGAGTAGGCAAGTATACCTTGCCAAGTACTGTTTAAATTCTCAATATTGTTATATGCTCTTATTTCTGTATTTCATATACCATGATTACCTGAGACTGCCTTGGGTACAGTCAGTTGATTTGTTGACATTTAACATAATATTACAGACTCACCAATTATGAGTGGATATCTTGATATTCTCCTAGACCCTATCACGGGAACACGCAACATGGTTGCAATGCATATTGGGATGCGAGCTGCGTAGTTGACTAGCTATCAGTACGTGTGACCGCATCACGGATTAGAATAATTCAGGAAATATACGACTTGACATTTAGTTACATTGGGAGGGGAGAACAACTAAAATACGTATGGGACACCCACCTCTTTACCATGTGCCGCACTCGACGGAGTGATACGGATGATATAGATATGTATTCATGTGACCATTCTCATCGTAGATGGAAAATTGTATAGTGCCCTTGAACGGGGGCATATGTGGCATATACTAGCCTGTCACTACAGATTGGTGAATTACGTCAGCATATGTCTAGCCACACATTTCCCATACGTATTAGGTTGTCTCAATTTGCATTCACTTAGATGGTTAGCACCCTGTATTTATTTTATTCAGTAGTTTAATTCAGTATTTACATACTTGGCATGTTATTTTCTTGTATCTTGTTACGTCCCTCTGAGGACCTGGTTCCCTGCCAGGTTTAGCTGAGACACTCCACCCCACAGTATCTGGACCTGGACAGGAGGCTGGACATTCCCTTGAGATGGAGATAGAGGAGATGCCGTCAGAGTCTACCTGAGTACACTGGAGTTGGAGCTACATACTTTGAGGATGTTGCGCTAGATTATCTTATTTCACTTCTGCTTACTTTTTGTAGTGGGATTGTTTCCACCTGACTTCATCTGGGTTGTATATGACATTTCAGATTTAGCATCTATATATATATTCAGCACTTTCCTTGTTATTCTTGTGGATGAGATAGATTTACCTGAATTTAGACTTGTAGTATTTTAGGACAGCGTAGCACATCACTTTGGGTCCATTAAATTGGGTATTCCCTTAGTGACGTGTCAGCTGGCCAATGCCACGTGGCCTAGTTCCGTATATTTTTGGGACTGGGGCGTGACACGTTTTAGTGGTGGCCCATGCAGGTCGAGTTAATTGCTAATAACATGATATCATGTTCAGCAAACCTGCAATAGGATAGGAATACTAGGTCTCATCCACACTGACTCCATCCATAAATTTTGTATCCTGCTTGATTATCATCTATTAAGTCCTTCGTACTTTTCTAAATTTTTCAATTCTTTTCAGAAATATGGACATACCCGGGGAAACTGCGATTGATGGAACTGACCAAGCAACAGACTTCTCGCCAGATGTCCAAGGGACACCAATCCCGAGAGACCAATCTCCGAGAAGGATGCTGGTCAATCCAACAACCTCGTACCTTCACCAAGATCCGACCCAGGAAGCAACACCAGTCCAGCAAGAAGGGCAACCTTCTCAGGCTCCAACACTGCAGGCGAAGATACCTTTGCCTCCACCTCCAGTTCTTGCAGCCCTGATGCCACAATTTGAGGGACAAACTCAGATGTTCCAAGACATATTGCAGGCTCAGTGGCAACAGACTGAAGTCCTGAGACAATGCCTAATGACGAT
This sequence comes from Iris macrosiphon, assembly GCA_036927795.1. Lineage (NCBI taxonomy): Eukaryota > Viridiplantae > Streptophyta > Magnoliopsida > Asparagales > Iridaceae > Iris > Iris macrosiphon. The sequence goes on from JAYESA010000009.1 coordinate 45,758,296, forward strand.
TCTAGAGAGGACAACTGCTCTAGCACCAGCCCCTGTCCAACCAGCTAGCACTGTTCGAGGCTTTAGCCGGATGAGCCCAAGAACCTTTAAGGGCAATGAAACTCCGGAAGAGATCTCAGACTGGATCTCCAACACGGAAATACTGCTAGAAGGTTCACAACTTCACCCTGACCTATGGATGACCGCAGTAAGGACCCTACTCCTCGGTAACGCCCATCACTGGTGGGAATCTATCGAGCGCAGCACGGGCAAGAACCATACTTGGGAGGAATTTCTGGAAAATTTTAATGCAAAATATTTCCCAGCCACAGTCAGAGATGATCTGTACTCCCAGTTCCTGCATTTGGAACAAGGAATTATGACCGTCGACGCTTATGATACAGAATTCAGTCGACTAAGTCAATTCGGTGCCATCTTAATACCTAATGAGCTGAAGAAGGCTATGAAGTTCCATCACGGCCTTACCTCCGAACTCCAGGGGCATACTACCACACAGTCAAGAATTTCTTACGAAGAAGTTCTTTCAGAGGCAAGGATACAAGAAGCCATTGGTCGAGAAGCAAGATGCTCAAATCCAACCATATCAGCCATAGACCAGACAGGAGCAGGAGGACCAATCCGTCACCTGGGAAATCAGGCACAACACAAGACAGGGCCATATCAATACAAGGAACTTCCGACTTGTCACTATTGTGGCAGGAAAGGACATTATGCCAAAAACTGCCGAAGGAAGTATAGACTATGCTTGATATGTGGAGATAATCAACATAGGGCCAGAGACTGCCCACAACACAGAGAAGCAACACTTCGGACTGGGCAAGGACTAGCAGCACCAGCCCAGAGAATGCAACCTCCTACTAGAGGTCAGCATTCCCCAGCATCTGGAAGATTTCAGAGGGGACCACCCTTAGCCACCCAAGACACGCAGTACTACCTAGCCAGACAACAAACCATTAGACGAAGGCACGAGCAGGCCTTTGCACTAGCTACAGTTGCAGAAGAACCGGAAGGTGAAACCATCTCAGGTACCATTATAGTCGCATTATTACCAGCAAACCGCATTATTTGATTCTAGAGCTACACTGTCTTTCACATCTAGTAGTTTCGTACCCATGCAAATAGTCAGGTTTACCGGAAGAGGCATTGTTCCAGTTACCAACATTACTAAAGCATGCTAGTAGTCATGTATAGTAGCGTAATGAGGACGCGATTCCCGGTACTTTCAATACCAAACTTCGATGTTGTCTTAGACATGGACTGACTAAGCCAGTACAAATGCTATCCTAGACTATAGGAAGAGAAGCGTCATCCTTAGACCACCAAGTTACCCATTCGAATATCAGGACTAAGCAAACACATCTAGGTAGATTGCTAGACGTTGATTGTTAGGCTCAAAACATGTAAATGTAGTAATAGCTGAATACTACAGGTAGTTTCCAAATTAGATTTGATATACATAACTTATTAGGATAGTCAGTAATTTCTAATCTTGTGTTTTCACCTACCCGAGAAACTATCAGACTTGGAAGAAGAGGAAGACTAAGCTCAAGGTACGTCATACCCTTCGATGTGTTGGAACGCATCAAAGAAGTTGTTTACAAGAAAGCATTACCTCAGACATTGGAAGAAGTACATGACGTCTTCCACATAATCCAATTAAGGAGGTACGCTCTGGATACAAGTCATGTGCTTAAATGCGGACAACCTATAGTGTATATTAAGGTTGTAGAACTTAGAAAACCATACCTCTTTTGGGTCAACTAGCAACCTAGACTAGAAGTTAGAGATTATAGAATCTTGTCTATTTGTGAATTTGTATTATTTTGTACTTCTCACATCATAATCTAGCGTACTTATAATTGCTATACTACCTTAAATTATGCTCTGCTATTATAGCCTAGTTTTGCAAGCTTACTCTTTATCAAGCTTGTTCATAAAAAATGTATTATTGGAGTACTACATTAATATATTTCAGAATCAGTGTATGACGGTCTGATCAACCATAATACACTTGGTTCGCCTTTCGCATAACTACTTTACGTGGATTGAGAGATATAGTGATTAGTAGACAGATGTACTTATCCTCTGCGCATATCGTACCAGCTACATAACTGTGCTAATACGAATATGTGAATAGGGAGTACCAGAATAGCATTTCCATCCACAACTGCCTTGACAATTCCCATTGAATTCTTAAACGCCTTGAATCTCCATACTTCTAATCCATTACCCCCTTGAACTCTTGATTACTGTTTTCCGTCTTTCCTTATTTCGGAAAGAAGAAACCTCGTATATAGTATAAATATGAAGTGTATTGTTTCCATAGCCATTTATATAGTTTCTTGGAGAATTACCAAACCCTATTAGTAGATTAGATTACAGTTTAAACTGTACTTATTTTCTTATAATGACTTTCGTTACCTACCTTACGTTGTATTACGTTCCTCTAGTTCATATTGCATGAAAACATCATGCACCAGGCAAATCAACCTGGGAACGTGTAGAGAATATCCGATAATGTTTCCCCCATCTATTACCAGATCAGGGTATGTCCAAAATATTTCAAATCAAACTTCAGCTATCTATGTCCTCATATTTCGAATCAATCAATCTTTCGTTCTCATTATATGTGTATTTTTATTTCGAGGACGAAATATTCTAAGGAGGGTAGATTGTAAACTCCCTCGACCAGATTTCAGTATTTTAATATTATTTCTAGTTAATTAGAATTAGTGTAACTTTAAAAAAAAATTATTTATTAATATATTCTATTGATTGTGCACCTGTTTGTTACACAATAAATTAGGGCACCACACTAGCTGTTAACCCTAAACTAATTTCACATCCCTGCCCTAGACTTGCTAGACTACATTTTCCGTATTTTTAGCAACTCCCAGAAACCTCGTTTTGTGCTTCGTTTTAGTCGCACAAATATCGTTACAAACGTACGTATTTTAATTCCTATTTAATTTTCTGCTCTTTACCAACCTCTGTACCCTAGAGATTTGAGGACCAGTAGGCACCTGTTTTGCCCAACCAAAAATACGATAATATTCTACACTAATTGTATTACAATTATCGTATTGACACCGTAGAAAAATTATGACCCTAACTGTCCCTAAATAATTAGTGAACACCGTGCGCAGTATTTATTAAATAATAAATACGGTGACCCGTATCACCTGCAGAATCAGGCCCTGCATCTGCCCAGACTCATCCCCGCACTTCCCAAAACACTTCCCCAGCATTTCCCCTCAATTCTGTAAATTTTGGTAATTTTTAGAACCAGGTGATTTTTCAGACAAATTGCATAATTGCGCAATTTCCCAATTTTTGGACTTTTATGCAAATTATGAAAAGATTAGGGTTTTTATGCAAAAATGTATGTGAGGTGGCCTAACCTCATTGGCTAGACAACCTAACACCTACATGTGGCATTATTATCCAGAAAAATCTATTAGAAAATATCCTAAAATTCAAATTACTAAAATACCCCAACAGTTCCCTTTAATTACGAAAATGCCATTGGCCTAAAAACCTATAAAAACCCTAACCCACACACCCCTCTCTCATTCCCACTCCCTCACAGCCACCACCGTACGCCGTCGGCCGCCCAACTCCGGCACGACCTCCGCCCCGACCCCCTCTTCCCTCCGGCCAAGCCTCGCCGCCTGAGCCGCCCTGCTCCGCCGTGGCGAACCACCGCAGCACCCACTCCCACACTACACCACAGCGGCTCCCCGACCTCCGACCACCCACCACCGCCTCCCTAGCCCTCGCCGACCACCGCCACCACCCCCACTCGCCTCGCCACCTCCTCCTCCACCGACCTGACCTTCCCCCACCGCTCCACGACGGCCTCCGCCGCCGGCAACTCCCCCGCAAGCCACCACCGCCTCTCCCTGTCATCCTCCTCCCCCACCTCCCCGACGCTCCCCATCGCCACTCCGGCCACCCCCGACCTCCGCCACCACCACCAATCTCTCCGCCACCCTCCCCTCCTTCGATCCCTCCGCCTTGCCGGCCGTCTCCGCCGCTGCTCCGCCGCCGGCAAGCCCCACAAGCTGCTGCTGCTGCCGCTGCTGCTAGCAGCTACTGCTGCTGTGGTTGCTCCTCCGGCCGGCCGCCGTCGACTCCGCCGCCGACCTTCCGCCGACGACTCGCCGTGGACCCCACCTGCCACCTCGTCAGGTAAAAATACGCTATTATATACGTATTTATATATATATGTATATGTATGTATATATGTATATATGTATATATATTTATATATATATATGTATATTAATATATATGGTTATATATATTATATATTAATATATATTATATAAATACTGTATAAATACAGTATATTATTATTATTATTATTATTATTATTATCATTATTGTTATTATTATTTGTATATATTTTATATATATGTATATATATATGTATATTAAATATATATTTCTATGTATATATATATGATATATATTTCTATGTATATATATATATATATATCAATATATATATATATATTATTATTATTATTATTATTATTATTATTATTATTCAGTATTTAATAAAAATAGTATATATATTTACTTATATATATATATGTATTTTGTTCATTTTACATATATATATATGTATTTTGTGTATATATATAAATATGCATTTTTATTTATGATTTTCCTTACTTATAAATATATATATATTTATATATATAATTATAATATATATGTATACTATATATATCATATATATACAGTATTTATATTATATATATTTGTATATGTTATATAAATTCTACTATAATGTATATATGTATATTATGCACTCTTTTTCTTTTATTTAATTCTGTACTTAATTTCCTGCACCTATTTATATAAATATATCTAAATATATATATATATTATCTATATGTACATAATATAACATATTGTTAATATGTTATATTTATATTATGTATTATTATCAATAAAATATAAATAGCTGATAATACAGCTTATATTTATATGTATATTTCAAATTCTTGCACTGTCTTTTATATATATATATGACAGTGGTCACATATAGACCCTGACAATAATTATATTATAAATACTATATATAACAGTGGTCACCTATAGACCCTGGTATTAGTGCTGGATATTACAGCACTTATATTTATATTTAAATCCCTGCAATGTCATTTTTATTATCTATATATATATACTATATAGTACTGTATAATACAGTACATAGATATATACGTATTTAATTTCTGCCTGTCATTTTAATTTATTTAATCAGTGGATACACCCTGATAATATTATTATATCATAATATTTATGACAGTGGAAATACCCTGCTATTATATAAATTTACATTCCTGCATTCTCTTTTCTGTATATATATGCTATATATATACTACTACTACATACTATATCTATAAGTATATATATATACTATATATCTATATATATGTGGGTGTGTATCCTATATATATTATACATAGGTAAATATATATACTTTTATATACCCTGATAATTCACGAACCTGTATATTTTTAACAGAGAATATCTCCAGCACAACCAGTGACCCCTGTCACAAGCAACTACAAACCTGACTGTGAGATCAGGTTACCAAACACTATCAGGGAGTAGGCAAGTATACCTTGCCAAGTACTGTTTAAATTCTCAATATTGTTATATGCTCTTATTTCTGTATTTCATATACCATGATTACCTGAGACTGCCTTGGGTACAGTCAGTTGATTTGTTGACATTTAACATAATATTACAGACTCACCAATTATGAGTGGATATCCTGATATTCTCCTAGACCCTATCACGGGAACACGCAACATGGTTGCAATGCATATTGGGATGCGAGCTGCGTAGTTGACTAGCTACCAGTACGTGTGACCGCATCACGGATTAGAATAATTCAGGAAATATACGACTTGACATTTAGTTACATTGGGAGGGGAGAACAACTAAAATACGTATGGGACACCCACCTCTTTACCATGTGCCGCACTCGACGGAGTGATACGGATGATATAGATATGTATTCATGTGACCATTCTCATCGTAGATGGAAAATTGTATAGTGCCCTTGAACGGGGGCATATGTGGCATATACTAGCCTGTCACTACAGATTGGTGAATTACGTCAGCATATGTCTAGCCACACATTTCCCATACGTATTAGGTTGTCTCAATTTGCATTCACTTAGATGGTTAGCACCCTGTATTTATTTTATTCAGTAGTTTAATTCAGTATTTACATACTTGGCATGTTATTTTTTTGTATCTTGTTACGTCCCTCTGAGGACCTGGTTCCCTGCCAGGTTTAGCTGAGACACTCCACCCCACAGTATCTGGACCTGGACAGGAGGCTGGACATTCCCTTGAGATGGAGATAGAGGAGATGCCGTCAGAGTCTACCTGAGTACACTGGAGTTGGAGCTACATACTTTGAGGATGTTGCGCTAGATTATCTTATTTCACTTCTGCTTACTTTTTGTAGTGGGATTGTTTCCACCTGACTTCATCTGGGTTGTATATGACATTTCAGATTTAGCATCTATATATATATTCAGCACTTTCCTTGTTATTCTTGTGGATGAGATAGATTTACCTGAATTTAGACTTGTAGTATTTTAGGACAGCGTAGCACATCACTTTGGGTCCATTAAATTGGGTATTCCCTTAGTGACGTGTCAGCTGGCCAATGCCACGTGGCCTAGTTCCGTATATTTTTGGGACTGGGGCGTGACACCTGCCTAGGCACTCCCCCAACTTTCCCCCTCATTTCTGTGCAATTTGGTATTTTTAGGAATCAGTGTTTTTAATCAGACAAATTGCATAATTGCGTAATTTCCCAATTTTAGGACTTTTCTGTAATTTTTGGAATTACAGGGGTTTTTCTGTAAATTACAGTACGAGGTGGCACTTTCCTATTGACCGGTGAACGTGCAATGGACACGTGTCAAGTGGGACCACCCTAAATATCCTAAAAATATCAGAAAAATAATTATAAATATTTATTTAATTAAATTACCTAAATACCCTTAACTATTCTAACTATATATCCATAATGTATTATCTATATATAATGTATTATATATATATATATTTATATTATAATATAATACTGGATATACAGTATATATATATATGTATTTAAATTCCTGCATTTTTCTTTTCTTTTATATATATATGTATATATGTAAATATATATATCTATATATATATTTCAATTCCTGCACATATATATGTAAATATATGTATCTATATATATTTTTTAATTCCTGTAATTTTCTTTTCTTTTATATATATATATATATATGTATATATGTAAATATATGTATCTATATATATGTAAATATATGTATCTATATATATTTTTTAATTCCTGTATTATTCTTTTCTTTTATATATATATATATATGTATATATGTAAATATATGTATCTATATATATATCTATATATATATATATTATTATATATATATATTTATATATAATATATCTATTATATAAGTATATATGCTATAAATATATATGCATACTACTATATTTACTATATCTATATATATATACTCTATATATATATGTACTCTATATACTATATATATGACTATATATATTATATCTTATATACTTACATAAGTATATATATATATGTTATGTACCCTCTTATTAAATGTTATATTTATGAAACCTGTATGTCTTAAACAGATTATATCTCCAAGCGCAGTCAGTGACCCCCTGTCACGAGACCTCAAACTTGACTGCGAGAACAGGTTTTCAACACAATCAGGGAGTAGGCAAGTATACCTTGCCAAGTTTTTACTGTTTAAATATTAACTGTGGAATGTTCTTTTTAGTAAATTTACATATAACAGTATGTATCTGAGACTGCCTCGGGTACCGTCAACAGGTACGTTGACACGTAGTATAATTAACCAAATCTTTACAGACTTACCATCAACTGTGAGGGTATCCTAATATCCTCCTAAAACCCTGACACGGGTACATGCAACACGGTTGCACTTCATTTTGGGATGCGAGTTTGCGTACTCGATTAGCTACCGGTGCGTGTGACGTGCATCACGGCTTAGTACAAAATCAGGAATATTTAGGTAAGTTATGACTTGGCATTTAGTTACGTGGTTTACACGTTGAGGATTCGACTTGTATTACCGCATTGGGCGGAGAAGACAACTAGTAGGCATATGGGACAACCAACTTCTTTATTGCAGATACCGCACTCTTCGGAGTGATACGGACGTTATATATACTTGCAGATACCACATCCCTTAGAGTGTGGACGTTATATATATTCAGATACCTCATTCTTTGGAATGAAGGACGTTGCAGATACCACACTCTATAGGATGCTGGCCGTTATGCCTACGCCTACCCATACGTACCAAAGTTGTCTATACATTGCATTCACTTAGATGGTTAGCACACCCTGTATTTATTTTCAGTATTTACATACATGGCATGCTATTTTTATGTATCTTGTTATGTCCCGCTGAGGACCTGGTTCCCTGCCAGATTCCGACGAGGCCTTCTACCCCACGGTGTATGGACCAGATCAGGAGGCTAGATATGCCACCGAGGAGGAGCTAGATGAGCCGATATCAGAGTCTGTCTGATTCTTTAGTACATCTGGAGCTGTTGCTACTACCTCGATAGACGATACACTAGTCTATCTTATTTTTCGCTTTCATCACATTTTGTTGTGGGTTTGTTCCCACAAGATATTATCTGGTTTTGTACTATGACATTTTCAGACTCAGCTTTATATATATTCAGCACTTATTTCCTGATATTTTGTTGTGGATGAGATAGATTTACCTGTATTAGACCTATAGTATTTTAGGACAGCATAGCACGTTCCTTTGGGATCCATTAAATTGGATTAAACCCTTAGTGACATGTCAGCTGACCAATGCCACGTGGCCTAGTTCCTTACATTTTGGGACTGGGGCGTGACAGTTACGGCCGCCGGAGGGGAAGACGAAGAGTTTGGGGGTTAGGGATTAGGTCGGGTTAGCGGGTTCGCGGGTGCGGGTTCGGTCGGGCGGACCCGACCCGACCCACTAGGGCGATCGGTCCGGTCGGGTTCACCTGGACCGGGTTCAGGACGGTTCAGCCCCGTTTGAACCCGGTCCAGTCCGGTTTATTTTGGGTTTATTTAATTAATTATTTAAAAATAGGTTTTTGGCTTTTAAAAATGTTTTCGGGGTCCAATAAATTCTCGAAAAATTACCCTATGTCCGGTTTTTAATTTTACATCATAAAATATTATTTTCATAATATTTTAATATATTTTAAAAATATTTAATTTTATTTAATGTCAAAATATCCTGGTTTTTAATTAGTAAAAATTCACGAAAATTCCCAGAAAATTCTGAAAAGTCCAGTTTTAAAAATCTTGAAAAATCAGGGGGTTTACAGATTATCCCGAGGTTTACAGGATAGGAGCTGACGCTGGATCAATACTGGCACCAGATGACGAGTTTGTGCCAGAGGATTTCTCCTGAGTATTCTGTTACATACTCATTTATTTATGCTTCCAGTTATTTCATATCATGACTCATGGATCTATGTATTAACTTATTTTATCGGGTTGTTCCCCGAGACACTACAAATATTGATTTAATGATTGACTATTTCGTTTATCTTGATTAGTCTATCATATTGAGTTATGTTTCTTTCTGTAGATGGGATTAGAATTATTCTGTGATAGATGGTGTTGACTGCACTTATATTTTTACAGCTTAAGTGCACTCTAACGGGTCCATTAAATTGGGTTTGTCCATTGGAGTTGTGCTGCTGGTCATTGCCACGTGGCTAGTCTCTCGGTATTTTGAGACTGAGACGTGACATACCTTCAAAAGATATTTTCAAACCGTTTAAAAACCAAGTCCAAGAATCCGTGTTTTCGCTCTCAGCAATAGCATAAGCAATTGGATATAATTGATAGTTAGGATCATGAGCACACGTAATAAATAAAATATCTTAAAATTTAGAGGAAAGAAGTGTAGCATCAGTACTAATCACATGTAAACATCCCCTTAAAAAGCCATCAATGCATGCCTTGAAACAAATAAAAATTCTTTGAAACTTATTATTTTCTGTAGTTTTATATAACATCTGCTACCTGGATTTGTCTCAATGATTGTAAAAGCATACTCTTAAAGACTACTATATGCATCAATATAACTACCATTTTTTCTGATAGAGCAATTTCTCTAACTTTCCAAACTTTACAATATTTAATATGTGAAATAGCCGTTGGACATAAACCAACACCAATCCATAGATCCAAACCCAATATCAAACCCAAATAAAAACCAAATCATTCTCCAACCTATTATTTGTCTTTCTTCTTTACTTAGTCTTTTTTTTTGTTTTCATATAAAAAAACTAAACCATTAAAATAAACAAAAAATTAGAGGAAAAAAAAATACTATGTTTTATTTTTATTTTCTTTATGTAGTTTTTTTTTCTTATCAAACATTGCAATGGAAACAATTTTCTAAAAAAAAGCAAACCGTTTATTATTTTTAAAAATATTTCCTAAATTTTTTTTACAATTAATTTATTTTAATTTTATTTCGTTAAAGTAAATTTTCTTAAACCAAATTTCAAAACTAAACTAAATAAAAAAAAGTAAAAAAAAAAAAAATCCAAAACATAACTAATAAAAAAACTAATAAAACAAACCAAATAAAACCAAACCAAACCAAACCAAACCAAACCAACCGCGGGCCCCACGGCCCAATTTTCGGCAACACACGGTGTTGGCAGAAATTGGACTGTGGGCTCCACATTTGGTTTTTTTGTATACGTGTTTTTTGTGTTGTGTTTTCCTTCTATTCAGTTGGCTGACTCTGTCTTTATTTTTAATTTGACTAAACTTGTTTTGTTTGTATGAATTTAATATAATTTAATTTTAGTACAGTAATTTTTTTGTTAAAAAAAGTAGTAGATATTTGCCAATGGAAGAAATTCTATAATAAAAAAAAACATAAGAAGGGTCAAGGGCATATGGACCTGTGGGCGAGCGGGCCAGGTGCCCCACTGAATATTCATTCACCACTACATATTACCATTTGGTTATTCATTATCTTCGTAATGTCCGACAATATTAATATATTCTATTACGATTTTGAAAAATGTTTTATAACATATAAATTTGAATGTTAATTTTCTTTCTTCACAATTAGGATTATTTTTTTATTTTTTATTTTTACTTTTGGTGCTTTATATTATTGTTAATTTTTTTTATCAATGTTGTCTTGCAGCTCCCGAGAAACTTTTATACATCCGTCTGTTATAAGGATGTTAAATATAGCAATATGTCCTACATAGCCTTTCATTAATATATTAATTTATTATTTATGTCTGTACATACAAACTCATTCACCATCAGTAATCAATAAATTCTTTTATTCCTCTAAATTATAAAATGGTAGCACAACTTTTTTGTCTTCCATTTTTCATTGACATTTCCAGTAAATGAACCTTAAACATCACTTCCTTCTAAAGAGAATATGAACCCTCCCATCGTTCACAAGATCTATAATTATACCAAGGTATCATCGACATGGTCACTTCTTCTTCGAGATCTATTCAAAGTTGAGTTTAACTTCATTCTTTTCTCTTAAAATAAATTTCTTAATCCATCTCAACAACATGCATGAGTCTTCACCCTAATATCGCTACTGCAAAAAAGAAGCAGCTTATGCTCAAGTATATCTTATCAATGTTTGATATGAAGTTACTTATTCTTAATTTATGTTCAAGTACACCATAAGGCCACATTTAATGATAAATGCAAATAAAATTATACAGTGTATATATTTACTGTTTAGTAAATGGAGTATCAATATAGTGGTTGAGGAAAAGGAGGAACAAGGAGTGATTGTGGTAATGATCTGACTTCCTCAATTTTTTATTTTTTTATTTTTTTGGTTAGGATTTTGGATATATTTAGGGTCAAGTCTTTAGAATCTAGAATTTTTTAAGGAAAACAAAGAGCTAAAATTAATTTCTTGACCACACTAGAATTTCCGAGAGAATTAGAACAACAATAATCTCGTACCAATGTCCAAAGAAATTTTTAAACAAAAACGTTGATTACAGAAAGAATAAGGGAAGGACGAACGATGAAAGAACCTAAGTTAAATTTTGTCCACGTCAACGCTAAAATACATTCAAATTGTTTGGTCATTTGCAAAAACACCCTTAACCATTTGGAGATAATTACATAATAATAAACAAATCTCATCTCTAGGTTAGCGGAGATCTCAAGGAGAAGGAAAATAATATTTCCCGGGCCCCACCAATCCCACCCTTGCCTGCCACGTAAGCGATCATAAATCAACACCTTTTTCTCGTCAATAGACAATCCGAACCGCCAACTCACAGGTGCATGAACCTGGAGAGTACCCAATCCCCCTCCCCCGCCACGTGTCGCCGCCGTGTCGAAAATTTCCTGCTCCCCGCTCGTCGCCGGATCCCCGTCTCCATCACCGAAACCCTAAATTTAATGGTGGCCGAGAAGAACTCCAAAACCCTAACAATGGCGTCAATAGTACTCCTCCTCCTCCTTATTCTCTCTCCTCTTTCTGTCTCCTCGATCGAGCAAGAAGAAGAAGAATCACCATCATCGTCGCTAGTCTCTGTCTACCTTCTCGATCGCCAGGAAGCACAGATCAAACGGCTCGAAGCGCTGGTAGAGTCGCTCTCGAAGTCGGTCTCCGCGCTCGAATCGGTCGTCGGATCCAGATCCGCCGCCCAGTCCCTGGTCTCCGTCCAGTCCCAGACCTCGATTTCCTCCGCCTCGGCGAAGCCGCCGCTCTGGTCCGAGCAGCTCCTCCTCTCCGCGACGGCGAGGCTCGACTCCGCCGCCACCTGCGCCGCCGCGCTTCCCTACGCCGACCCCGGCGGCTCCGCCCGCTACTTCGCGGTCGGCGACTCGGCCGGCAAGATCCACGTCTTCTCCTCCACCGGCGATCCTGTCTTCGTCGTCCCCGCCGTGTCCGACTCCGAGGTAACTGCCATCCTCGCCTACCTCTCCACGTCGCCGTCCCGGAGGAACGAGAGCTTCCTCTTCTCCGGACACGCTGATGGATCGGTCGCGGCGCACCGGATCTCGGAGTCGGACGGGGGGGACGGGTGGGCCGCTCTGGGGCTGGTGGGGTCGCGCCCGTTCGTGAGCGGCAGCCGCGACCTCGACTCGCCGCCTGTGGCGGTCCTCGAGCTGCACCAGGTCGGGAGGACGAGGTACGTGGTCGCGGCGGACGGCGCCGGGAGGATTAGGGTGTTCACGGAGAATACGGCGACCTTGTACGGGACGGTGATCCCGTCGAGTAGGCCGCTCGCGTTTATGAGGCAGCGGCTGCTGTTCTTGACTGAGGCCGGTGCCGGTTCCCTCGACCTTAGGTATAATTTTTTTGTAAAAATCACTACACAACATCAGTTTTCACGTTCCATGTGTGCATAAGTGACCAACACAACACAACACAGCACAGCACAGACACAACAGTGTATTTCTTTTTGGAGTGTCCATGCTTCATAGTTTAGATAGTACATTTTAATTGTGAATTGTCTGAATATTTGTAGAATAACAAATTGGAGTCTAACCAGTATACTTTTGTTAGAGCATCCTTAGTAAGAGCATCATTGATTCATTAGTTGTTGGGACTCTCCAATGGCAATTTGGGGCGCAAAATTTCAAAAAAAAGGTAAATGTAGAATGAGTTGGGTTTGTATGAGAATAGTAGGAAATGATAAAGTGAGCTCCGATCCCAAAGATTGTGTGGTCAAAAATTGATGTCTGAAAAAAATAATGTAAAATCTATAATCTAGAAAGTTGGGCTCCAAATTGGAACTTACTATTCTACAAAATGAGTTCCTACAATCTAGAATCTAGAAATTGGGAGGTCCAACCTATAGCTCCCATAGGTGGGATGGGATCCAAAATCTAGAAATTGAAACTAGGAATGAAACTTATTATTCTACAAAATGTGCTCCTACATTTTAAATATAGAATCTAAAATATGGGATGGGCCTTACTAATGATGCTCTAAGGCTCATCTCCGGTCCCATTTCTAGATTCAGAATTTTCGGTCCCATCCCAAGTTCATTTAGTAGAATAGTAAGTTTTATCCCTATTCCAAATTTTTAGATTTTCGATCCCATCTCACCCATGGGAGCTATAGGTTGGACCTCTCAATTTCTAGATTCTAGATTGTAGGAACCCATTTTGTAGAATAGTAAGTCCCAATTTGGATCCCAACTTTCTAGATTCTAGATTTTACATTATTTTTTTCTCACATTAATTTTTGATCACACAATCTTTGGGACCGGAGCTCAATTTATCATTTCCTACTATTCTCGTACAAATCCAACCCATTTTACATTTACCTTTTTTTTTTTTTGAAATTTTGGGCCCCAAATTGCATTGGAGAGTCCCAACTACTAATGATGCTCTTAGAATGTGAATAACAATTTCGTAAGTTGTTACTTATATGTAGTATTAGGTAATCAAATTTTTGAATTATGTTGGGATGAACAAGTTGGGGTCTGCCAGCATAGCTTATTGGAGGTTGTGATGGTTGACATGAAAACTCTATGAATGCAATGACAACGATAAGTTGCACTAAAATGAAATGAGCAAGTTGATTATTAACCTTTGCTTGAAATAGTTTCTGAATAAATTATGTAGAAATGAGCAAGTTGACGACTTCCAATCTCTCTTTTATAGGGAAAATATTATGGATGTGCAAAATTATATAAATGGAAGTTGACGGGCGATATTATAGTGAAAAATAATTTCGCACCCATAATCGGTCGTTGTTCATCATAGCTGTAGTCGCCCTGTCGAGAACACAGTTTTGAAGCATGTTGCCGCAAGTTCGGTTATGCTGTTTAGTTTATTAATGAACATGGTATTTAGCATGAAACAACAATTTGATCACGACTGTATTGTATTGTTTGCTTAATGCAATATTCAAACATCAGTTGTATAGACTCTATGGAAACAAATATAGACTTTATAGAGCATCCCATGAATATACTGCGAACTTCTATAGTTTATGACTTTTTTTTTTCTTGTAACAATAATGATAATACTAATAATATCACTATAGTTGTTGTTAACATATTCCTGCGCAATATGTATGAGCTGTCAACGAGTCCTTCAAGTTTAGTAGTTATCATGTTGGATGGTATAAGATTTCCAGAGAATACTGCTAGCTAATTTACATGGAGAAACATGTAAGGCCAAGTAATTTTAGATGCTAATATATCCGTCAATTGAAATCATTTTGGCTAGATTTAAGCATGGGCATAATTTGATGTTACATGCATTCATCTTTCTGCACATATTTCAATACCACAGGTCGATGACAGTGAAGGAGACCGAGTGCGAGGGCCTCAATGGTTCCCTTGCGAAAAGTTACACTTTCGATGGGTCAGAGAGGTCAAAGGCCTTTGGATTTACAGCGGAAGGCGACCTGATTCACGTTGTGCTCTTGGGAGATGCTGGCACTCTCAAGTGCAGGGTACGGTCCATTCGTAAGTCTGAGATTGATGGCAACCCAGTCTCGATCCAGACCATCAAAGGGTACCTGTTTGCTGTAACACAAGAAAAGGTCTTTGTCTACAACATATCTTCTCAGTATTATGGCAGGGTTGGAGCACCTCGGCCTCTATTCTTTTCTACTCTTCAAGAAATCATGCCAGACTTGTCGAATTCTGATGCTGTAATGGATGGGTCATCGTTGACGAAGCCTCTCATTGCCACAGACCGTGAAAAGCTTGTAATTTTGGGGTTGGGCAGCGGATATATTGGGATATACCGTTCAAATTTTCCGGTGTACAAGTTGGAGAGTAATGCTGTGGTTTGGAGTGTTCCTGTGCTCCTCTTCCTACTCTTTCTGATTGGTATTTGGCAATTATATGTGAAAAAGAAGGATTCCTTGGGATGGACACCAGAAGAGTCTTTTAATACATCTACTACAGCTTCAGGGAGCATTTTGGGTCCTGGGCCCAGTGAAAGAGCATATGCAGATGGTTCAAGAACTGGTGATATGAGAGAATTGAGAGGTGGACTTAGAGGTCCGACACGGAGGTATGTTTCCCCTCCCTCTCGGTATCCTGGAGGTCCTGGCATTCCATTTAGGCCTACTTCATCAGATTCTGGTTTTAGAGGCACTGCAGATTTGAAATTTAGAGGTGCAAATTTGGAAACTCCTCCTGGTTTTCCCAGTAGAAGAGAGCCCTTGTTTCCAAATACCCAAGTTGTAGATGATCATACTGATTGAGATTCACATAGGAGTTGGCTCCTTCACCATTCGAGCTTGGGGTGATCATCAGTAATCTTGTTGGGAATGTAAGATGCTGATGTCTTTTGTTGTAAACTGTAGACATTGTAAGAGAAGTTACTTTTAACACGAATAGACATGATCACACTCATTGCTCTATGGTGATGAAGGGTATATATATTATGAGGATTACAAGTTTACACCATTAATGAACAGATTCTTTTTGAAGTTAACTGCTATTTGGTCTTGGGACGGAGTAATATGTTAGGCATGTTTTCATTTTCAAATGTCGTGCCGAATAAGTTCCATTTGATTGCAGTCTCAGTGATTAAGGTACTATGGTATAAGTTCAGGGTAAGACTGTTAACTAGAATGTAATTATATCCTCAGTTAATTTTGAGAAGGAAATATCACAATTTACAATATTGTTTCATGTAATCATTCTTAGTTTTGGCGCACTGTGATATGGTATATATCTTGATTCTTAATCTCAGTGAAGTTTCACTAGCTATGCTTAAGAATCAAGGTAGAGATTGTTGAATTCAGCTACCTGGAAGTTTTGTTCTTTATACCTATGTTTCTGCCTGAGAGGTCCTCCCGACAACTCTGGTATATTAAGTCTATATCACCAAGTGAATGGTTGTGTTTTATCACTTCTTCTTGAAGGCACTGTTTACTCTTCTTTATGAGTGTGATTGTTGACCATCATCTCTTTACATGGTTGCCTAACAGACATTAGTAGACTCAGATACTCTTGAGTACAGGAAATTGAGGTTAAACTCGCTATTCTTGCCATTTTGTAATGTTTTGCAGGTTCTACAGTAGAGTTAGACGACGCCTTCTGTGTGAAATTACAAATAACACTGTTATTTTCACGGTTCTCAAGTTTCCTACCAGGTATACAGTTGATATTTTCTTGTCTACATCTAAAGTTCTCGTCCTTAACAGCAAATTTTTTTTTGGTATGGTTCTAGCACCATCTGACCTATAGAGAATTTTTCAGGTGATAATACTGATCGGCTGATGTTATGAAGGTTTAAGGTAGGGATGGCAACGCCGGGAGGGTAGGGGTCGGGGAACATACTTTCTATCTCCACCTTCGAGTAGTGTTTGAATCTGTGTCCATGTTTCCATTTCCGTTCGGGTTCATATTTTTATCTTTATTTCCGTCCCCGTTAAACAATGCACTCTCCGTCCCCGTCTCCGTTCTGTTAATACTTTCGAGGCTGGATTTTCACATTCCCGTTTCCGTTCCCATCTCCAGTTCCGTTAACAATTTTTTTTTTTATATTATAAGCTTAAAAAAATTATTTTCATTCCAAAGAAAAATATACAAGACATGTTAATAAAATCAGACTTCATCAAAAAACATATACTGCTATATAGAGAAAATGATACACAACAAAAAGAAAATATTAATCAAACAAAAACATACAAGTACTAAATAGAAGTCTATAATACAAAAAACAAAGATTGAATGTTAATCCCCACAAAACATATTCCAAATAAATATATATAGTTCCATATAACAAAGACATGTGAATATAAATGATCGGAGTCGTAGATTAATCGGGACGGGAAGTACTAAACCTATACTTGGGCCTGAATTCGATTGAAGAATTATTTTTAATCCCCATCCTCGCTCTTGTCTCCGTTTTAAAATCTCCAAATCCGTTCCTATCGAAAAAAAAAAAATTGGATTTTTGTCGGGTTCGGAAGAAATTGCCATACCTAGCTTAAGGGATTGACTATTTTCCAATATAACTTTTAGCGGCATCCTTATCATGTGTATAAAAGCTTCTTCGGTATATGATTATAGGATACATAATTTTAGTAGGGTTAAGTTTTTTTTTTGCTAAATGACTAATATTACAGCACTTAAGTTTATCTTCCTGCTTGTTAAAAGGAATTTATGTTTCCTCAATGCATGTGGTCAGATGGTTTCCAGATAATCCTAACAAAGCAATCCAATAAACGAATAGCGTCTTTGCAAAAACAAAAGAAGAAAGAAAAGAAAAGAGATATCCGACTATACGTACGAAACTTTATGTATGCTGTGCTGCATGTTATTTGGATCCACTACTTTTCACGTTAGGAACATTATTTTAATTTCTTTTTTCGAACCCAAAAGTAATTTTTTTTTTAAATAAATAAATTTTAGAACATCCATATCAAAAATATTTTAATTTTGTTTAGAAATTAGAAAAGAAAAACCAAAACGTCCTCAGTAGGAACATTTTTTTTTCTGTTCCTAATTTCTACTAACTTACTACTCTAAAGAAAATTTAATAGAAATATAATTTTCTGTACAAAAAATTATGATTATCAGCAGAGGAAGAGTTTCTAGATTGCTTCTCAGTTTGTTGATATGTAGTCTTTTATACGCTGAGTTCTGATTAGCATGGATTCTATACTCTTTTCTTATCGTGGACAAGTGGTGGCGACAAAAGCATTGGTTGGATCCAAAAAAAAAAACGGACTATTCCTTCCATCCATTTAGTTGTGGGAGTTAATATATATAATTAACAGAAAATTTACTGTAGCAAAATAAATTTATATTAAATTTATACAAACGAAACAAGTTTGTAAAATTTAAAAAAAAACAGAGTCCGCCAACACTGTTGGCGAAAAATACAACTGATGTACACGTAGGCAGGAAAAAAAAAAAATTAAAAGTGGAGTTCACAAGCTAATTTTTGTCAACACTATTGGCTGAAATTGCACAGTTGGCGAAAATTGGGTGTGGGGCCCACGAGTTTATTTGATTGGTTCGGTTTGTTTGGTTGGATCGGTTTGTTTGGTTGGTTTGTTTTAATTAGTTATGTTTTTGTTTTATTTATTTAGTTTTGTTTTGTAATTAGATTTAAGAAAATTTATTGTAACGAAATAAAATTAAAATAAATTAATTGTAAATAAAAAATTAGAAATATTTTTTTCGAAAATTTGTTTCCAGAGCATCAAAATTTATATTTTTAAATATTATATTTCTATCGTTAATTTTTTCGCCGTTAACGGAAGTTAAAAAAATAATAATAATAAAAATCTGCCGTAAGAATATTACGTTTGTCGTCGAACAGACTTCGAGCGATCATAACTACTTGTTTTGAAATCGTTTTTCGTTAAACAATAAGTCGATTTGTATGTTTTTGACGAGAGTAACACAAATCGTGTAGAAAAAAATTTATCCGAAGCAAGACGCACATGTTACATGCAAAAATATAAAATAAAAAACTTTAAAGTATCATAACTTTTGACTGAGAGATCGAAACAAGCCCCAGTTTGTGCCAAAATGACCGTATCGAAAAGTACTACGGGATAAACCGTTTCACCGTTTTACGGACTTTGAAAATTTTCAGAATCGCAAAAAACGATGTTTTGACCTCCAAATTTTACTTTCGGTCATTTTTTTTCGAATATTTAAAATTTACTGTAGCGAAATTAATTTATATTGGGTGTGGGGCCCACGGATTTAAAACGATGTTTTGACCTCCAAAAAAAATTAGAAAAAAATTTTAAAAGAAAAAATTTAAATTAATTGTTTTAAATTCGTGAGGCAAAAATAGTGGACATAAAACATGTGCGAAAAAAATATTTATAAATTTTTCTTTACAATTAATTTTTTTTATTTTATTTCGTTAAAATATATTTTCTTAAATTAAATTTCAAAACTAAACTAAATAAAAAATAACTAAAACATAACTAATTAAAACAAAATAATAAAATAAACCAAACAAACCAAACAAACCAAACAAAACCCAACCACCCAAACCAACCT
This sequence comes from Iris macrosiphon, assembly GCA_036927795.1. Taxonomy (NCBI): domain Eukaryota; kingdom Viridiplantae; phylum Streptophyta; class Magnoliopsida; order Asparagales; family Iridaceae; genus Iris; species Iris macrosiphon. Next base: position 45,778,393 of record JAYESA010000009.1, read on the forward strand.
GCGGGCCCCACACAAGGCACAAATTCAACCAACAGTGTTGGCGGAATTTTGCCTAGTGGGGTCCATTTTGACCTTTTTGCTTACGTGTTCATTTTTTTTGTTTTCCGCCAACACTGTTGGCGGACTCTGTCTCTATTTCAAAATTATCCAAACTTGTTTCGTCTGCATGAATTTAATATAAATTTATTTCGCTACAGTAAATTTTTTGTATAATTAATTGTTCAAATGATGTCTGAATAATGTCGTAATTGTTATTTTGATGATTGGATATTTTTTTGGTTAATTTAGTACAATTTTTTTGTATTTTTGTTTAAATAGTGCATGAACTAGATTTTGTTGGTACTTTTGAATAATGTTCATTAACAAATGGACATGTTATGATCACGCGTCTTGTTTTATGGTTATTTTTGTTCCGATCAGCCGATGGCTATGATTGATTGCAGAGCCATCATTTTTGTACTCGACAAAAAATATTTGTTTATGTTAAATTACTTCAAACACTAATATTATTCTGAAAATGATAGTCCAATAACAAAAATTTGACAAAATAATTCTGAAAAATAAGACACATGACTATTATATGTCAATTTTGAACGATTTTTATCCAAAAGTACTGAGAAACCTAGCTCATATTTTTTTTTTTTAAACTAAAATACAAAATTTAGATACCAAACTAAATTAAAAAAAATTAATACTTAGATACCATTTGTACAATTAACTTGGTAGTTCAAGTGGGTAGTGATCGGAGTGGATAGTGTTCGAATCTCGGTGGAAGCAACTTATTTTTCCTACTACCAATGTAACGAGTAATCACAACTTTAATACGAGACCGCTTACCGACTTTTTCAGAATGGTTTTTTGAAGGAAGATGAAAATTTATTGTCAGTCCGTTGGGTCTCAATTTATTGTCGATCCGTTGGGTCTTTGAGACCGCTATTCTATAATGGTTTTGAAGGTAACTGAAAATTTATTATCATTTCGTTAGGTAAAAAAAAAAAAAATACGAAAAATATTTCTCTAACGATTTTTTAATAGAATTAGTTAAAACGATTTTTTTTGAAAATAATTTAGTTGAGGAGAGACGGAGAGAATATTCCGTCAACCAGGTCGACGGAATCTGGTACATCTAAGTATAATTCAATTGTTAGATTTTACAAAGCTAATGAGAAACATAACACCAAGTACAAATGCAAGATTCCCAACTCAAGAGGAATGTCCAATTCCAAAATCCAAATTGTAAGTGAACAGAACCTCTGAATATTTTTTTTTTTTATCCAACTCCAAACTATAAGAGCATCTCAAGCCTTATTGTCTTGTTTTGTGTTGTAATTCTTATGTGACATGAGAGACAAGACAATGTCTTTTCTATGTGGCAAGATTATATTCACACAAGACAATGAGACAGTAAAGTTTTCTCCAATACAAAAGTATTGAGAAGACAATAAAATTTACTTTTTTCCAATCTTCAAGAGAACTTTTCTAATTTTTTTTTTCTTTTTTTATAAATATTTTTATTCATAATTGATGATGTGGATTAAAGTCATTATGAAGTCCATTGTCTAGATCTAGACAACCAATTTTACATTGTCCTTGTCAAGTCATTGTCATGTCTACTTTACAACCAATTTTATATTTGCTTTGGAGAATAATTTTTGAAATAATAAATTATGAATTATATATGACAACCATTTTTTCCAAACTCACAACAGAATTGAAAATGCTCTGATATAACAGAACATAAAGAGGAACGTCCCAAACTAGAACAAAATCTCAACTCGAAACTACTGCTCCAAACTAGTTATCTTGGAGGTACTTAAGTAAGTTGGATGTACCATATTCCGCCAACCTAGGTTGTCGTCAACTCAGCTGGCGAAATGTTAGAAAAAAATTTCTAAAAAAATATCTCTAAATCTTTTCCCATCGACAGACCAAAGTCTCCGACATCACTGAATGCTTCCTTCTCCGGCCAGATAGTAGTAACTTTTGTTGCTGCAAAATGGAGACTATACCTACAGAAGCGGAAGGAATGTGGTCAGTTACAGACATATACTAACCATGTTTGGAAGAAGGAAGACCGCGAGAACAATTTAGTTTGTAACAATGGCTCCATTCCATGGCATTGCACTCCTCCTCTTCCTCCTCCTCCAAACAATCCAAGTCCTTGGCCACGTCCAACCGTAGTCCAGACCAACAACGGCGGTGGCGGTGGCGGTGGCGGTAGCGGTAGCGGTGGCAGCACGGAGACGGAATCCATTCTAATCCGTTGTAGTCTATTCCAGTTTTAGTTTTTGGATCCGCCTTTGATCATCAAGATTAGAGCGTCAACAGTGAGAAAATGTTTCAAGTGCTACATTTTAATTTTAATCAAATTTTGTAATACTTGAAGGCTGTAAGAGCATCCACAGTGCAGACATTCAAAACACATACTCAAAATTATTAAAAATTGTGTAAATTTTTAATTTTGGAATGTCCAAATGATATTGACACACAATTGTACACTCCAAATAAACAATTCAAATTAATCTTCTCTTCTTCTTTTTTCTTTTTTCCTCTTTATTTTCTTTCCCTATTTGGTAATATTTTTCATCTCTTTTTATTTTTCTTTCTTGTTTGGTTACTTCTGATGGGCCCATCAATTAATATAGATGAGCTAGAACACGCTCCAAATTTGAAATGTCTTATAATTTTTTAGCAAATTTTAAGTATGTACAAGTGTCCACTGCAGCCTTCAAATGCTACAAAATTTGACTAAAATTAAAATGTAGTATTTGAAACATCTCCCACTGTGGATGTTCTAATGGACACTTGTGCATACTTGAAAATTGCTAGAAAGTTACGAGATACTACAAATTTGGAGTGTGTCCTAGCTCCTCTATATTAATTGATGGGTCCACCAAAAGTAATCAAACATGAAAGAAAAAAAAAAGAGGAAAAATATTACCAAATAGGAAAGAAAAATAAAGAAAAAAAAAAGAGTAAGAAAAAAAAGATGATTAATTTGAAGTATTTATTTGGAGTGTACCATTGTGTGTCAATAACATGTAACATTCCAAAAATAATAATTTACATAATTTTTAATAATTTAGAGTATGTGTTTGGAGTGTCCCCACTGTGGATGCTCTTAAGCCTGGAGTGTATAAGTGAGCTACCTTCCTCCACAGTGGTGATACTCCAAACACATACTCCAAATTGTTAAAAAATGTGTAAATTTTTATTTTTGGAGTGTTCTCATTAGAGCATCCACAGTGAAAGTAGTTTCAAGTGCTATATTTTGACTTTTGTCAAATTTTATAGCACTTGAGGGCTACAATGGACTCTTGTCCACACTTGAAAAATGGTAAAAAAACAAGAGACACTCCAAATTTGGAGAGTCCCGTAGCTGGTCTATAGTAATCGATGGGCCCACCAAAATAACCTGTCATTTATTTTCCTCCCCTTCCGTTCTCTCTCTTTTCTATTTTTTTTACAGAGAAAATTTTTCAGACCCTTTTTTTTTTCTTCTTCTTCTTCCTTCTTCTTCTTCTTCTTCTTCTTCTCCACATATTTAGTTTGTGGATTTTTTTTATCTTATTTTGTTTGATTTGTTTAACGAAAATGAGAAAAATTATCAATACAAAATTTCAAGAAATGAGATAAAAAAATTCAAACAAAAATGAGAGAAAAAAATTACCAGACATCTTTGTCGTCATTATTGGTTAATGGTTCTGAAGGAAAATGAGGGAAAGCTTTAATAGTTATGAAGGGAATGAAAATGAGGGAAAATATGGAAGAAAAAGGAAACGAAAATGAAGAGAGAAAATAGGGAGAAAAAAGAGGAAGGGAAAGGGAGAAGTTAATTTGGAGTGTCTATTTTGAAGTGTACCATTATGTGCAAATATCAAGGTGACACTCCAAAAATAGTTTGGAGTGTGATTTGAAGTATGATTTGGAGTATGGTTTGGAGTGTCCCCACTGGAGATGCTCTTATATTGACACACAATGGTACACTTCAAATTAATCTTCTATTTTTTCTCCCTCTTTTTTCTTTTCTTTATTTCCTTCTCTACTTGGTAATATTTGTTCCTCTTTTTTTCCTTTTTATTTTTCTTTCTTATTTGGTTATTTTTTGTGTGCCAAGCAATTCATATAGAGAAGCTAGGGCACGTTCCAAATCTGAAGTGTCTCGTAGCTTTCTACCAATTTTCAAATATGTACAAGTGTCCACTGCAGCCTTTAAGTACTACAAAATTTGACTAAAGTCAAAATATAGCAATTAAAACCTCTCCCACTATGGATGCTCTTAGCTTTATAACAATTTTCAAATATGAACAAGTGTCTACTGTAGTTTTCAAGTGCTACAAAATTTGACTAAAGTCAAAATGTAGTATTGAAACCTTTCCCACTGTGAATGTCCATATAGCATCCACAGTTGAAGAGATTTCAATTGCTACAATTTTATTTTAGTTAAATTTTGTAGCACTTGAAAGCTGCAGTGAATACTTGTGTATCCTTGAAAATGGCTAGAAAGCTACGAGATACTACAGTTTGGAGTGTATCTTAACTCCTCTATATTAATTGATGGGCCCACCAAAAGTAACCAAATTAGAAAGAAAAATAAAAAGAAAAAAGGGAGAAAAAATCTTACCAAATAAAGAAAAAATAAAGAGAAAAATAGGAAGAAAAAAGAGGAGATTAATTTGGAGTGTTTATTTGGAGTGTACCATTGTCTTTCAATATCATGAAAATACTCCAAAAGTTAATTTATCTAATTTTCAATAATTTGAAATATGTGTTTGAAGTGTCCCCACTGTGAATGCCCTTAGAGCATCCACAGTGGGGACACTCCAAACACATACTCCAAATTATTAAAAATTGTATAAAATATTATTTTTGGAGTGTCTCCATGATATTGGCACACAATGATACACTCCAAATAAACACTCCAAATTAATCTCCTTTTTTTGCTCTCTTTTTTCTTTTTATTTTTCTTCCCTATTAGGTAATATTTTTCCTCTCTCTTTTTTCTCTTTATTTTTCTTTCTTATTTGGTTATTTTGGTGGGCCCATCAATTAATATAGAGGAACTAGGACACGCTCCAAATCGAGAGTGTCTTGTAGCTTTCTAGCAATTTTCAAGTATGCACAAGTGTCCAATGTAGCCTTCAAGTGCTACAAAATTTGACTAAAGTTAAAATGTAGCACTTGAAATCTCTTCCACTGTGGATGCTCTTAGAACATCCACAGTGAGAGATGTTTCAAGTGCTACATTTTGACTTTAGTCAAATTTTATAGCACTTGAAGGCCGCAGTGGACACTTGTGCATACTTGAAAATTGTTAGAAAGGTACGAGACACTCCAGATTTGGAGCTAGATTTGGAGCGTCTTCTAGCTTCTCTATATTAATTGTTGGGCCCACCAGAAGCAACTAAACAGGAAAAAAAAATAAAGAGAGAAAAAAGAGAAAAAATCTTATCAAATAGTGAAGAAAAATAAAGAAAAAAGAGGGAGAAAAAAGAGGAGATTAATTTGGAGTGTTTACTTGAAGTGTATCATTGTGTGTCAATATTATGGAGACGCTCAAAAAATAATAATTTACACATTTTTTAATAATTTGAAGTATATGTTTGGAGTGTTCCTACTGTGGATGCCCTTAGGACACGTTCAAAATCTGGAGTATCTGATAGCTTTCTAGCAATTTTCCAGTATGGACAAGTGTCCATAACAGATTTGATTAAAGCGGAAATATAACATTGAAATTTCTCCGCTATGAATGCTTAAGGTAGAAGTCTCTTAATCCAAAACCGGAAATCCGAATCATCTAAAGTCAAGATCTCGTAAATAAAATCCATCATTCTATCAACTGACTTTGCTAGATCACGTATAATTCATTGTATAAGATTTTTTTATGCAAAGTTGTATCCATCCCTTACATGAGCGTGTGAGCTTACCGAACTGTGAACCCCTCTAATTTCTTTCCCGGACAAACAAGCCACTGCCCCCTGTTTTCGTGCACACTCTTTAAGGCTCGGGTCAAATAAAATAGGCTCGCTCGGCCCACAAAATCGTATGGGCTTCAAATCTATGAGTTCACAGGTGCCGACATAATGCTGTATTCCTTTGGGCGCATCCTATAAAGAGAGGCGCAAGAAGCAGCAATGACAAATACCACCAATGTCTCCTCTTCTCACGTCGTCGTCTTCCCCCTCGGCAATGTCCCTCCGTGCAGCCGAGCCCGTGCCGCCGCCATCGTCTCCGGGGCCCGCGGGCCGCAAGGACGGCGACATATTCGACACTCTCGGTGAATTGGTCGGCAACCTCGACGGCGAAAGCCTGTGCCAGTGGCTGATGTCGCAGATCGTAGGAGCCGAAGCGGAGTTCGACTCCCCGTTCGGGAGGCGGAGGATCACGTACTCCGACCACACCGCGTCGGGGAGGTTCCTGCGCTTCGTCGAGGAGCTTATTGCTCGGGACGTCCTCCCGTTCTATGGTGACCAAACATTTCGTCCCTTTTAACTCCTCAATTTGCAAAGTACTCAATCGGATACGTATTTTTTACACTTTTAGTCTCAATCATAGGTGTGTAAGGAAAGTACACCTGGCGCGCGTACAAAGTTATTGAAAAATAATTAAACATAAATTTATTATAAATTTTGCTATTCCTAGAAATTGAACTCAATTAAGAAAAAAAATGATTTGAGTTAAGAGTTATTTAGTTGAAAGTAAATCATATTAGATTATTATATAATAAGTTAAGCATTCTAAAATAGTTAAGTATTTACAAACGGATTAGACGGCTCAAAGCCACTTTATATGAGTAAAGATGTGCTATACAAAAGTAAGCAATTTATTTTTATCAATTCGACTGCAAAAACTTGAATAAAAACTCAAAATAAGAGTTTGTTACATGGATATGATAGGCGGATTTTATTAACATTGGAAGTATACTGTTTTTTTCTTATGTTTAACTGTTTAAGAGTAATCCAACTGTTTCCATGGGCCAAGTTTGAAAAATTAGTAACTCATCGGTTTCCTTAGAATTTTTGATTTTTTTTTATCAATAAATTTTAAATGCATTAGTTTGGTTAACAAAAAATAAATCATACTATTTTGAATTTTATTATTTACTTTTCATTCTCCATCAGGAAACACCCATACAGGATATGATTTTTATTATTTACTTTTCATTCTCCATCAGGAAACACCCATACAGTTGACAGCTACGTGGGCCTCCGGACCACCAAGCTGGTCCACCAGTCGGCCCAATACATCAAGCGGTGCATGGGGGCCGGTCCGAGCTACGCGCTCCTCTTCTGCGGCACGGGCTGCACCGCGTCGATCAAACGGCTGCAGGAGGTCATGGGGATCACCGTCCCCTCGACCCTCCGGTCGGCAGTCCTCGAACACCTCCCGCCGTCCGTTCGGTGGGTCGTGTTCGTGGGCCCGTACGAGCACCATTCGAATCTGCTCTCGTGGCGCCAGAGCCTGGCCCAAGTTGTTGAGGTTGGGCTTGATGAGCTTGGGCTGGTCGACCTCGACGCGCTCGAAAAGGCCCTCAGTTCTCCGGAATATTCCGGTCGCCCAAAGCTCGGGTCATTCTCGGCTTGTAGCAACGTCTCCGGCGTGCGCACGGACACACGTGGTGTTGCCCGTGTGCTCCACAGGCACGGTGCCTTTGCATGTTTCGATTTTGCGTGCAGGTAATAACTAATAAAAATATATAGATTTATTTTATAAGTAAAATTACAATCAAATTGACTATGTTATTTTTAGTGCACCCTATGCGAGAATTGACATGAGACCCGACGACGACTCGGACGGCTACTACGACGCGATAGTTTTGAGCCCGCACAAGTTCATCGGAGGCCCAGGGAGCCCCGGGATCCTTCTGATGAGCCAAGACCTGTACCGGATCAAGGGCTCGCCACCCTCTACTAGTGGGGGAGGTACCGTGCTCTATGTCAGTGGCCACGACGAGAAGGTGAGGCTAGTTTTCAAAATGTAACTAAATAGTATGTTCCTGTGAGTCTGTGACCAACATGCTCGTCAATGTGCAGGATGTCGTCTACTGCGACGACCTCGAGGAGCGGGAAGATGCGGGTACGCCGGCCATCGTGCAGAAGATACGCGCATCGATCGCATTTTGGGTGAAGGAGAGGATGGGGCACGATTTCATCCGTGCAAAGGAAGCCCTCTTCATGCAACGAGCTCTAGAACGTCTAGCCAACAACAAGAAGGTGCGTGTACTAGGGAACACTAGTTGTGTCGATCGCCAGCCTATCGTGTCTTTCCTCGTGTATCCGGAGGGTGGTGCTGTTTCCGGCAAGCACCTGCACTGCCGTTTCGTCACGAAACTGCTCAATGACCTGTTCGGGATTCAGGCTCGGGGAGGCTGCGCATGTGCAGGACCCTATGGACACGTACTTCTCGGAATCGATTTCGAAAGATCTAAAGCCATCAAGTCTGCAGTGGAGAGGGTAAACACATACTATTAGTGTGCTCTGGTTCAAGCACATGTTTAGAATCATTGGGATTGTGATTTTGAAATCTATGGTTCTTGTGTCCTGACAGGGATGGCACGGTGTGAAGCCAGGATGGACCAGAGTCAGCTTCGCTTACTTCTCGACGGAGGAGGAGATGGAGTTCGTGGTGAGCGCAATCGAGTTTGTGGCTGAACATGGCCGTAGCTTCCTCCCTCTCTACAGTTTCGATTGGAGGACAGGCAAATGGGAGTGTTCATACCGCAAAGGTCTCCTTCCAGTTGCGCATACTGCTCATACCTACGCCAATTACTTGACTGCTGCGAAAAATATCGTTGATAATCTACAGAACCCTTCGATGGAGAGAGTCGTCCCAAAATATGTTGATTCACATCTGGTGACCTTCAGCATATGAATGATCATGGTTGAGATCACTCATTTCAAAACTGCTGCTTCATGACAATGTTTCACTCATTTTGTTGTAATAACAGTAAATCATTTGGAATAAGTATTGTAAAATAAAAGATGCAACTATTCATTGCCAATGGACCCGATCATGAATAAAAATGGCCCGGTCGGTTTGCTAATTGAGTTGCAGTCAAAAGGAAGAGGGCATATATTGTTTAATGTGACAAATTAATACAACATGCTGCAGAAATGAAGCCTTCAACACCTACTGTCATTGACTAACTAAATCACCATCCAGTGCCTAAAACAAAATAAACCAAATGTACAGAAAAATTGCTGCCTCTGATGCTCAGCTGCAATAAAATATCTTATTCTGATCTTCAAACGACCCATTGCCATGCAACTGCTTACTTAGTAGCCATACCCTGCTCATAAAACATCACAATGAGAACACTGGAGAATACTAACACGTACATATGAGAGCAAAATGAGTTCATCTGTATTAAAAACCTGAGTTATCCATCGGGTTTCCAGCAGGAACAGGCTCAGGTTCCTTGATATCGACAACCACAACATCCGAGGTAAGGAAGGTTTTGGCAACTGATGCAGCATGTTCCAAGCAACACCTTACCACCTGTTAACAGCAACAAGCAAATGTGAGCTATCCCTTCTCAATAACCAGTAAAGTTCCTCACATTCACACACCAAAAGTTCTTTTTGTATTAATCAAATTTGTTGAGACCTGAAATGAAATAGTGAAGAACATTTGTTTCTTTTTCCTAGTTTCCTAGCTACTCCACCCATTACGCTCTACATAGCCAATCAAACTATATAAAAAAAAAAATCTGTTCTGTTCTATTAAAGTGAACAATGTTAGTAAGAACAACAATGCTCATTGGGCCTTATGATCAAATGCCTAAACCTCCTGTTAACCAGGTAGTATTCTATAACCTTTTTTTTTCTTATTTATCTGTTTATTTAATTTTAAGGGCTCATATCAAGTGTAATTGATAGATACAGTCATCGTGGAAGGGAACCCCAAAGATACTAACATGAAGAGACCAAAGGGTAGGAAACAAGAAGAGGATACACCAGGCAATAAGGCGGCATTTTCCTCCCCAAGTCCAACAAATTTTCCTCTTACATATCGATACTTTAAGGGATTTTCCCAAATGAAAACCACTCGAGCAATACTTTCTAATCACAGCCCCCAAACTGGCCCAAAGATAGTATTCTACAACTATTAGTGGTAAAATGGCCAATCAATCTGGAAACAAGTAAAGATGATCAAATGCCTAAACCTCCTGGTAACCAGGTAGTATTCTACAACCCAATTTTTTCCTTCTTCTTCTTCCTCTTCTTCTTTTATTTATTTATTTATTTATTTTAAGGGCTCATATCAAGTGTAATTGATAGATATAGTCAACGTGGAAGGGAACCCCCAAAGATACTAACATGAAGAGACGAAAAGGAGGGAAACAAGAAGAGGATACACCAGGCACAAAGGCGGCATTTTCCTCTCCAAGTCCAACATTTTTTTCCTCTTACATATCGATACTTTAAGGGATTTTCCCAAATGAAAACCACTCGAGCAATACTTTCTAATCACAGCCCCCAAACTGGCCCAAAGATAGTATTCTACAACTATTAGTGGTAAAAAGGCCAATCAATCTGGAAACAAGTAAAGATGATCAATGCCTAAACCTCCTGGTAACCAGGCAGTATTCTACAACCCAATTTTAAGGGATCATATCAAGTGTAATTGATAGATATAGTCATCGTGGAAGGGAACCCCAAAGATACTAACCAGGTAATATTCTATTTTATTCTGGACCTAATCTATCTGGCCCCTTTTTCCTGCTTCTTCTTCTTATTTATTTATTTATTTATTTATTTATTTTAAGGGCTCATATCAAGTGTAATTGATAGATACAGTCATCGTGGAAGGGAACCCCAAAGATACTAACATGAAGAGATGAAAGGGTGGGAAACAATAAAAGGATACACCAGGCACAAAGGCAGCATTTTCCTCCCCAAGTCCCAACAGTTTTCTCTCTTACATATCAGATACTTGGATTTTCCCAAATGAAAACCACTCGAGCAATACTTTCTAATCACAGCCCCCAAACTGGCCCAAAGATAGTATTCTACAACTATTGGTGGTAGAATGGCCAATCAATCTGGAAACAAGTAAAGATGATCAAATGCCTAAACCTCCTGGTAACCAGGTAGTATTCTATAACCTTTTTCCCCCTTTTTCCCCTTCTTATTTTATTTATTTATTTTAAGGGCTCATATCAAGCGTAATTGATAGATACAGTCATCGTTGAAGGGAACCCCAAAGATACTAACATAAAAGTGACGAAAGGGTGGGAAACAAGAAGAGGATACACCAGGTACAAAGGCAGTATTTTCCTCCCCAAGTCCTCTTACATATCAGATACTTTATTAAGGAATTTTCCCAAATGAAAACCACTAGAGCAATACTTTCTAATCACCGCCCCCAAACTGGCCCAAGATGGTATTCTGCTACTATTAGTGGTAAAATGGCCAATCAATCTGGAAATGATTTTACATCCATAAAGTGTTGGTAAAAACAACAAAATCTCATTAGGACTTGAAGAAAGACGATCAACGCCACCATGTACACCTTCCATTTACCGAACAATATTCTATAACTATGAGTGGTAACATGGCCAACGAATTTGGAAATGATTTCACACCCAAACCAATTATATAAGAGACAAACCTTAGTGGGGTCAATAATCCCAGCAGCCATCAAATCCTCATAGTTTCCGGTTGCAGCATTATAGCCATATTTATAGTTATCACTTGAGAGCACCTGAAACAGAACAGAGCAGAACTTCAAGCTACATAAACTGTTGAAGGTTTACTGATTCGTGGTCTTAAAAATAATTTAACAAGGGAAGAACAGACCTTCTCGGTTACCACACTTCCATTAACGCCAGCATTTTTCGCAATCAGTTTCAGTGGGTAACTCAGAGCTCTTTTGACAATATCAGCACCAACCTGCAAACCATAAAAAAAACCTATATTATTTTTATACTTTAAAAAAATGCCAAACAATTATATTTATATTTGTCGAGAACCTTCTGCTCAATATCATCAAAAGTATCCTTGATTGCATCAACCTTTGCTGCCAGCCTCAAAAGAGTGCAGCCACCACCAACGACAATCCCTTCTTCAACAGCAGCCTGTGCACAGAAGCAATCAAATTAACAAATTTTTGGCTCAGATAAAGATTATAAAGTAACATAACTGCTAACTAGTTGTTACCTTTGTGGCATTTAGAGCATCCTCTACCCTCAACTTCTTCTCTTTTAGTTCTGTTTCTGTCTGTGCTCCAACCTGCCCAAATTTGATGCAATTTTCAAATCAGAACCTAACTCCTTATACTGAGATCACATTTGACCCAGATCAACAAACAAACATTTAGGTGGTCCATTCTTTTGAATGTACAACTCTCCCCCCCCCCCCCCCCCCCCCCCCCCGGTCTGGCATGTCAGTTTAACACTCCACAAATATACAATGTAGGAAGAAACGTACCAGAAGTCTTATCAAGAAAAAACACAATTGAAGAGAGAACTAATCTTAAAAATTTATACATCATAGACAGTATTAACATAAAGGCGACATCATTAACAAGGTCAAAGACTAAAAAAATTGCGGTGGACAATAAGAAAAAAAATACATGTTATACTACCAAGTACCAAGTGATGGAAGTAACTAATGTGTATGATCTTCAGGAAAGATGTAGAACTTATTCAGACAACCAAAACCCACATACACCATCACAGTTTCGCTTAATTGATCAAGTTGAAGAGGAAAGGCTCTAAGCAAGTATTCATGTTCGACAACATAAGCCCTTTAGCATATACCTGAATGACAGCAACACCTCCAGAGAGTTTGGCTATTCTCTCGTTGAGTTTCTCCTTTTCATATTCTTGTTCAGCATTCTAAAAGCAGGTTCACAAAAAATAGACAAATGATATACACAAGCAGACAACAATAGCCAGAGAATCACGGGAATATTATTGCTCAGAGTACGAACCTCAAGAAGATTCCGAATCTGTGCAACTCGTTTATTTACTTCTTCTTGAGTGCTTCCATCACCAACTATGGTGGTTGAATCCTTTGTTAGCACTACCTTAGCAGCAGTACCCAAAACCTCTTTGTCAGCTTTATCAAGGGAAAGCCCAACTTCTTCTCTGATTACAGTAGCTGCAAAACAAAACAAGACAGTCACTCAGGAATAAAGCAGTACAGTTGGACAACAATATGATAATCATATAAAGCATAATTTCAGGTTATATATATATATATATATATATATCCCACAAACCCAACTACCTAATTAGACAAGGCGGACTTTAGATTTATCTGAAATCTGCATCATAATGAAATGTCGTAAACTAACCTGAAAATAAACAAGGTATCCTTCGATTCTGGGCACATATAATGCATTGAAATCATTTTAGAAGCGGATAGCTACTCAATGATTTCTACTAACACATCCTTCCATTGGAGCTTGCAGGGCAAGCAACATAACTGGATCTTTTGGACCAAAATGCCTCTCTCAAACTTAAGGTTAGGTTTTCAGTATTGAGATTTGTATTTAGTTTTTGTGTTTGAATTAGCAAAAGAGCAGATGTGAGGAGAAGAAGTAGGGTTAATATTGAGCGAAGTGTAAGAACTGGAAGTGATAACTTACAAAAGAAAAGGGTGAGTATTCTCGTGTCGAACCCTCCAGATCGTCTGAAAATAATGGCCGCATGATATGTTTTTTTAAATTGAGGGGTTTACCTGATTATAGGACAAATGCAAGCAGGTTCTAACCTATAGTATTTGACAACAAATTGGTGCTATCTATATAAAATGAATTATTCCTCACAAGTAACCTGTCAGTTAAAATTGAAATCACACTAGTTTAGTCCAACATGCTTAAACAAAACAAAATTCATATCAGCTTGAAATATGGTTTCAGTTCATATAAGGCAAGTTGGGTAATAACCAGTTGCATACTTAAACTGTTTGAGTTGGGAGCATAATGTACTTCCCAGATTGAAGAGCATAAAAAACAGAACAGATTCAGTGGAAAGGAACAAAAAAAAAAAAAAAAAAAGATGTTCACCTCCAGTAAGAATTGCAATGTCATCAAGGTACTGGCTTTTACGCTCTCCAAAACCAGGGGCTTTAAGGGCAGCAATCTTTAGAGCACCTCTAAGCTTATTAACAACAAGTGTTGCGAGCGCTTCCTGTTCAATGTCTTCAGCAATTATCAAAATCGGATATCCACCTCTTATGGCATCTTCCAACACATTGATCAAATCTCTCGCATTTGTTATCTTCTTGTCAACAAGAAGCAACTGACAAAAAATGCACAAGCAACACGATATTAGTTATACATACTATCCCCCAAATGAAGAACACTATAAAAAGTTACGTATCAAGTATGACAATTTCAAAAGGTGCAAATAAAATTTCCAAACCTTGCAGTTCTCAAAATCAACTGACATCTTTTCGCTGTCTGTCACAAAGTAAGGAGAAATATAACCCCGGTCAAATTGCATCCCCTCCACAACATAGAGGCTATTTTCAGCACTTTTTCCTTCCTCGAGTGTTACCACCCCCTTCCTACCAACCTTACTCATAGCCTCAGCTATCATATTCCCAATCTCATAGTTGTTTCCAGCACTAACTGCGGCGACATCAGCAAGTTCACTGTCTTCAACCTGCAAAAATATTTATACACATCACTAAACAATGGCCATGAATGTGTACCCATGCAACATTGCATCCTTATCCCGTTACCAGAAACTTAATAATGCATGCACAAATTACATGCTAACGAAATTTAATTGCACAACAGATGAGTAATTTGCAGAGAAGTTACCTCCTTTGACATTAACTTGAGCTCAGCAACTAGAGCTTTGGCTGTTTTCTCAATACCTCGAGTGATCTGAACAGGGTTAGCACCAGCTGCAACCACCTGAAACATAACACAGATTAACCCAAGGACAAGAACCAAGTTCTAGGCATGGGATATAGAATGAATCAGAAACACTAAACTTTACCTTTACGCCTTCAGCAATTAAACCTTGAGCAAGAACAACAGAAGTAGTGGTACCATCCCCAGCCAAATCATTGGTTTTGGCAGCAGCTTGCCTCACCAACTTTGCGCCAATGTTCTCAACTGGATCCTCCAGCTCAACCTAATAATCGGAGTAAAGAATAATATTTATTTCCATGAGAGTAAAAAAAAAAAAATCAACTATTTTATCATTTTCAGGGCTAGACTTTTTCTCTTAAAGATGAGAGAGACACAAACTTGCTTTTAACTTATGCACTAGAAGGAAATAAATCTCATTTTAACTATCCCGTTTCTAGGAACAAATTATTCTATATGGAGGGTAAGAGCACGAATTCACAATATGCCAAATAGAGCTGCAGGAGAAGACGAGCATCATTGAATACAATGTGGAAGTTTCCATAACACCCAAAAAAATATTGAACCCAATGATCAAATTGTAGCTACCATTTTGACCTGAGGCCCGGACCCGGACCCGGCAATGGGCAGGTAGGTAGGTCCGGCGCTAGACTTGGTACTACAGAGTACAGATTGGAAGGTTTGGTCAACAAATCCTACCTGACCCTGACCTCACCCAGGTACAAAGAATTAGAGATAATAACAGAAATTATAGAATTTTGATATATTTTTATACAGATTATAGTGAAATAGCTTGGTTCTTTAACACCCCCTACCCTCAAGTAGGGACTTGTGAAGAATAGAGGTGATCTATGTCAGATCCCTTCTGGCCAACATCACCTGAAACGAACAAATAGTATGGCAACTGCAAGACATGTAGAAAGATCAAGTGTGTTTCTTCTTGATAAATTCATCACATGTTATACTAGGAGCTAATTAGACCAGATATCCATAACATGTTTCCTTTCTCCACTCATTTATCCAGCTAAAAGTTTCCCAGGTTAGATTTTCATTTCCCCTTCAATAGATTTGAGAATCAAAACTCTAGTTTCCTGGTTGAATTATTGATCAGGATCTGGAGGGATAGTTCTACGGATGCCGCCATAATGTTAAGATAATATTGGGATCTCCTAGATCTTTTGTGTGGGTGTTTGGGGTGGAGTGGGTGGGTGGGTGGGTGGGTGGGGGTAGGGGGGGGGGGGGGGGGTTGCAGTGGCCATGGCACAAGTGTTAGGCAAGGAATTTAAGTAAGAAGAGGGGCCAACAACTCCAACCATTATTGCCAAAACAAGGGTGTGGTAGAGAAGAGAGAAAAGGACAATGAACAGGGGGCAGGACACGCATGCCACGACATTTTCAGGGGAAAAATCAATATATGTTTCAGTCCTCAATTTCATAAAAAAAATACCAATATATACGGGCCTCTACTACTCGAGTGAATTACAAAGTTTGTTACTTTTTCATATACAAACAAATCCAAGACAAAGCATTTATATCTCCGATACTTGCAATATTCACATATTTTTAAGAAAAATGTGAGGATAAGTGCACATAAACCAGACCAAACAGATAAGCAAACAAGTCGTCAGTGTTCAATGTACATATTGTTCTTTTAACTCATGAATTATTCGTACTATTTGAGAATAAAAGTACTTTTTGAATGATTTTTTACCAATAAGTCAGTGAGGAACGTAACTGGCCTCTCTGTGCCAGTGCCATAGAACTCGAGGCAAGAGTAAACATGGGGTTCAGAATTCGGATGGACTTTGGCTGGTCTATGAAGCAAGAGCGAAATTTTGGTTGTGTAAAAATTATGGGGGAAACACTTCCAAAACCTGATGCCAATCAGTGTATCAAAATTCCAAATTTATTCACGATCTGCTACTTAGGGGACATGGTATGTACAGATACCATAGTTTATAATTGTTAGGAGAGCCTCAGGTTCTTTGCTCTCCAGTTTAAATGTTTACTACTTAAGTGAATAAATCTTGACTACTCTAGTGCCTTAGTGCATCCTATTCCAATGCTATCTGAATGCAACTGGTTAAAGGAAAATAAATTCATTGACACCTCGTCACTAGGGGTGAGCATTATTCGGTTTTGGACCGAAAATCGAACCGAACCGAATAAGAGATTCAGTTAGGTTTAAAAAAAATAAGTTCGGTTTCGGTTTTGAAAATATTAAATTTTCTTATTCGGTTTCGGTCCAAAACCGAAAACCGAATAAAAAAAATTTAGTTTATATATATATATATATATATATATATATATATATATATATAGGAATATTTATTACTATATATATTAACAAAAAACCCGCAAAAAAACCGAAAAATAAAAAAACCGAATAAACCGAAAACCGAACCGATTTAATTCGTTTCGGTTTGGTTCGGTTATGGTCTAATTCGGTTCGGTTTCGGTTTTACTTATTCGATTTTCGGTCGAATTCGGTTTTCCTCATTCGGTTCGGTTTTGAACCGAACCGAACCGAACCGATCCTCACCCCTACTCGTCACCTCGTCTAATGGGAAATTAGTAAGAGCTATTAATAACTGAAATATATGATCATAAAATTATCTACTCTTATCAAAAATGGATATAATCATGAAACAAAGAAATATAGATAAAGTTGGAGGAATTCTTCTTTGCTGTGTACTTATGCAACTTCTCAACAAATTTTCAAGATAAAATTTTGAGATCTTCATATTAATCTTACTAAACTTCAGAAAATGGGGATACTTCCATGTTTCTTATATGTTTGTTTACATAAAACTTTTGCCGAATTTCCTACATATTTTGCCTTTTTCCCCAATACCAAACTTGTGATGATACACGCTATAGAAGCTTCTATGTACTTGAGCAACTTCTCAAAAAAAAAAAATCACGATAAATTTCTAAATTCTTCTTATTCATATTAATACTACTAAACTTCTGAAAATATGGATTGTTCATGTTTCTTATATGTTTGCTTACACAAACTTTTGCCGAATTTCCTAGCTTTGTAATCTCAGTTTTTTTTCGACTACCGAACTTGTGACTTCTATCTGCTATAAGTCGACATGCAGGGTAATGCAAATTAAGATCAGGACCTAAATGTGATAAGTCGCTATAGGTCGACATGCTACAAGTCGACATGCTATAAGCAAGGTTCAAAGTATCGGTATCGGAATCGGTATCGGACCATTCCTATGAGTATCGGGATCGGCGGTATCGGTAGTATCGGCGGTTTCGGATCGGAGTATCGGATTTTTTGGTATCGGAAAGCAAACAACTATTAGTAAATTATTAACATTTTAGAGAATATATTTTATACATTTATGCATAATTTGAAGTATTTTCAGTATTGTTTCTTAATATTTTTGATATTGAATGAAATAGTAGTCATCCTTGTCGATTGATTTATATGTGATAGATAAGTTTTTCTCTTTTATATGTTTTTACAATCTTACTATGCTTTTACATCATTTCTAATTGGTCTTTTTAATTCAATTTTTTTTGCCGAATTGACTGGAAAAGAGACCTCTAATGTCGGTATCGGTCAGTATCGGGTATCGGTCGGTATCGGATCGGGACATGCCAAACCGTATCGGTATCGGCCGTATCGGATCGGTATCGGCCGATACTTTAAACTATGGCTATAAGTCGCTATAGAAGCTTCTACGTACATAAGACACTTCTCAAGAATTTTTCACAATAAATTTCTAAATTCTTCTTATTCATATTAATACTACTAAACTTCTGAAAATATGGATTATTCATGTTTCTTATATGTTTGCTTAAACAAACTTTTGCGAATTCCCTAGCTTTGTAATCTCAGTTTTTTTTTTCGACTACCGAACTTGTGACTTCTATCTGCTATAAGTCGACGAGCAGGGTAATGCAAATTAAAATAGGGATACTTCATGTTTCTTATATGTTTGTTTACATAAACTTTTGCCGAATTCCCTACATATTTGACCTTTTTCTCCAATACCAAACTTGTGAATGATACCCACTATAGAAGCTGCTATGTACTTAAGCAACTTCTCAAGAATTTTTCACGATAAATTTCTAAATTCATCTTATTCATATTAATACTACTAAACTTCTGAAAATATGGATTATTCATGTTTCTTATATGTTTGCTTACACAAACTTTTGCCGAATTTCCTAGATTTGTAATCTTAGTTTTTTTTTTCAACTACCGAACTTGTGACTTCTATCTGCTATAAGTCGACATGCAGGGTAATGCAAATTAAGATCAGGACTTAAATGTGATAAATCAAACAAAGAGATCACGATATAGAATTCATATTAGAAATGATAATAATATATTATACCTCGATAATAATATATTATACCTCTCTCGCCACTGTAACACCATCATTGACAATCTTTGGCGATCCATATTTGCTCTCCAAGACAACATTCCTGCCCTTAGGACCAAGAGTGACACCAACAAGGTCTGCCAGCTTGTTGACTCCAGTCTGAAGTAACAAGAAATTGTAATTAATAATGACGAATATCCCAACCAAAAACATAAAATGATGTCGGTTTAGACTCTTTGAACAGAACTCACTTGCAGCTTCTTAAGGGCAGATCCATCCTTGTTAAAATACAATTCCTTGGCCATTGCCCTGGTCTTTAAGTTACATCTTCTCTGAAGAGGCAACTTCTGCCTTGCACCAACAAGAGATCTAGATGATACAGATGCAAGGGAGGAGAACTGTGACAATTTTTGAGAAGATGCTGATATTTTCTTGTCGGTAATAAAGCTGCCAGAAGCGGCCACTGAGCCAATTGTAGACATGGCACTGAAAGCTGATGCCATAGACTGTTGAACAGAGTACACAAGAAAAATCAAAATAAATCCAAACTAAAACATTGGTATAGTAAATTCCAAAATAAACCAAATGACAGACCTAATAACCACATAATGATGGCTTAGGGAAAATATCCGATAAAAAGATAATTAAGAACAGAGTATGTAGAGTCATAATCAAATGCAACGATGGAACATTGTGAGAACTGGACACTCATGGAGAGGATCGTACAAGAAATAACAAAGTAAAGCTGCCAAAATTTTTGCTTTCAGCACATTTAACTTAACAAATGATAGCTTGTCACAAGTTGTTTGCATGTCACCAGTACCCTAACTCTTCTCCAGAACATTCAAGGCGAGCCATAAGTCAGTGAGTGACAGTATTAATATTACGAGCGACAAAAGGTTAAAAGAATTAAGTTCAGTAATGAGTCACATGGCATTCTATAACAAACTGAACTACTTTAAGAGCGAACTCAGAGAATAGAGAGATTTGTTTCTTTTACACACATTTTCAAATATCTGAACAAAACTAGTCTCAACAACTGCCACCCATATATTAATGAATAGAATTTTCACTTGGTTCAACAGGAAGACACGAGAGAAATTTCCTCTCTTTATTGGTCGGAAAAGACGGATTTCTCTACACTGCTTAAAATAAACTCTAAAATGCATAGGAGCAAAAAATGCAAGGCAGACATTGGAGACCTAGGTGACAAAGGCTTATGCTTCAAGACTAAAGCGCTTTCTAGTTTGAGAGATGGAAATGCCTAATCAAATAGCCCAGAATCATCGATTTCGGAGGATACTCTTGACATTTTATAAATACATGAAGTAGAAAATGAAAATACATGAGTTAACTAAGATCCGATGAGTTAATACTTAATACTAGTTATGGTATATGGCCATGCTCATAATATTCAAAATTGGCAGATTACTCTTGAATCTTGATACATTGATGAGTTAATATTTAATACTAGTTATGGTATATGGTCATGCTCATAATATTCAAAATTGGCAGACAAAATTGGCAGATTACTCTTGAATCTTGATACATTTTTAAAGCCAATATAGAAACCAAGAGTTAAAGGCACTTGCAACGTCTAAAAGGTGCCGTGAAGGACATAAGCTGTGCACCACAAGAATAGTTCCCGTCGAAATAAACTCTTACGAACCGAAATTCAAAGATTAGAATACAAGCACATGAAACATTACCCAAATATAATTATATAAGATCCACGATTCAAATGAATCTGGAATACAAAAATCCAGTAACCACATCCAAAATTCTATCTTTACAACACCACCAAAAGTGAAATTAAATTTTGAATGGAGACTATCAAACTTTCTTATAATTTTATTTAGAGAAAAAAAATAGTAACAAAATTGCATCAAAATTCAATCTTTTGGACGACTTTCCCCTCTGCGAGCCACCATACCAAAAGGGTCAATCAGTTTCAGTCAAACTGATGAGAACGAACCAATCAAAATCCTAAAACCCTAAACCCCCTCCCAATAGACGATATAATCCACGAAACGGAGTAAAATTACATATATTAATGCCAAATCCATTCAAAATTCAAAATTTCGACGAATTTCCCTCAATAACGGTAGAACCCAACAGCACGAACGATTCGAGTATTAAACCCTAAACACCCTTCAAACTGGCATTCAAAAGAGAACCATTCGAACTATTGCGATTGAAACGAACGAAAAAATAAAAATTGAGCTAAGGATTTCGATACCTGGAAATGGAGACGGAGAGCTAGGGTTTGGTTGGGAATTTAGTGGGGATAAGGCTCGCTCTTGCTTTCTATTGGAGTAGTGAGGAAAATGGAGGCGGATTTTGGAATTTATATAGGAGGAGGAAAGCGATTGTGAACCGTTGGATTTGAGAAACCTTCCTATTTCTCTCTTTTGGCATTTGTGGAACTCTCTAGAAAATAATGATGGGCCAGTTTGGGTGCAACTTCGGAGAGCTAGGGTTTTGATTATTTTGGGCTAAGCTAAATGCTAAACAATTTATTAGTAAATGCACGTGCACACGTAATATATTTTTTTAATATTATTAAAAAATTTAAATATTTGTAAATTAAAATTTGTTATATATATTTATTAAAACAATTATTTATATTATTGATAATTTTAACAAAAAACAATTTATTATAAATAGTTTAAATTTGATTTGAATATATTTAAATAAAAATTATATATATATATATATTTGAATACATGTTTAGTTAATTATAATAATTTTAAAATGTTTCTACATAAAGAAAACACGTACACGGGTAGTTAATTTTTTGTAAAATTTTTTAATTATTAATTATTTGAGGATTAATAATTATTAATTACGTAAATAATAGAGTGGGTTACGAATTTTTAGAATTTTTTATTATTAATTACTTGAGAATTAATAATTATTAATTATGTAAAAAATAGAGTGGGTTACTGATGATGAGAAAAATAGTGAGTTACGGATGATGAGAAGAAAGTTGGTTTTAATTTTTTAATCTCCCGTTAGTTTTTTTTTTTTGTTAATTAAATTGGTTGTGTATTTATTAACGGTTTGAACGGATGAGATAAAAGTTGGTTTAAGGTTTTAGTTATCTCCCGTAAGTAATTATTTAAAATTTAATTGGTTGAGCATTTACTTATGGCTTAGACGGCTCATTTTTTAGTTGATTTGAAGCCCCACTATAAGAGTAGAGATAATTATTTGTCTATGTAGAACACGCATATAATTGTGAACTAAGTACTAATGATACTGTTATTATTAATCTATATTCTAATCCATAAGCGACGTATAGACGCGTGATTTAGGTACGAACGATATCGTTGTTATTAATATATTATAGTCCATAAACGAAGCCATAAACAATGAGGGAGAGAGATTAGTTTCGTCCATGTCCTCGTTCAATATGGAAGCTCAGTTTATTTCCTCCATCATAACTAATCCATCATTCTCCTTGCACACGTTATGCCATTAATCAAACTATAATACTATATAATTAGAAAAGTTGGTTTCACCGTACATTTTTTCTTCAAAATATGTTCTTACTTAATTTTACTAATTAAAATTGTTGATTACATTTAACGAGATTGGTTAGATAATTACATATAAAAAAATGTTGTTTGTTTTCCTGATTCCTTTTACTTTTTTAAAGTACATAAAAATTAACTAATAGGCGATTAAAATACGTACAAGTGCAACAAACGTACATATATACTAGTATATGTTATCCATAAGTTATGGTAATATTTAAAATATTTAACCTTTTTCTTATTGTTATCTTATCGTGAATAAGAAGTAACATATAAAAAAAAGTAGAGATGCACTTGTCCTTAAAATGGAATATCCTTCGCCTATGGTCCCGTCTAACGTATTAATCAAAAGAGTAATAATATTTGTATCTCTAAAGTATTTATCCAAATCATTCCTCTTTATATGACAGTTGATGTGGTATGTTAAATAGTGTAAACCCCCTGAATTTTCAAAATTTTAAAAAACTGGATTTTTCACAATTTTCTAGAATTTTCTAGGAATTTTCTGTAATTTAAAAACAGGATTTTAATTACTCAATAATTTTTAATTGATAATAAACAGTATTAAAATATTATAAAAATAATATTTTTGGATGTAAAATGAAAAACTGGACTTAGGGCAATTTTTCTGGAATTTATCGGGCCCCGGACCTATTTTTAAATGCCTAAAAAGTATTTACCTATTAATTAATTAATTATTAATTAATTACTGATAATTATTATTATTATAATTAATATATTTATATTTAAAAAAAAATATTAAATAAAACCCTAAGCCCGTTGGGCCGGCCCAGCCCGGCCCAACAGACCCGAACCCGGCCCATCAGACCCGAACCCGGCCGCTGCGGGTCGGATCCGGGTCCACCCGCCCGACCCGCTCACCCGACCCGGCCCACTGCCGGTCACCCCTGTCCCCAGTCCCCCACGACCCCGTGAAACCCGCCGCCCGCCGCGTTCTCCGGCGACGTGGCCGGAGAACCTCCCTACGACGTCCCCCTCCGATTCTCCCGCCCACGACCGCCCGGCCATCCTCCTATAAATCCCCTAGCCTCCGCCTCCTTTCCCCCTACAACCCGAGCCCTAACCCTAACTCCACCCTGCTCCGGCGACCGCCGTCCTCCCCTAGCCGCTGCCATCAGCCTCCTGCGCCACCTCCTCCAGCCGTGAGCCACCGTCCAGAGCTCCTCTCCCCTTCCTCCTCCTCCCCAGGCGGAGCCGACCCCGAGTCCAACTCCTCCCCGCCGTTCGAGAGCCGCCCGAGCCCTGCGCCGTCGACCCCCACCGCTCCGGTGCGTCGCCGCCCCTCGTCTGAGCCGCCGCAGCCCCGGCCCGACCTCGCCGACCGACGGCCAGACCCCCAGAGCCCCGGACACGCGGACACAGGGAACCCTAGCCGAGGACACGTGTCCCAGACACGATACGGACACAGAAAACCTCGATTTCTCGGTCCCCTTCAGGTGCGTGTATCTTTTTGCTCGTAGCTCTGTTTTCGTTTCCGCAAATTGCGTTGTGAAGCCTGTATGACCCTCTCGGTGTCCGGACAAACTGTTCGGGATATCGCGTCCTGTGGTGATCGCACACCGCGATCCAAAAACAGGAAAAACCAGACCCTGTTTTACCCCGGAACTGAGTACGCCCCGCCAAACGGGACGACTTGGTCGCGTGCGGTCTTCACAGACGCGAGCGCCTCGTCGGTACGGACGTGTGGGATTTCGCAGAAGCTGATTCGGGTGTGCGTGCACACCGGAATCAACGCGTATCCGCGGACATCGCCCCGTATCCGTACTTTCTGTAATTCGACCTAACTTTGTGTACACACGTCGGATCGAGACGAAACTTGCGCCATCGGACTCGTAGCGATACGCTGGTCCTGTGGGTCAAGTTTGGTCCGATTCTGAGAACGTTGACGAAATCGCGTGTCGTGGGCCCCAGAGGCCCCGCTCAACGGCCGATTTTGTGATCGGCTCATCGGAATCCAATTCTGGAAGTTCTGTTGGGTTCGTATCAGCGTTTTTGACCTGTTAACACTAAGTTTGGTGAATTTGGAGACCTTTGACCCTGACGCGTTTTTCGGTGCAAATCGGGCCCGCATGTGGACCCCGTTTTGACCCGAAACTGCCGTTTCTGCCCTTGTCTCCAAATTGGACCCAAGGACAGGCATTTCTAGCTGATTGATATTTTCTACATCTGATGGTGATGTTTGTTTCAGCAACCGGAGTACCGCCTGCAAATCCAACCGAAGTCAGAATCGCGAACATAGCCGGAACCACAGGCAAGTGTACCTCGCCGAAACTTGCAGCTTGCTACATATTTCCTGGACTTGGTTATACATCAGTGGGCAAGTAAAGCCTGCCAATTCTTAGACATTTCTGATTATAGTATTTTACTTGATTTTCTGGTAGTTTCTTATGTAACTTGTTTAACTGCTCAACCCAGGACACCTGACACTATTCATGTGACGGAATTGCCTGAGATATACCTGGTGATTCCGTATAGGTTACATATTCATGTCATTACAGTTTACATGCTTAGATTCTAGCCTGACTCATTGCATTAGTTCAAACTTGCGTGACTTGTACCTGATATATTCTGGAACTGTGACGTGAGATTACATGGGGTGGGGAGAGTATTACCATATCAAGGCTGATTTTAATATAAATAATGTTATCTGGAGGTGTCCTAGTCTCTGATGCAGAGCTATGGCACAAGTTCTGGCTCTTCGAGAAATTACTGCTATGGTTTCTTAGACACTGATCCTGTAGTAGTCTCAGCCTGAGTATGACTAAAAC
This sequence comes from Iris macrosiphon, assembly GCA_036927795.1. Lineage (NCBI taxonomy): Eukaryota > Viridiplantae > Streptophyta > Magnoliopsida > Asparagales > Iridaceae > Iris > Iris macrosiphon. The sequence continues at coordinate 45,803,899 of JAYESA010000009.1, forward strand.
TCTCACTTGCATATCACTAGCTGGTTTACATATTTACCCTGCTATTTATTTTATTGCTGCACTGCATATGTTTTGGCTTGTATTTTCTGTACCTTGTTATGTCCCCTGAGGACCTGGAATGGACTATGTCCCCAGGTGTAGCCGCAGAGAACTACCCCGAGGTGTACGGTACAGGAGCACTCCTTGGAGCAGAACCCGAAACCGAGGACGAGATAGTTGCAGAAGACTTCTCTTGAGCACCGGCTTCAGTTATACAGTATTTCCATTTCCAGCATTTTAAATTCCTGTCTTTTCTTAAATGTAACAGACTAAATCTCGGATTTGTTTCCCGAGATAACCTTATTTAGTATTGCATATTTAATTCTATTTGCATTATTTCCGTCATTAATCTGTGTTATTCTGTGGATGAGAATAGTAATACCTGAGACTTGTACTTAGTACTGCTAGACTACAGCTTAAGCATGCCCTGATGGATCCATTAAATTGGGTTGTCCATCGGTGCGTGCTGCTGGCCATTGCTCACGTGCTCAGTCCCTCGTCATTTTGGGACTGGGGCGTGACATGGTTTTTGTGGTGGCCCATGCAGGTCAACGACTAAATTGTTCGGTTTCAACTTAGGGACCGAACAGGCCTGCAATAAGATAGGATAAAATTTTAGGATCTCATCCACTTGCTTGAATCGTTTTTGATATCTGTATCGTATTCGAACTAACTTGAACTTGCATCTTGCCTTGTTTCCTGTGCGCCTCTTATTGGGTATTTTGGATACAGGGAAATGGACCCACAAGAATGCACCGAGACTCCCGTCGGAACGCCACAAGCTACAGGTGTCACCTACGACGACGACGTGACACCAGTCGGAGGAATCCCCACAACTCAACAGAACCAGCAGGCAGGTCAACCTACCTCCCGATTCCGGCGCGATGACATCCCACCTCCGCCGCAGTTCGTCCCACCAATGCCCGTATTCCCACCAGGACAGCCGATCGACGGGCAGGAAATATTTCAGATGATCTACGCGATGATGCAAGCACAGCAACAAGTCCAACACGAGGCTCGGCATCGCGAAACTAATTTCTTGAGGGACAGCATTGTGACAGCACTAGAGCAGGCCAACCTACCAGCTCGACGGCCAACTACAGGCTCAATCACTGACTTCCGCCAACTGAAGCCCCGCACTTTCTCCGGCAAGGAAGAGCCCACAGAAGTTCATGAGTGGCTTACCAACATTCGGCATCAACTTGAAGCAGCTGAACTTCCACGGGAACGCTGGATGACTGCCGTCCGAATGCAATTGACGGATAATGCCCATCACTGGTGGCTATCCGAGGAGATACGACTCGGACCAGACCGAGTCACTTGGGAGGAGTTCTCCAGACTCTTCCAGGAGATGTACATTCCTGCCATCGCTCGATCAGAACTGCGGGACAAATTCAATCGCCTCACTCAGGACTCCATGACGGTGGAAGAGTACAACGCAGAATTTATTCGTCTGAGCCGCTTCGCCCCCACCCTGATCCCGACTGAGGAAGAGAAGGCCGAGAAATTCTTCGACGGACTGAACATTGAGCTGCAGAAACTAATTGGGTCCGTCGCACCAACATCATACTCGGACGTCCTTGCTGCGGCTCGACGCATAGAGCGCATCACCAAGAGAGAAACCAGACTGAAGCGGTCGTCCCCATCCGCACCAACCAAAGCAGCACAAGAAGAATCTGCAAAGAGACCGCACCAACAGCAGAAAGCATCTACACCACCAGTGGTAGTCCTCCTTACTTGTCATTACTGTGGCAAAGCAGGCCATATCGCCAAGGAATGCCGACGCAAACTAGGATTGTGTTTGGCATGCGGATCCCGTCAGCATTCGGTAAGGGATTGCACTCAACGTGGGGAAGGAACACCAAGGGCGAACCAGCAAACTCCACCAGCACCTCGAGCAGCACCCTACCAGCAAGCTCAGCAGCAGCAGAGGAATCTACCTCAAGGACGAGAGCAGGCTTACGCGATGACTGTGCAGGGAGCCGATGCGAGTAAGTGATTTATAGTTATCCGTTTCTAGTCTTGTTGTAGCTCGTGCCTCTTGGTTCGTGACCTCAGCCCCAACCTAGTAAATTGCAACTTGTTAATAACAACCTGATTTTTATAAAATTTATAGTTTTAACTAGATTTTCCTGGAAAGTGTAAACTTTCAATTTTTAGGGAAACGGTACTTCCCTAAGTATCTTGTGATGTGTTTCCAACCGATGTTTGCGACCGCGTCATCTCTGTTGACCGGTTATTCTTTGATTGCGAGGACGCAATCCTCTTAAGGGGGGTAGATTGTAAACCCCATGAATTTTCAAAATTTTAAAAAATTAAATTTTTCACAATTTTCTGGAATTTTCTGGGAATTTTCTGTAATTTAAAAACAGGGTTTTAATTACTCAATGATTTTTAATTGATAATAAATAGTATTAAAATATTATGAAAATAATATTTTTGGATGTAAAATGAAAAACTGGACTTAGGGCAATTTTTCTGGAATTTATCGGACCCCGGACCTATTTTTAAATGCCTAAAAAGTATTTACCTATTTATTAATTAATTATTAATTAATTACTGATAATTATTATTATTATAATTAATATAATTATATTTAAAAAAATAAATAAATATTAAATAAAACCCTAAGCCCGTTGGGCCGGCCCAGCCCGGCCCAACAGACCCGAACCCGGCCCAGCCCAGTCCGACCGCTGCGGGTCGGATCCGGGTCCACCCGCCCGACCCGCTCACCCGACCCGGCCCACTGCCGGTCACCCCTGTCCCCAGTCCCCCACGACCCCGTGAAACCCGCCGCCCGCCGCGTTCTCCAGCGACGTGGCCGGAGAACCTCCCCACGACGTCCCCCTCCGATTCTCCCGCCTACGACCGCCCGGCCAGCCTCCGCCTCCTTTCCCCCTACAACCCGAGCCCTAACCCTAACTCCACCCTGCTCCGGCGACCGCCGTCCTCCCCTAGCCGCTGCCATCAGCCTCCTGCGCCACCTCCTCCAGCCGTGAGCCACCATCCAGAGCTCCTCTCCCCTTCCTCCTCCTCCCCAGGCGGAGCCGACCCCGAGTCCAACTCCTCCCCGCCGTTCGAGAGCCGCCCGAGCCCTGCGTCGTCGACCCCCGCCGCTCCGGTGCGTCGCCGCCCCTCGCCTGAGCCGCCGCAGCCCCGGCCCGACCTCGCCGACCGGCGGCCAGACCCCCAGAGCCCCGGACACGCGGACACAGCACCGGACACAGGGAACCCTAGCCGAGGACACGTGTCCAGGACACGATACGGACACAGAAAACCTCGATTTCTCGGTCCCCTTCAAGTGCGTGTATCTTTTTGCTCGTAGCTCTATTTTCGTTTCCGCAAATTGCGTTGTGAAGCCTGTATGACCCTCTCGGTGTCCGGACAAACTGTTCGGGACATCGCGTCCTGTGGTGATCGCACACTGCGATCCCAAAACAGGAAAAACCAGACCCTGTTTTACCCCGGAACTGAGTATGCCCCACAAAACGGGATGACTTGGTCGCGTGCGGTCTTCACAGACGCGAGCGCCTCGTCGGTACGGACGTGTGGGATTTCGCAGAAGCTGATTCGGGTGTGCGTGCACACCGAAATCAACGCGTATCCGCGGACATCGTCCCGTATCCGTACTTTCTGCAATTCGACCTAACTTTGTGTACACACGTCGGATCGAGACGAAACTTGAGCCATCGGACTCGTAGCGATACGCTGGTCCTGTGGGTCAAGTTTGGTCCGATTCTGAGAACGTTGACGAAATCGCGTGTCGTGGGCCCCACAGGCCCCGCTCAACGGTCGATTTTGTGATCGGCTCATCGGAATCTAATTCTGGAAGTTCCGTTGGGTTCGTATCAGCATTTCTGACCTGTTGACACTAAGTTTGGTGAATTTGGAGACCTTTGACCCTGACGCATTTTTCGGTGCAAATCGGGCCCGCATGTGGACCCCGTTTTGACCCGAAACTGTCGTTTCTGCCCTTGTCTCCAAATTGGACCCAAGGACAGGCGTTTCTAGCTGATTGATATTTTCTGGATCTGATGGTGATATTTATTTCAGCAACCGGAGTACCGCCTGCAAATCCAACCGAAGTCAGAACCGCGAACATAGCCGGAACCACAGGCAAGTGTACCTCGCCGAAACTTGCAGCTTGCTACATATTTCCTGGACTTGGTTATACATCAGTGGGCAAGTAAAGCCTGCCAATTCTTAGACATTTCTGATTATAGTATTTACTTGATTTTCTGGTAGTTTCTTATGTAACTTGTTTAACTGCTCAACCCAGGACACCTGACACTATTCATGTGACGGAATTGCCTGAGATATACATGGTGATTCCGTATAGGTTACATATTCATGTCATTACAGTTTACATGCTTAGATTCTAGCCTGACTCATTGCATTAGTTCAAACTTGCGTGACTTGTACCTGATATATTCTGGAACTGTGACGTGAGATTACATGGGGTGGGGAGAGTATTACCATATCAAGGCTGATTTTAATATAAATAATGTTATCTGGAGGTGTCCTAGTCTCTGATGCAGAGCTATGGCACAAGTTCTGGCTCTTCGAGAAATTACTGCTATGGTTTCTTAGACACTGATCCTGTAGTAGTCTCAGCCTGAGTATGACTAAAACTCTCACTTGCATATCACTAGCTGGTTTACATATTTACCCTGCTGTTTATTTTATTGCTGCACTGTATATGTTTTGGCTTGTATTTTCTGTACCTTGTTATGTCCCCTGAGGACCTGGAATGGACTATGTCCCCAGGTGTAGCCGCAGAGAACTACCCCGAGGTGTACGGTACAGGAGCACTCCTTGGAGCAGAACCCGAAACCGAGGACGAGATAGTTGCAGAAGACTTCTCTTGAGCACCGGCTTCAGTTATACAGTATTTCCATTTCCAGCATTTTAAATTCCTGTCTTTTCTTAAATGTAACAGACTAAATCTCGGATTTGTTTCCCGAGATAACCTTATTTAGTATTGCATATTTAATTCTATTTGCATTATTTCCGTCATTAATCTGTGTTATTCTGTGGATGAGAATAGTAATACCTGAGACTTGTACTTAGTACTGCTAGACTACAGCTTAAGCATGCCCTGATGGATCCATTAAATTGGGTTGTCCATCGGTGCGTGCTGCTGGCCATTGCTCACGTGCTCAGTCCCTCGTCATTTTGGGACTGGGGCGTGACAAATAGCATTATGTGATATCTATCATGACAGCTGACATGATAAATCTTAACAAAAAAATAATTATCCAAAAATTTTAATTTTAATGTTAATTTCAATTTATAAGTTTGATCCACATTAACTGTCAAGTCAGCTATTACATTAGTAGGGATGATTTGAAGGAACACTTTGAAAAAACGAATATAAGTATTCTAATTAAATTTTTGGTACTCGTTATCTTTTCATGTGTAAGGGGTAACATATAGTTTGTGACCTAACGTTGGTAACTGCTTTTCAAGCTAAAGTAACAGGGAATTGGAGCAAAATATGAAGAGGTTACCAATATAAAACACATCAGAAGAGAAAAGGATGGAAAAAGTTCGTACTGCTTTTCAAGCTAAAGTTCCAGCAAGAAAAGTTGTTAACATTTACCAAACTCACGTCAAATGTCATAATGGTCATAGGTACAAGGTTAAAGTGACGATAATAATAATATTCATCCAAACTAAAGCTATATTTTCAGCAACCAATGGAAATAGTTGTCAACAATTTGTCAAACACATCGGTTACCCATCACTTGAGACAAAAATAAAGTGTTCAAGAAAAAATACTCCCAATTTTGGCCTAAAATAAAGTGCAACTAATTGCCAAACTCCCAGCAGTAGCCATCACCCAGAGCCAGCTCCAAGCCTGGACGGTTTAGGCATGGATTAAATTTCACACAAGTCCTCTAAAATTTTAAATACCTCCAAAGTTTACAAAATTCTCTTGAATTCATGAAGGTCCCAAAAATTTTACAGTACATTTTCATAATCGTCTAGGATTCTATTATTGCTAAACCCAAAAAAAAAAAACTCATAATTGACAAAAACGGAAAGTAAGCAAATAATCACAAGTCGAAATACAGATTACAGAAAAATGCTCGAGAGGAAGTTTACAGTCATGAGAGATCGAACATCGCAGCAACATGGAACGCCCTCCTATACCAGTTGACGAGTATAATATCCCTCATACAAAGCCCTCATGTGGCTCCAGTACGACAATAACTGTAAATGAATTGGTTATTAATATTGCACTCGTGCAATGTTGTGGTGATTTTTTTTTTCGGACATAAACATTCATAACTTTTATGGTGCATCGTAATCTCTTTTGGACCCACTATCTCCACTCCCATCATTAATGGAAGAAATAATATACTTTTATTCCAGCTCGAAATTGAATAGATGAGACGGATGTCGTCTATTTCAAGTAACTTGGACTAGAGGTGATTGAAGATATTTCTTTTAGTATGTTTTTTTTTTAAATATGCAACTTTCTTAAACACATGAACCCCACTTTGAACATAGAAACAACATAATTTACTCAAGTCGAAATTAGGACGGAATTTAAATGGATAATATTTCGCATGTCCGGTCCACAAAAGTGGAACTGGTTCTCAAAATTTAATCTTGCTTTCCCCTGTTCTAATAAAGTGATATTGTTATAACGTGGGTTATTAAAGGGTTGGATCTTCACTCTGTATTTTAGTCCCACATTGGTTAGAGATTGGTATTACACCTTCATTGGGTTGTATAAATAAGGCATTTGCTTCCCACTACGAGATTACACTAATAAGAGATCTTCTCTCATATTTTCTTCTTCCTTCTTTTACGTTTATTCTAACACGTTATCAGCACGAAGCTCTAACGGGAGAAAATAAGCGAGAGTATCTCAGTGAAGCCGCCATTTGCGGATTCTCCACTTTGGTAATATGTATGGTTATTTATGTTTATTTTTTTCTAAATATGCATACCCCAGGCGCAGCCAGATGTTTATGTTTGTACATCTCTTGGCATACTGCTAGGGCAAAAAGAATAATTTTTATCCATTCATCTCACTTCTTTTAGTTAACTCTGATAGCACTCCGATGTTAATCGCATATAGATCTCTCGGAGAGAACGCTGGAGTTATTCTTTATTTTTTTCTTTATTTTATATATATTAATACATTCAGATCAAAACTATCAAAGATCTGATGACCATGAATTGTTTGGTCTATATATATAAGACTTTTGGAACATCATTGTTCGAAACATATCATATGTGGTATTTTTGAAAAACTTATTGAACATAATCATTGTTCGAAGCATACCATGAACATCTAGTGTTTGATATTTACCTACGACTTCTGGAACATCATTGTTCGAAGCATACCATGAACAAGATTTGTTTGATATAAATAGACTTATGAAACATCATTGTTTGAAGCATACATCATGAATTATTTGGTGATTTACCAAGTTCTTATGTTAACTTGTTATTATTGATCTTATACAGCAATATGTCGAGCCTCACAAAGCATGATTTCAAGCCTCTAAACTTAGAAGGCCAGAACTTTCTCAACTGGAGATTGGATACTGAATTGCACCTTCAAGCCAAAAGTTTAGGTGACGTAATTATGGTTGATAAGCCAATATCTCCACAAGATAAAGTGAAGGCTTTAATTTTCCCAAGACATCATATTTATGATGATCTCAAGGCTGAGTACTTAACAGTCAAGGACCCCTTGGTGCTATGGAATTCTCTAGCTGAGAGATATGATCACAAAAAAATGGTCATACTATCAGGTGCACTCCATGAATAGCTCAATCTACGTTTCCAAGATTATAAGACAGTTGCAGTCTATAATTCAGCTATGTTCAGGATTACTTCACAATTAAAGTTATGTGGTGAAGAAGTGACAGAGCATTCCATGCTAGAAAAAATATCAACCATATTTCGTGCGACTAATACGAACCTACAACAGACGTATATAGAGAGAAATTTTAAGAATTATTCCGAACTCATTGATGTCTTACTCGTGGCCGAGAAAAATAATGCGTTATTAATCAAAAATCATACTAATAGACCAACTTGGTATGCACTAATTCCAGCTGAAGTGAATGCGACTAGTGCTCGAAAAAATATGATAAATACTAGGGGTCGATAAAATCACAGAAGTAGAGGGCATGGACGCCGTGGAAGCCAAAGAAATGGCTACAATCTGGGTCCAAGAAACGATACACAGTCCAAAAAAAAAGAATTTAATCCTCGAAGAAACAATGTCCAAATTTTTAATCCAGCTGTTCCAACTGATATTTGCAAACGTTGTAGAATAGCTGGTCATTGGATGCGAAACTGTCGTACCTCATAAAAGAAAGTGGACGAGTATGAAGCCTCAAAGGGTGTGGAGACTAATCTCATGGAGGGTACAACACACATGGATTTTAATAATTTCTTCCAAGATAAGGATGGAAACGCAATTTTGAAAGACCGATTCAACGTCATGATAGGCGAAGTGAATGAATAGTTATTGTATGCTTATCTAAGTTTATTTACTTTCCACTTTGAATAAATTGGTCATTATATGATTAATAGTCTAGGTAGTTTACTTTTTTTGAAGCAGTTTTGTCACGTCCCAGTCCCAAAAATATACGGGACCAGGCCACGTGGCATTGGCCAGCTGACACGTCTCCGAGGATATCCCAATTTAATGGATCCTAGCGAAGCGTGCTACGCTATCCTAAATCTAACAAGTCTAATATCAACAACAGGCAGAGTCTAATCTCATCTACAAATACAACAAGAAATACTGAAATGAAATACTGGAATATAAGAACATAGTCGAATGTCATAGTACAAGCCAAAATATGTCCGGTGGGAACAAACCCACTACAAATGATGAAATAGAGTACTGAAGACAGAATAGATAGTGTGACTGAAATAACTGCTAACTAGATAAGAAGCTCCAGTCCTAGGCGGAAGGCCTACCAAGATGATCAGGAAAACTCGGATGGTAGGACCTCTAGCTCCTCCTCAAGAGCGTATCTCGTCTCCACTCCTGGTCCGTACACAGTGGGATAATATGCCTCGTCCAGATCTGGAAGAGAACCAGGTCCTCAGAGGGACGTAACAAGATACAAAATGCATGCCAGATATAGTACTGAATAAAATAAAAGGGGTGTGCTAACCATCTAAGTAAATGCAATATAAGGACAACCTTGGAACGTATAGGTAGGTGTAGGCATAACGTCCATACTCCGAAGAGCATGGTATCTGATCATGTAACATCCATCATTCCGAAGAATGAGGTATCTGCAATGTATATATGTCCGTAACACTCCGAAGAGCGCGGTATCTGAATATAGGAAGTCATCGGGTCTGTGGCTCCTCTGGATACCACGGAGTCCGATGTGTGTATCCCATACGTTATCAGTTGTCCTCCCCGTCCAATGTGGATACACAAGTCGAATATACGACATGAGGATCCCGTATCTATATGCCAAGTCACATCTAATTATATTACTCTAGATTACGTGCTAGTCCGTGATGCATATCGTACGCACCGACAGCGAATCGGGTACACGGACCCGCATCCCAATATGAATGTACCATCGTGATACGTGTAAAGTGTCACGGTCTAGGAAGATATCAAAATATTCTCACAGTAGTAGGTGAGTCAGCTAGCAGCTAGGTCAAGTACACTACTCATCGACGCATTCGTCGACTGCACCCGAGTCCATATCGGACGCGCACAGTTTATGTATATTACAACATTTATCATTTAATTTAAACAGTAATCCAGCAAGGTATACTTGCCTGTGTCTGGTAGCTGCGAAAGCCAATGTCCTGCTCCTGAAGCCTCAGTTGTACGGTCCAGCAATCCTATATTTGATATAATAATAACAACATCAGACACTTACAATAGTATGACTAAGACATACTACTTGCAGCAATGCACTGACGCACATCTTGACTGTACATCTAGTGGGACCATGTAGGACATATATATATATATATATATATATATATATATCACATATATACATATATGTACATTAATATTTATTTAATCATAATAAAAATACGTAGGTTTAATTTCACATTTAAAATTCACTTTTATAGATATCCCTTAATAATAATAATCCTCTAAGTACGTACATTAATATATTTCCATAAAATATGTTTATTTAAAATGCATAATACCATATATATATATATATATATATATATATATATATATATATATATATATATATATATATATATATATATATATATATATATATATATATATATATATATATATATATATATAATTTAATACATAGACATATAATTATATATATTTATATAAGCATTTATATATATAATGTACATATATACAACAGGTAAATATATAGTATACATATGTATCTATATGTATAATATATAAAATAGAAGTGAAAACATATATAATATATACTAACATATATTATTATAATACACAAAGTATAAATATATTTATGTATATATCCATATATTTATATTATACTCTAATATTAAATACCAATATATATATATATATATATATATATATATATATATATATATATATATATATATATATATATATATATATATATATATATATATATATATATATATATATATATATATATATATATATATATATATATATATATATATATATATTTATATACATATACATATACATATACATATATGTATATGTATATAATAGGTATAACGTATTTAATACTCATACATAATATACCAATAATTTATATACTATATATAATATACTAGTAATTTATATACTACATACAATACATTAATTTACAGAATATATGTTAATACACAAGATATATTAAATATATAATATCCTAAATACATTACAAATATACATACATACATATATATATATATATATATATATATATATATATATATATATATATATATATATATATATATATATATATATATATATATATATATATATATATATATATATATATATACCCATTAGATATTAAATATATAGTAAGGTATTTAAAGATAAGTACATAGTATATACTATACATATATATGTATCTCTAGTATATAATAAAACATACAAAATACAGTGTATATATATAAAATACTGTATTTATACAGACTTATATATATAAATACTAATAATTATATTGAAACATATATATATACATTCATATATACAAAGCAACCCAAAATATACTACTTATTTATACTATATTCGTATATGTATACGTACAGGAGTGTAGGAGGGGTCGAGGGGGATCCGCCGGACTGGTCGTCGACGGCGTGGGTGGCCGGGCGGAGCTCTGGTAGCGCTCGGGGAGGGTCGACAGCAGCAGCAGTAGCCGGTGGTCGTTGGTGCTGCGGGGATCGTGGCGGCCAGCTGAAGCGTCGACCGGGGATGAGACTCGGCGGGGACGGAGGAGGCTGACTGGGGAGGAGGTCGGTTGAGTTGGGCGGCCGGGCGAGCTACGGTGGCGGAGCAATCGAAGCTCGGGTGGTCGGCTCGAGCTCGGGAAGGGAATTCTGTGGGTTGAGGATGGTGGTGATGAAGGTGGTTGTGGGCGGAGCAGTGGCCGGGGGCGGTGGTGGTAGGTGGGGGAAGGGTCGCCGGAGGGGGTAGGGTCATCGCGGGGGTGGCCGGAGGCGGTGGCTGGCCGGGAGGAGGCTGCGGGGGTTCGGGTTGGGGTGATGGCTGTGGGTGTGAGGTTTAGAAAAATAGGGTTTTGTGTTGTGTATTTTTGGGTTGTGTGCATTTAATGTGATGTAATGTGCCCTATATGTAGGAGAGAGAGTGAGGGGGCTACCTTGGGATTAGGGCCGGCTGCTAGCATGCCTAGGGTTGTGTGAGGAGGTTCTCCACATGTTAGACATGGGGCTAGGATTAAAGCATTTCAAATGTATGGCTAGGATTGCTTCCCAAAAATTGATGCAAGTACATGAAAAATGGAGGAAAAATATATTGTGACCGATCAAAGAATGTAGGTTCCTTTCTTCATGTGGTTGGGCCAATGAGAGGGGGGGCACCTCATTGCTAATTTGTACAAAGGCCCATGAACAATTTAGAATTTGCACAAATTCTGGAATTGGGGATTTGATGTGACAAAATACCATGTTTGGTATTTTGTATTGGGCTAGGATGGTGTATGGTATTTTGTATGAGGCTTATGGGTGTGTGTGTGGGTTTGGATTGGGGTGGGGTCTAATTTAAGTGAGGTTAGGTCACTATATTAATTAATTTATAATTAATGCACCGGGTGTCTCTAAATTGATTTAATAAATACAGGGGGTCTAAATTGGGTGGCACAAGCGTCATTGGTGTGGTAGGCTTAGAGTATAACAATGTCATGATCGAGGTTGGTCAAAACGGGTTGAGGTTGGGTCTCAATTTCGATTGGAACGGACAGCGAACGTAAATACGCAATTTATTTAATTTACGTACGGACGTTTGTAACGACTTTTGTGCGACTAAAATCAGGCACAAAAATCAATATCCCGGGGTTACACAAGGGTCATTATGGTAGGATAGTATGTCTAGGCCAAGTGTATAAAATTTGTTTCAGGGTAACAGCTAGGGTAGTGTCCTAATTATCGGGACAACGGTAAGGTGTCCTAAATAACAAAATACTGCGCAAATATTATAATACTTGTATAATAAATCTTAATTGTATCTAATTAACCCTAATTATGCTATCTATGTTAATTAACCCTGAATTTTGGTCGAGGGGGTTTACAAGTTTCATTTAGATTTAGATCAAGTTGTAATAATTGACAATATGTCAAGTTTAACCATTTAGTAGCATATTAATATATTATTAATTTTTGTTTTTGAAAGGTATGGACAATGATGATGGCATATGCTTGATAGATAGTGCAACAACTCACACTATATTAAAAACTAGAAAGTTTTTTTTACAACATATGTCTCAAACACTGCCAAGGTGACCACCATTGCTGGACCCGTGAAGATTATAGAAGGTTATGGTAAGGTCGTTGTTGTGTTGCCAAATGGAACACACTTAGTCATTCGAAATATATTATTCTCTAGTAGATCTAATAGAAATCTACTCAGCTTTAGAGATATTCGAATGAACGAGTTTCATGTTGAAACTATGAACGATGATAGCAAAGAGTATCTTTGTATCACCTCTAATGTTGGAAGCAATAAGCTCACATTAGAAAAGTGCAAGTTAATCTCCTCGGGGCTATATCAAACTACTCTGAAGGTAGTAGAATCTCACCCCATCACTAGCAAAAGGCTAAATGATCCAAGGAATCTAATCCTTTGGCATGACAGATTGAGTCATCCAGGATCGACTATGTTGAGAAAGGTCACCAACAATACCAATAGATATAATTTATCATACCAAAGTCTTTCCTTTCCTACTGAACATTTGTGTGTAGCTTGTTCACATAGTAAACTCATCACAAGACCTTCACTTCTCAAAATAGCTAATGAATCATCATCATTCCTTCAGAGAATACAAGGTGATATTTGTGGACCAATTGATCCTGCTAGCGGACCCTTCAGGTATTTTATGATTTTAATAGATGCTTCTAGTCGATGGTCAAATATTTCCTTACTCTCATCTAGAAATTTTGCCTTCTCCAAGCTAGTTTCTTAGTTTATTAAGCTTAAGACTTATTTTCTTGACCAACATGTTAGACCGATTTGACTTGATAATGCAGTTGAGTTCACTTCCCATAGAGTTGATGATTATTGTGCTTTCGTAGAAATAAAAGTTGAATATTATGTCCCTCGTGTTCATACCCAAAGTGGTTTAGCAGAGTCCTTGATTAAGCTTTTTCAGCACAAAATAAGGCATTTACTCATGCAAATAAACTTACCCGTTTCAGCTTGGGGACATGCCATATTACATGCTGCTAAATTGATCATTGTTTCTCCAACTGCATATCATAAATTTTTACCATTACAACTTGTGACAGGCCATCAACCTAATATCTCTCATTTGCGTAAATTTAGTTGTGTTCTTTATGTTCCTATTCTCCCTCCTCAGCGCTCTAAAATGGGACCTTAGCGTCGTTTAGAAATTTGTATTGGTTTTGATTCGCCCTCAATCATTAGATATTTGGAACCTTTAACTGGTGATGTTTTTACTGCTAGATTCGCATATTGCCATTTTGATGAGACTAAATTTCCGCCATTAGGGGGAAATAAGAAAGAAAAGAATGTTCTTACAAAATCATTCGCCACAAATAAACGACATAAATTATCGTAGGATAATCTCACTTTGTCTCATCTAGATCCTCGTACTAATCAATGTAAAACTGAGGTACGAAGAATATTGCATCTACAGGATATTGCAAATCAAATACCAGATCAATTTACTGATGCAGCTAAAGTGATTAAATCACACGTGCCCGCTATAAATACGCCAGTTCGAATCGATATCCCCGTAGGAAAAAATAGCAGAGTGGCTAATGAATCTACTACACGCCAGAAGCGTGGTAGACCTATAGGTTCGAAGGACTTAGTCCCTAAAAAAAGAAAATACCCAAGAAACGTTCTTAAAGAGGTTACACAACGCTCAATGTCATGTCCCAATCTCCCGCAAGCTCAATCGTCCCCGCTGAACGTGAATCACCACGTTGTAGAGTTCCCCCAGGACAATCGTTCTCATCGGGACGTGATATCATACGACCTTGGAGTTGCACACGCACAAGGCGATGATGTCAAATATCATTATTATCATCGAAACGACCAAGTTGCAGCGAAAGTCAAGTATTGTGTACCAAGTACACATCAGAGTATATGCAGCAGAACTCTCGATAGGATCCAAATAAAAATGCCACAACAGAGGATGCCATAAAGGAGAATGTAACACTCTTGCTCTTTCTCTTACCCACAAAGGTAATACCGTTCCATACATCAAGCCCCGTATCCAAGCAGCGCCACTACACATGCGTACCTAAAATAATGTCCACAAACGTGGGTCAGTACACAGCTGTACTGGTGAGCGGGGTAACCTACTCGTCCAAACCGACACTAAGTAGAAAAGTGAATGCAAACAGTTAAATGATGATCTTTCTACTTGAATTGTAGATTTATTTCATGGTAGATGTATGACATGTTAAGAAAAACTGTAAAGCAGGTTAAACATGCAATCATTCAACTCAAGCAAAATATACAAGCATATATATCCAACTCAAAAGGAAACTAGCATACAAACCATTCTACTCAAACCCAAGCAACGCGTGAACCTATCGAACCATAATCCAAGCATTAATATCCATCCTCAAACACACCATAATCCAAGCCTTACCAATCCAATCATCGATATACATACTCTTGCCGAGGCAAGGTAGCAGCCGCCTACACGAAAAGCATAAACCAAAGCAAAGCAAACCAACTCTTATCTATATGAAGTCACTGGCCAAGCTATGAAGGACTAATCAACTGTAGTTCTACCCAATCCAACGCTGAGTAGCTAGCCCTCCTGGTCGTATCGAACTGTCGGCATCACGCCCAAGGCACGTTACCATTTGTCTCCTCAATGGCCGAACGGTTCGAGTACCCCGGAGCATATCCCGTTCGAGGAAACCAAATCTTGTGCGCAACAGGTTATCCGTGACCAATGCAAACACCAAGTAGGTATGACAAGAGAATCGAGCATTCTCGCCCCACCAAACGATACTCGCCTCAATCCAACCAACTATCCATAACCATTCTCCAACTTATATTCCAAGGCACCATCTTAAGTTATCCCCATAGGCACGATGCCGCTTCTCGACACTGTCACGCCCCGATCCCGTAAGGGTCGATCGTCCTCGCTGGATCCATTATGGAACCGAATCGTCCTCGCTTGGGGCGTGATGCCGTGCGAGCCTGGAGTTGCGCTCGTATAAGGCAAGAACTTGCAGTTATAGGAACCCATTTTGAAACACAATTTAGAAAACACATTCACAGAGATTTGAACACAAGTGCAGGAAGAAACATGCTTTTTTATTGATAATTCAGAGTAATTTACATAGAGTTTACATTGATGCGCCTCTCGGCTACTTGATTTGCATTACAAAAAGATAACTCAAAAGGCAGGGCGCGCTCCATCAGATAGTCCACGTCGTTCATACATTACGCCCTTGTATAGGTTGAAAGTCCAAGCCTCCAAAATGATCTGACTCCAACTATACTTCAAAATAGAGGTGCTCCTAACGCCTCCTCGTCTATCCACTAGTGTTGCACCGTTTGAGTGCATGAAATAGTTGCCCACAACGTGGGTCAGTACTCAACTTGTACTGGTGAGCGGGATGAACCCACTCGACTAAATCGACACTAGCTTATTCGGGGCGAGCATGCATTAAGATGACTTCTATAAAGAAGCAAGTGAATTCAATTCATATCAGTTGCATATTTTGATAGGAATGAAAATAGCATTGAATCAAACCAGTGCATCGATTGCTTACTCAACCGATGCACGCCTTCCCTGCAACTAAACACAAGTATACTTACCATCTGTACAAGACAATAAATTAGCATGTGTTCTATTCTATGCGGTTATTGGTGTGATCGACACCTTAGGAACATATTTCAAGCATTAGCGGTGCGCCCTATCAGCCCAGGTAGCAAGCCCTGCTGGAGGTCCCGTAATGCATTGTGACGAGCACGAATCAAATATTTTCCTCCGGATCGATACGGTTCCAGTGTCCCGGAAAGCCGTTTCGAGGAAATGCCAAACCTTGTGCACAAGTTGTCCCAGACCATACAAATGCATGAACAATTCATATTATCATACAATGCATCAAAATAAACAAAGAAGTAAAGCAGCAATATATATCTCATGCAACAGTTCATATTTTCTCAATGCGGTGTTCCGATTTTGGTATCCCAAAGGTCCAAACTCCGTCCGAGGCACTAGGCCGCCACCAACAACCAATTCCCTTTATAAACAACTCAAATTATAATATGCAAGCATATAGTAAATTAGTCTACAAATCCCATGTTCCTTTCTTAGTGGCTGGCATGCATTGTGGCAAGGATTTCCTAGTCGTCCAACCGGGCATCATCGAGTGAACGTTTGAAACATTAGAGATATGGGCATGAAGAAGTAGGAAAGAAGGGTCCAAACCACTCACTGGTTAAGGAAAAGGTAGCTGAAACACGAATCCCGCCTAGCGACGATTAAACGTCAGTTACGCGGACCTGCACAGCACGAGCACCAATTAGAATTCTTGCCTATCCTTCCTTACCGAACTTCCCAAGAATCAAAGCTCCAAATGATAAAACCAGCAGCGAAAACCAAGCAAATCGAAAGCAACACCAAATCAAAATCCCAAAGCGGCAATCAAGAAAACCAAGCAACCAAACACGAAAACTATTGGACTCGTTTCAATAGAGGCCTTTCCATGAGTTGGAAAGGATCATCGCATTTCGTCCGTGGCAAGAAGATGCCGAAGATCTAAGCTACGACTCAGACAGACTAGCCACAAGCCCAATTATGTAGTAACATCCCGGTCGGATCGGGATTTGAGGCACTACATAATATACCACTAAGAAAAAGTTTCGACCTGAAACTTAAGAACAAGGCCGACCCGAAACTTAAGAACAAGGCCCTACCTCCGACTGAATGAACAATGAAGGATACTTCTCCTTCATCTCCGATTCCAACTCCCAAGTCGATTCCCCAACTGAATGGTTTCGCCACAGCACGCGAACCAAAGACATCATACGGTTGTGAAGTACTTTTTTCTTACGATCTAGAATCTGCGCCGGCTCCTCTGAGTATGACAAATTCGTGCGCAATTCCAATTGTTCGAAGCTAACCACATGACTAGGGTCATGCACATACTTCCGGAGTTGGGAAACGTGGAATACGTCATGCACTTCAGCCAAGGCGGGAGGTAGTGCTATCCTGTACGCCACAGTTGCAACTCGTTCCAGTATCTCAAAGGGGCCGACAAACCGGGGACTCAGTTTGCCCTTCACGCCGAAATGCATCACACCACGCATCAGCGTTACTTTCAAGAAGACATGATCCCCGACCATGAATTCCAAAGGCCTTCTATGTGCATCAGCATAACTTTTCTGTCGGCTCTGTGTCGTGCGGAGTCTTTCCCGAATCAAGCGAACTTTCTCAACTGCCTGCTCTACCAGCTCTGGCCCGAGTACCTGCCGCTCGCCGACTTCGTCCCAACAGATTGGAGATCGACACCTTCGCCCATATAGTGCTTCGTACGGTGCCATCTGGATGCTTGATTGATAGCTGTTGTTGTACGCAAACTCTGCCAATGGAAGATGCGTGTCCCAACTAGTCTTTAAATCAATAGCACACAGCCGTAATATATCTTCAAGTATCTGATTTGTCCTCTCTGTCTGTCAGTCTGCGGATGATATACGGTACTGAACTGTAGCTTGGTCCCCAAAGCAGCTTGTAGACTAGTCCAGAAACGAGATAAGAAACGTCCGTCACGGTCAGAGACGATTGAGGCAGGTACTCCGTGTAATCGGACAATCTCATCTATGTAAATTTGTGCTAACCGATCGACGCTCCAAGTAACTTTTATGGGAAGAAAGTGGGCTGATTTGGTCAAACGATCAACTATGACCCAAATCGCATCATGCCCCCGTGGCGTCTTCGGAAATCCCACAATAAAATCTATAGTGATGTTGTCTCATTTCCACTCGGGAATAGCGAGGTTCTGAAGCTCCCCGCCGGGCCTCTGATGTTCAGCTTTAACCTGTTGATAGGCCATGCACTGTGACACAAAGGTCGCCACATCCTCCTTCATACCGTGCCACCAGAAGGTCCCGCGCAAGTCCTTGTACATCTTAGTGCTCCCCGGATGTAAAGAATACTTCGCGTAGTGTGCTTCCGCCATAATTTACCTTCGGAGTTCTGGGTCGCTAGGAACACATAGCCTTCCTTTCATCTGTAAGGCCCCATCTTCGCCTGCCACAAAGTCAGACGTCTTTCCTGCCGAGATCAATCCACGAACCTTCGCTAAGAACTGATCGCCCTCCTGAGCTGATTTGATTCTACCACGTAAACCCAGTTCAAGATGGAGTGGTGCCAGCTGCACTCCTTGATGCTGAACTCAAAACTCGATGCCCATCGCCTCAAGATCTCGAAGTAAACGGTTGTCTATAGATAACGAGCCCATGTGCTTCCGACTCAGAGCATCAGCAACGACGTTTCCCTTGCCCGGTGTATACGCGATCGTTAGGTCATAGTCCTTAATCAGTTCTAGCCAACGCCGCTGCCGGAGGTTCAATTCCCGCTGGGTGAATAGGTACTTGAGGCTCTTGTGATCGGTAAAGATTTTGCAAGCAACACCATAAAGATAATGCCTTCACAACTTCAGAGCAAACACAATTGTCGCCAATTCCAGATCATGCGTCGGGTAGTTTTTCTTGTGCGGCTTCAGTTGCCTGGAGGCGTACGATATTACCTTGTCCCTCTGCATGAGAACACTCCCTAAGCCGAGTCCTGAAGCGTCGCTGTATATCTAAAACTCTTCTACCCCATCTGGAAGTGCAAGAATCGGAGCTGAAACAAGACGCCGCTTAAGTTCCCAAAAGCTGGCTTCGCAGTCATCACCCTATTCGTATGCAATCCCTTTCTGAGTAAGGTGAGTTATCAGCGAGGCCAGTTTAGAAAAATCCTTCACGAACCTACGGTAGTATCCCGCAAGGCCCAAAAAGCTTCGAACTTCGCTGGCTGACGTAGGTTGTTTCCAGTCCACCACCGCCTCTATTTTCTTCGGGTCTACGACGACGCCTTCGGCCGAGATGACATAACCAAGGAACGACACGCTGTTCAACCAGAACTCACACTTGTTGAGCTTAGCGAACAACTGATGGTCTCGTAATGTCTGCAGCACGATCTTCAGGTGTTCCTTGTGCTCCGCCTCGTTCTTGGAATAGATTAGTATGCCGTCTATGAACACTACTACAAACTTATCCACAAACGGCCGAAACACGCGGTTCATCAGATCCATGAAAGCTGCCGGGGCGTTCGTCAAACCGAACGACATCACGAGGAACTCATAGTGTCCGTAACGGGTTCTGAAAGCAGATTTTTGAATATCCTCTGATTTGATTTTCAACTGGTGATACCCTGACCTGAGATCAACTTTAGAGAAAACTGTTGCACCTTGCAGCTGATCAAACAAGTCATCTATTCTTGGCAATGGGTACTGATTCCGCACGGTCGCCTTATTCAGCTCTCGGTAGTCAATACACAGCTGCATGGATCCATCCTTCTTTTTCACGAACAGTACCGGAGCGCCCCACGGAGAAACACTTGGACGAATGTATCCTCGGTCCAACAGATCTTGCAACTGAACTTTAAGTTCCTTAAGCTCTGCTGGGGCCATGCGATAAGGTGCCTTTGATATCGGTCGCGAATCCGGAAAAGTGTCAATGCTGAATTCGATCTCACGATCAGGAGGCATTCCAGACAGCTCGTCTGGGAACACGTCGAGAAAATCTACAATGACTTCAGCCTGAGCTGCATCTGCACATTGCCGCCGGGTGTCTCGAACAGAAGCTAAGTACCCTTCACAGCCCGAATGCAATATACGCCTAGCCGAAATTGCTGATATCACCATTGCCGTCTTCGGTGCAGCGCTGCACGAATAGTAGAAGTCTGCCTCGCCGGGTAGACGGAATACGACTCGCTTCTCCGCGCACTCGATTGTTGCATGGCAAGCACCCAACCAGTCCATCCCGGGAATAATATCGTAATCCTTGATGTCTAGTACAATGACCTCTAAGGAAAGCTTCCTTCCTCCGATGCAAATGTAACCATCCCTACAGATCGCATGGGCGGGCATATCGACTCCCGAAGGGGTACTTACGCAAAGGTTCATATTTAAAGGAATAGAAGCTAATTTATGCTCAACAGTAAAATCAGCAGATATGAAACTATGCGTAGCACCTGAATCGAATAAGACTCTAGCGGGCAAATCTCTGAAAAGTAAAGTACCTGTTACAACAGTATCAGATACAGATGCCTCATCCCGAGTCAGTGCATAGACTCGGCCTTGAGCACCCTGGCATTGTGGATTGACTGGCACAGCATTGGCATCACTTGCTGGAGGCCCCTTGTTTTGATTTTCGTTGCTTTGATTTGGCTTGCCCTCTCGGCAGTTAAACTGTTTGTGGCCCAGGCGACCATATTTGAAACATCCTTGTACCCGACATTTATTCACTTTATGCCCTAATTTGCCGCACCGGCTGCAGTTCAGTGATTGGGATTGGCCCCTATTATCAGACGTATGCGACCGCTTGTGTGCTCCAGACCCTCCCATTTCATGAGGACGTTTATTGTTGTTGGTACGGGAGGTTTGCACCTCGGCCTTTGGGAGAGGGCGCCCAAAGATCCGCTCGCTGTTCAGAGTCGCTTCGTAACATTCCATGTATGTTTGGCATTTTTGGTTGATGACGTCCCTACGCAAATCGTCATTCAAACCCTTCTGAAACTGGTAGCACCACGCCTGCTGATTAGGCAAGAAGTGCCCTGCAAACTTAGCCAGTTTAGCGAACACTGAGTCGTAATCGTCAACAGACAGACTTTCTTGCACCAGATTACTGAAGTCGTCTTCCTTTTGTTGACGCACGGCTCGGGGAATATATTGTTCAATAAAGACAGATTTGAACATTTCGCAAGTAATTTTACAGTTGGGATTGGCATCATAAATCCCTTGCTTCGTGGCCTCCCACCAATCATGCGCACGCAGTTCCAGCTGAACCGATGCACAGGCCACTCGCTTGGATCCCCTGATACCAACCAGGTTGAAGAGTCCTTCCAGCTTAGCAATCCACCCCATCACCACGTCCGGCTCAGCTCATCCGTTGAACGTTGGTGGATGCATTTTAGTGAACTCGGCTGCACGGCAGGAGTTCCTTGCTGGAGGGTGAGTCTCTTCCGACTCGTCTTCTACCGCCACGGCCGACGGCGTGACAGGCGTCGCTGCGGCTGCCCCGTTGCTTGGTACCAGGGATGCAATCAGTTGCATCGTTGTATCCATTTGCTTCTGCTGAGAAGCAAACTGTGCTTGTATGTTAGCTTGTTGGGTAACAGCTTGTTGTTGCTGCGCCTCCATGAGGTGCATAAGCCGTTCCGCCATACCGGTTGAACCCGCTCCCCCGGATTCTCCAGAGCTTGCTGGATCGCTCTGAATAGGTTGAGCACTGCTGGCAGTTGCAGTATTCTTCTTTGCCATGGCTACAAAAGAGAGTAGCTTGTTAACACTCCAAAAACGATAGATTTTGTATCTATGGGCTCATTGTATAGGCGACTCATCTCATGCAGCAGACGCCGAACGCAACTCAATTGAGAGGCGCATCAAACTCCTATATAATCTTTGAAATCCCATGGAAGTAAAGCCTAGGCTCTGATACTAATATGTCACGCCCCGATCCCGTAAGGGTCGATCGTCCTCGCTGGATCCATTACGGAACCGAATTGTCCTCGCTTGGGGCGTGATGCCGTGCGAGCCTGGAGTTGCGCTCGTACAAGGCAAGAACTTGCAGTTATAGGAACCTATTTTGAAACACAATTTAGAAAACACATTCACAGAGATTTGAACACAAGTGCAGGAAGAAACATGCTTTTTCATTGATAATTCAGAGTAATTTATATAGAGTTTACATTGATGCGCCTCTCGGCTACTTGATTTGCATTACAAAAAGATAACTCAAAAGGCAGGGCGCGCTCCATCAGATAGTCCACGTCATTCATACATTACGCCCTTGTATAGGTTGAAAGTCCAAGCCTCCAAAATGATCTGACTCCAACTATACTTCAAAATAGAGGTGCTCCTAACGCCTCCTCGTCTATCCACTAGCGTTGCACCGTTTGAGTGCCTGAAATAGTTGCCCACAACGTGGGTCAGTACTCAACTTGTACAGGTGAGCGGGATGAACCCACTCGACTAAATCGACACTAGCTTATTCGGGGTGAGCATGCATTAAGATGACTTCTATAAAGAAGCAAGTGAATTCAATTCATATCAGTTGCATGTTTTGATAGGAATGAAAATAGCATTGAATCAAACCAGTGCATCGATTGCTTACTCAACCGATGCACGCCTTTCCTGCAACGAAACACAAGTATACTTACCATCTGCACAAGACAATAAATTAGCATGTGTTCTATTCTATGCGGTCATTGGTGTGATCGACACCTTAGGGACATATTTCAAGCATTAGCGGTGCGCCCTATCAGCCCGGGTAGCAAGCCCTGCTGGAGGTCCCACAATGCATCGTGACGAGCACGAATCAAATATTTTCCTCCGGATCGATACGGTTCCAGTGCCCCGGAAAGCCGTTTCGAGGAAATGCCAAACCTTGTGCACAAGTTGTCCCAGACCATGCAAATGCATGAACAATTCATATTATCATACAATGCATCAAAATAAACAAAGAAGTAAAGCAGCAATATATATCTCATGCAACAGTTCATATTTTCTCAATGCGCTGTTCCGATTTTGGTATCCCATAGGTCCAAACTCCGTCCGAGGCACTAGGCCGCCACCAACAACCAATTCCCTTTATAAACAACTCAAATTATAAGGTGCAAGCATATAGTAAATTAGTCTACAAATCCTATGTTCCTTTCTTAGTGGCTGGCATGCATTTTGGTAAGGATTTCCTAGGCGTCCAACCGGGCATCATCGAGTGAACGTTTGAAACATTAGAGATGTAGGCGTGAAAAAGTAGGAAAGAAGGGTCCAAACCACTCACTGGTTAAGGAAAATGTAGCTGAAACACGAATCCCGCCTAGCGACGATCAAACGTCAGTTACGCGGACCTGCACAGCACGAGCACCAATTAGAATTCTTGCCTATCCTTCCTTGCCGAACTCCCCAAGAATCAAAGCTCCAAACGATAAAACCAGCAGCGAAAACCAAGCAAATCGAAAGCAACACCAAATCAAAATCCCAAAGCGGCAATCAAGAAAACCAAGCAACCAAACACGAAAACTATTGGACTCATTTTAATAGAGGCCTTTCCATGAGTTGGAAAGGATCATCGCATTTCGTCCGTGGCAAGAAGATGCCGAAGATCTAAGCTACGACTCAGACAGACTAGCCACAAGCCCAATTACGTAGTGCACATCCCGGTCGGATCGGGATTTGAGGCACTACAGACACAGTGTTTCAATTGGTGCAACACCCCTCGCTCCGAAACTCTGTGGCACAATGCCCCAACAGTGGCATAATGCCCTTACCGATTCAGTTGTCTAATTTTGAACCATAACTGCATGCTTTGCTTGACAAAGCACCCAACTTGATACTCGTGCACGGTTGCACGCTCGCTCGCTCGTCCGCCCGAAGTGCCTCGATGTTCCAACCAAGATGATCCACTTAAGCTCCAACTACCCAAACGTAAATTCACAAATCATATCCAACCAAACGACGCATACTCTATGCGTGCCACAGTGTAATAATTTCCAAGTTGCAGTCCAAGTGTTCAAGCTATTACGTGTGTTCCATATTATTAGGCATAAAGGAGTAGAGGAGAAGGGACAGAGCCCACTCACGTAGTCTGATTCCGTTAAGCACCATGCCTTGCCGATACGACCGATCACTTGAACCCGTGGTCCGATCCAAGCATGATCTACTCAATTGGTATGACCGTGCGAGCAGGACGTGCTCTCCAAACTACTTAACTGATCGGACTAAGGAAGGCAATATTATCGTTCCAATCCAGCTATCTCACTACTGCTCTGAACGAACATCTGATTCCATCGAACTTCGCTTGCGATCTGCACATAAAACTAACTCAAATTAATACTTGTTTCCAAATCCAACAAATTAAAATATAACCAGCTATTTTCTTATTCAATCTGACTCAGCATAATATATTGTGCGGTTGCGGGACATTACATAATATACCACTTAGAATCAGGTTCACCCTCGAACTAAACCAGTATGCATTCCTTATCGCATGTCGCTTGCCCAATTCATAACTTTGTTCCATGCAACTCACATTCTCCTGATCCAGACTCAACAACTCGCTCGGGCCGGCTGAACGCTCGCACAAATTTTATATTTCCACATCCTCCTTGCAGCTCAATACGAATTCCTCATATCGCTTAGTTTTGGATCATACACATAATTAAGGCGTTCCTGAAATACATGCAATTCAGCCGAGCTTAGCGATAGCGAATTTGGACAAGTTACAAGGGTATCTTTATGTAAACACCCTAATTTTTTAGAAATTAAATTAAAATTTTTAATTATTGAGATTAAGAGAGAATTTTCTGTATTTTTAACTAATTAGAATAAATGATAAATTCATGGATTAATACTTTTGTATATTTGATTAATTATTAATATAGTGCAAAAAATATAGTTTTGGATATACAACTATTAATAGAGTATTATAGAATTTTTTTGAAATTTGTTGAAGTCCAAAACCATTTTTAGATGGCTATATATATATATATATATATATATATATATATATATATATATATATATATATATATATATATATATATATTTGGTTATTTATTCCAACCCATACTTAAACCTAGACCCGTACCCTAAACCCGATAACCCGTACACAATAACTCGTTGCTACAGTAACTACCAGTAACCACCCCTACCCCCCGCAGGCGATCCTTTCCCCTCCCACGAAATCGACGTCGACCCATTCCCTTCCTCTCCATGTAACCTCCCCCCTTCACCCTATATAAACCCCAACCTAGCCGACCACCACCACCGCCATCATCTCCTCTACCACCCCGACAGACGCCTACCGCCGATGACCGCTGGACCGCCGCGCTCCACCGCCGCGAACAGCCGCCGAAGTAAAGACGAGCAGCAGCAGTATTGAGGTACTCAAAATTTTGCCCTTGTATCTCCCTGTACAGTAATCCAATTAGCGACCCGTCGAGTCCTATGCGAAGACCACATGACCCCCTTGAACCCTGTGTAATTAGTTTTGTGTATCGTGTCATGTGTCGATCGCAAATTACGACGTAAAACGGAAAAAAAATGAATTATTTTTAGGAACAAAAACTATCCCAGGTGCGCGTGTTTGAGTTCCGTTATCTTCATAACGGCACATAATTTTTAAATTCTGCTTGAACAATAATTTAGACAACATAAACAAGTTTTAATCTCTTCAATTAGTTTATTTTAATTTGATGTATGCTGTGATTTAATTGATGTTAAAATCTGTCAAAAACTTGGTTTCTTAAACCCAAATTTTCTCGAAATGGGGTACGTCCCGCTAAACGAGACAACTTTGTCGTGTGCGAATTACACCAAATGACGCGTATCGTCAACACGGGCATGGAGAATTTTGCGAAAGTTGATTTGGATTTGCGTGCACATCGAAATCAACGCATATCCGTCAAAAAATATCGTATCGGCCTGTTCTGACACTCGTCATAATTTTGTGTGTGCTTGTTGTTTCACAACAAAACTGGCACCAATGGATTCGCAGTGTTACGCTGGTCCTGTGACCCAAGTTTGGTTCGATTCTGAGAACGTTGACGAAACTCTGTTTCGCGGGCCCCAAGGTTCCACTTGACGGACGATTTCGTGATCGGCTCATCAGAATCCAGTTTTGGATGTTTCGTTGGGTTCATATCATCGTTCTAGACTCGAAGACACTAAGTTTGAAGAATTTGAAGAACTTTGGCTTTTGCATATTTTTCGGTGCGAAGTGGGCCACATGTGGACCCCCTTTTGACCAGAATCTGTCAATTCTGCCCCTGTGTCCAAATTTGACTTATGGATAGTCAATTCTAGCTATTTTAAGTATTCTGAGAGCAATGGTGATATTTGTTTCAGCATCCGGAGGCGTACCTGGAGATTTTACTGATATCGGAGCAACTGTGGAGTTCAGAACCTAGAAAAGTGTACCTTGCCAAACTTGTAGTAGTTCCTTTGATATTAATTGCTTGAGTTATTTATATATATATATACTTTTGCATTGTACCTGTTTAACTTAGGACCGTGAGATATTTTTTAGCATCCGAACAAGATTCGGGTGTCGACATCGTACGTGGAGTCGTGTAACGTCACTTAGAGAGTTGATATCACGATCCTATATTTTTACGTGCTTGCTTTACCAAGTACGTCATACCATAGAACACTTGGCACTATTCATAAGACAAAATCTTTCCTGAGTTATTTATGGTGATTCTGTATAGGCTTACAAGATTCGTGACATAAGTCTTGCATATACATAGATATTATTATGACTCGCTGTACTAGCTAGAGGTCATGATCTTGCGTGTTATGGATATGAGACATCGTGGACATGAGACGTGTGATCACATTGGGTGGGGAGAGACACACAGGCTACAGGCTGATTACATACATATATACTTATTATTGAGGTACTTTAGTCTTTGTTCCAGAGCTTGGCCCATTACGTGATATTACTGTTACCGGCTCCCCGACACAGAGCTTGTAGTGGTTTCAGCCTGAGTACTAGTGATGCTCTCAATTTATATTACACATAGCTGGTTATATAGCTTATCCTGAGAATCTATTTTTACTTACTGTATTTTATTTGGCTTGAGTTATTCTTGTACCTTGCTATGTCTCCTAAGGACCTGGATCCGGATTATGTCCCCAGGTACAGTAGAAGAGGAATACCCCGATATATACGGGAGAGGAGCTGACGCTGGAGCAGTACTGGCACTAGTGGACGAGGTTGTGCCAGAGAATTTTTTCTGAGTATTCTGTTACATACTCAGTTATTTCTGCTTCAAGTTCTTTTATATCTTGACTCTTGGATTATTGTATTAACTTATTATCGGGTTATTCCCCGACACACTTTTTATTGGAACTTGATGGACTATATTTCTTTTTATCTATTATATTGATTAGTCTATCATGTTGAATTATGTTTACTTTCTGTGGATGAGATTAGAATTATACTGTGACATGTATCTTAGACCATTGTATTTGTTTTATAACTTAAGTACACTTTAACGGGTCTATTAAATTGGGTTTGCCCATTGGAGTTGTGTTGCTGGTCATTGCCACGTGGCTAGCCCCTCGGTATTTTGGGACTGGGACATGACAGAATCTGTCAACCAAACGCCGCTTAACCACCTAGAGTCTTACTATCTATCCAAGCCACAAATCGAGAACTGCGCTCGTTGAAACCGTCTTCAATCACTTCGCCGTTCTGTCATGAATCCATTAAATTTTTGAACTACCATGTTCAATTTTTTGTACTACCATATGCAATGATTCCCGAAACCATATACTTGCTCCAATTCTTATTCGTATGTCATATTTCACAGTGCAGGTCCAACTTGCTCGAGCAACATAGTATTTTGCTTCAACGTTGCTCTCTTGTTTAGCTATCTTCAACAAGTCCATCCGCCACAATCTTTGCTCTCGTTCCATTCTTTAGCATGTATTTATTTCTCTATGTTCCGATTAGTTTACACACTTTCAATGACTCGTGCACAAGTTCCAACACCATCTCAAATCATAACATCATCACTCGTTGCCTCAATCCGTCTCAGTACTGCAAGTGTTAACTTTCAATTTGACATAACATCAACTAGACTTGCCTCATACCCGTTTACGTCTTCCAGAGAATCCGTCTACCATCGTTGCACCATTTTGCCAAATTTTACTTCCGCTAAACTTTTTGAGTTAAACTTCTCGAGCGCCAATATCTGAAATCCTTCAAGTCCGTACGAATCCATCGCATTGCTCCTCCAAACCAAATCATGTTCCATCTTGTAAACCCCCAGATTTTATAAGAATTTTAAATTGGGATTTTTTCGCAATTTTTCTGGAATTTTCTGGGAATTTTCTGTAATTAAAATCAGGGTTTTTAATTATTAAATGATTTTTATTTGTTAATAAATAATATTAAAATATCATGAAAATAACATTTTTTGGTGTAAAATGAAAAACTGGACTTAGGGTAATTTTTCTGGAATTTTTTGGGCCCCGGACCTATTTTAAAACACCTAAAAACCATTATATTAATTAATTAATTATTTATCAATTTATTTACTTTAATTATTGTTTTATTTAATTTTTAAATCCTAAATCTACCCTGGCCCAGCCCATTGGGCCCGAGCCCAGCCCGTAAATGCTAGCGGGTCGGGTCGGATCCGCCCGGCCGAACCCGACCCGCACTCGAACCCATTAGCCCCGCACGACTCGGTCGCCTCCCTCCCCGCGTCCGGCCGCCCCGCCCGCCGCTCCGTTCGGCTCGCCTCCGCCCGCCTCGCTCCTCTCCTCCACGTCGACCGCCATTCCCGGCCTCGACCCCCGGAGCCTCCCCTATAAAACCCTAAACTCCCACCAGCTCCGCCTCGCTTCAGGCTGACCTCCCTAGACCCTCCGCCGGCTACCTCCGCCCTGCCGTCGTCCCCTCCCAGCGCGACGCCACCCGCCGCCCGTCTCTGCCGCTGCGGCCTGCTCCTCCTCCTTCTCCCTCTCCTTCCTCCTCCGTTCCGGCGCCATCGACGGCCCCCTGCTCCTCCCCTT
Source organism: Iris macrosiphon (assembly GCA_036927795.1). Lineage (NCBI taxonomy): Eukaryota > Viridiplantae > Streptophyta > Magnoliopsida > Asparagales > Iridaceae > Iris > Iris macrosiphon. The sequence goes on from JAYESA010000009.1 coordinate 45,833,395, forward strand.
CTTCCCAGCCTCCAGCCTCCAGCCGCCCGTGCTCCGCCTCCGGCCGCCTCCGGCAGCCGCCAGCGTCCCCCGCCCTGCTGCGAGCCGCCCCCAGCCCCTCTCCGGCGCGCCTCCGGCCGGCACCCGCCGGCAGCTTCCAAACCCTAATTCCCAATTTTTGCCCGTGTCCGACACAGGACACGTGTCTAGTGTCGTGTCAGACACAAGTCGACCCCGGGTTTTTCGATCCCGTTCAGGTGCGTGTATCTTCTTGCTCGTAGCTCCGTTTTCAATTTCGCAAATTGCGTTGGGAAGCCTGTATGACCCTCTCGGTGCCCGGACAAACCGCTCGGGGCATCGCGTCCTGTGGTGATCGCACACCGCGATCCAAAAACAGGAAAAAACCAGACCCTGTTTCACCCCGGAACTGAGTACGCCCCGCCAAACGGGATGACTTGGTCGTGTGCGGTCTTCACAGATACGTGCGCACCGTCGATACGGACGTGTGAGAATTCGCGGAAGCTGATTCGGGTGTGCGTGCACACCGGAATCAACGCGTATCCGCGGACATCGCCCCGTATCCGACTTTTTTGCAATTTGCCCTAACTTCTTGTACACTCGTCAGATCGAGACGCAACTTGCGCCATCGGACTCGTAGCGATACGCTGGTCCTGTGGGTCAAGTTTGGTTCGATTCTGAGAACGTTGACGAAATCGCGTGTCGTGGGCCCCACAAGCCCCGCTCGACGGGCGATTTTGTGTTCGGCTCATCGGAATCCAAATCTGGAAGTTCCGTTGGGTTCGTATCAGCGTTCCTGACCTGTTGACACTAAGTTTGGTGAACTTGGAGACCATTGACCCGGACACATTTTTCGGTGCAAAGCGGGCCCACCGTTGGACCCCGTTTTGACCCGAAACTGCCGTTTTTGCCCTTGTCTCCAAATTGGACCCAAGGACAGGCGTTTCTAGCTATTTGACATCTTCTGAGCATGATGGTAATGTTTATTTCAGCATCCGGGCTTATCTCTGGATATTTTCCTGAAGTACAATTAATCGGATCCAAACAACAGACAAGTACCTGCACTTCAAGTTAATCTTTATATATTATGATAATTAATTCCCTGCCTTACATGTACCCTTGATGATTATGCATAGTGTTAGAAATGCTGAATTTCATGTCTTGAATATTGGAGTTCCTGTCTTGTTTTTCATGTCGGGTGGGAGAATACCTAGAAGGCATGTAGTTTACCCTTCCCCTTGTCATATTTAATAGCTGTTGGTACACGACTGTACCTCCGCCGGGTCTCGATTTCCCCTGTTTAATAGCTGTTCATGACGGCCGGATTAGCCTTATAAACCCCTACATGCCAACTATATATTCTAAAGTAAACACAAGTTCACACAGATAGCTTCTGGTCTTGTTATAGTTCTTGCTGACTGTTGTAGTTTCATTTCCTGTCTCATTTATTCCTGCTTTCTCATTTTCCTGTTTATAGCATTAACTCTGAGATATTAATGTTCTTCTATGCAACTTTCTCAACATGATACTCAAGTTAATTGTCATGAATATTTAGTTTAATCTTGTTGTGCATTGTGTACTTTGCTCCTTTCCTGACTGGATCCGTTGTTTAGGCGATGATGAGAACTTTGCTCCCACCTATTATGATCCCTATGAGGCAGCAGGTGATACAGTTGAGAAGCCGGTTCCCACTCAGGAGACTACCTTTGAGGAGTAGTAGCCAGTTAGCTAGTTTTTCCCTTTCAGCACTATACTCGGGTTTGTCCCCGATTTATCTTCTGGCTTTGTATTAACTGTGGATTTGATTGTCACAGATTAAATTTTTATAAAAAAAATCTCAGCATTCCTTTTCCTGTTATTTTCCTTGTCTATTTACTTTTGTGGATGAGATAGATTTAAATTACTTGTGAGTAAGACCCAGACAGCGTACTACCGCCGACTCTGCGGCGTAGGCTGGACGTGCCTACGCACTCGTGCCCGAATAACCGGGTGCGGGTCGTGACACATCTGCATGTTAATTTCTCCTTTGTGTTGCTAAAATCCATAATTGTGCTTGCTACCCTTCGATTTACCCATCGCTCGCTCAAGCGTATCCCAACTACTTGTTCCTCATGCTTAAATCTCTCTTTGCATCCATGAATGCTCCACCGAACTTCCAAATTGTGCAAGCGAACTCTGATATTCAGCTTTCCATCTGATCGATCTCAACTTGTTTGCAATACTTGGTCCGTATCAATCCTTCAAATTCTAAACACTCTTTCCATTTCTTATTCCGTTCTCGTCCATCACTCAAGTCCAACGATACTTCGATTTGCACAAGTCATTCTTGATCGCTCAAGTATAACGTATCGAAGAATACCTGAGTCAAATTATATTGCACCATATACCAGTTGGAAATAGAGCTGCTCTCACACTTACTCTTCGTCGACGAACGTCTATTCCAAATCGACTATTCTGGGGTGATCTTGTCGATCGTAACTCAACATTCGCTTGCTCCATGTTCTATTTTCTAACTCAACCTGTCACGCCCCAGTCCTAAAACACCGAGGGACTAGCCACGTGGCAATGGCCAGCAACACACTCCAATGGAAAAGCCTAATTTAATAGACCCATTAGGGTGTACTTAAGTTGTCAAACAACAATAATGGTCTACGATACTAATCTCATCCACAGAAGATAAATACAATCAATATCAAAATAATCAAGATGAAATAATAATCAACAAGTCTCAATAAAAGTCTCGGGGAACAACCCGATAATGAGTTTGATACAACAGTTCAATAGACTGGAAATAAGAGTCTAACAATAGAAATAACTGAGTATAATAAACCAGATACTCAGGAGAAATTCTCGGCGATCACCTCGTCCTCTGGTTCTGGTACTGCTCCAGCGTCTGCTCCTGTCCCGTATACGTCGGGATAGATCTCCTCTGCTAAACCTGGGGACATAATCCGGATTCCAGGTCCTCAGGGGACATAGCAAGGTACAAGAATAACTCAAGCCAAATAAATGCAGTATAAAAATATATCAATAGGACAAACTATGTAACCAGCTAAGTGATATGCAAAATGAGAGCATCACTAGAACTCAGGCTGAGACTACTACAATCTCTGTGTCGGGGAGCCGGGTAGCAGTGATATCATGTAGGGGCCTAGCTCTGCGTGGCTACGGCACCGTAATAATATATAAAATTAGCCTGTAGCTTGTGTGTCTCTCCCCACCCAATGTAATCACACGTCTCATGTCCACGATGTCTCATATCCATGTCACGCAAGATCATGACCTCTAACTGATGCAGCGAGTCATAATGATAGCTAACCATATGTAATAAAGTCTATGTCATGAATCCTGTAACCTATACAGAATCACCATGAATATCTTAGAAAGATTGTCTTATGAACAGTGTCAAGTGTCCTATGGTATGACGTACTTGATAATGCAAGCACGAAGATATATAGGGTCGCGATATCAATCTCTAGTGTCCTATGGTATGACGTACTTGCATCATGGCATAAAATATCTGGAACATCTGCTGTCCTTCCATTGCTTGCCCTGGTGGAAAGACAGGCATCTGCGGAGTGAACTGCGGCGGAGGTGGGATATCGTCACGCATGAACCTTGAGTTATGCTGCTCAGCTTGTCCACTTTGAGAGGATTGTCCTCTGTTCTCTGGTGTAACTCTATCTCCATAGGTAACCACAGCATCTTGTGGTGTACTCAAAGGAATTTCATCTCCAATTCTTGGATCCATCTTTCTCTGCATCCAAAATAAACTTTATGAGAACGTTCAGTAGAATCAAAGCAGGATGCAAATCAAGTACTTAATTCGAATGCGATATAGAGTTTCAAAAATGATTCAACAAATGGATGAGATCATATAACCTATCCTATCCTTTTACAGGCTTGTTCGGTCCCTAAGTTGAAACCGAAATTTTTTGTCGTAGACCTGCATGGGCCACCACAAAAACTATGTCACGCCCCAGTCCCAAAATACCAAGGGACTAGACACGTGGCAATGGCCAGCAGCACGTACCGATGGACAAATCCAATTTAATGGATCCATCGGGGCATACTTAAGCTGTAATATAGGTCTACAACAACAAGTCTAAACTAATCTCATCCACACACAAAATAATAAGAACAACAGCAAATAAAGAAAGTACAACAATGTCCAGTCTCAGCAAAGTATGTCGGGGAACAACCCGATAAAAGTCTAAAAATACTGGTTCATCAGACCAGAACAAAGGAGTCCAGAATAAAGTATCTGATGAGTACAATAACAAAAACTCAAGAAAAGTCTTCAGCCATCACCTCTGCTTCTAAGTTTGGTTCAGCTTCAGCAACAGCTTCTGGTACAGCTTCAGCTCCTGTCCCGTAAACCTCGGGATAATGCTCTTCTGCTAAACCTGGGGACATCATCCGGATCCAGTCCTCAGGGGACATAGCAAGGTACAAATAATACAAGCCAAAATAATGCAGTGGAATAGTAAATAAAATAAGCAGGGTAACTACATAACCATCTATGTGAAAATGCAACTGAGAGCATCACTAGTACTCAGGCTGAGACTGCTACAAGCTCTGTGTCGGGGAGCCGGGTAGCAGTAATAACAAGTAATGGGTCTAGCTCTGCTCGAGAGTCTACAACCTCACAATAGTAGTAAATATATATAGAACAGTCTGTAGCCTGTGTGTCTCTCCCCACCCAATGTAACCACACGTCTCATGTCCATAACGTCTCATGTTCATGTCACGTGAGATCATAGCTAATGCAACAAGTCATAATCTCTAGGAATATAATATCTATGTCCATCCTGTATCCTACACAGAATCACCATGAATATCTCAGGAAGATTCTGTCATATGTTTGGTGTCAAGTGTCCTAGGTTATAATGTACTCGATACAACAAGTACAAGAATGTAAAGGGTCTCGAATGTCCATCTCTAAATGACGTACACAACTCCGCGTACGGGGTTGGCACCCGACTATAATCGGATGCTTAGTAGGTCATACGGCCCTAGGTTTAAGCATAATGAATAATATAAATAAGCAAGGAGATAATTATCAAAACTACATAATTTGGCAAGGTACACTTGCCTGGGGTTGGAATACCAGTAGCGATCCCTATATCCGTGGGTTCAGCAAATACTCCTCCAAAATCTGAAATAAACATTACCAACAGTCTCAAAACATATGAAATAGCTAGAAACGCCTGTCCTTAAGTCCAGTTTGGACACAAGGGCAAAAACGACATTTTCAAATCAAAGCGGGGTCCAAATGTGGGCCGCTTTGCACCGAAAAATGCGTCAAGGTCAAAGGTCTCCAAATCAGTCCAACTTAGTGTCAACAGGTCAGGAACGATGATACGAACCCAACGGAACTTCCAGAATTAGATTTCGATGAGCCGTTCTCAAAATCGCCCGTCAAGTGGAGCTTGTGGGGCCCACGACACGCGATTTTTCCAATATTCTCAGAATCGAACCAAACTTGACTCACAGGACCAGCGTATTGCTACGAGTCCGATGGCGCAAGTTTCGTCTCGATCCGACGTGTATTCGCTAAGTTACAGCAAGATTCAGAAAGGTCGGATACGGGGCGATGTCCGCGGATACGCACTGATTCCGGTGTGCTCGCACATCCGAATCAGCTTCTGCGAAATCCCACACGTCCGTATCAACGACGCGCACATATCGGTGAAGACCGTACGTGACCAAGTCATCCCGTTTGGCAGGGCGCACTCAGTTCCGGGGTGAAACAGGGCGTTGGTTTTCCTGTTTTTGGATCGGGGTTCGCGATCACCACAGGACGCGATGCCCTGAGCAGGTTACACGGGCACCGAGGGGGTCATGCAGGCTACACGATGCAACTGACAGAATTGAAAACAGAGCTACGAGTAGAAAGTTATGGGTACCTGAACAGGATTCCTGGAAACAGGAAATTTCGTGTCCGACACGTGTCCAAGGCTGAACTAGGGTTAGGTCTCAGGGGCTGTGCTTCGCCGGAGCAGGCCGGAGGAGGGCGGAGCTGCGCTGCGAGGGGGCCGGCTGCACTGACCAGAGGAGGCTGGCGGCTCTGGAAACCCAGCGGAGCCGGCTCGAGGCGTTGAGGGGCTGGTATCTCGTCCGCGGAGGAGTTCGGGGAGGCCGAGACCGGAGGACGGCGGAGCAGAGTCGGGTTGCAGCGGTGAGGGCCAGAGGCGGGAGGTCTGGAACGAGGATGGCCGGAGCTAATGGGAGCTCGCCGGAGAAGAAAAGGGCAAGGGGAAAATCCGGTGGCCGATGCGGGTTTAAATAGAGGTGAAAGGGAGGAGATCGGCCGGAGGTTTGGCGGGAAGTGGAAGAGGAAGAGGCTGGAGGTGCCGGGGAGAGGAAACGGATGGTCTCCGGCGGCCATGGCGGCGGTAACGACCGTCGGAGAGGAATTATTGGGTAGGGAAAGAGGTTTGGGGGTTAGGGCTCCAATCGGGTCGGGTCGGGCACTGCCGGGTCGGGTCTGACCCGGATCCGACCCGGTAAGGGTTTGGGTCGGTTCAGTCAGACCGGCCGGTCCGGTCCGGTCCGGTCCGGTTCAGATTTGGGTTCGGTTCGATTTATTGGTTTAATTAATTAGTTAAATTAAACAATAGTTTTTAATGCTTTAAAAATTCATCCGGGATCCAATAAATTCCCGAAAAATTATCCCATGTTCGGTTTTTAATTTTACACGAGAAAATATAATTTTCATCACATTTTAATATCATATAATATCTTTTAAAAATTCATTTTAAAACAGACTACCTTAGTTTAAAATTACAGAAAATGCTAATTAATTCCAAAAAAATTAAATTTTAAAAATACTAAATTTTTCAGGTGATTACAATCTACCCCCCTTAAGAAAATTGCGTCCTCGCAATTAAAAAATTAGACTACTAAAGAACAGAATTAAGGGACTTACAAAAAATTTAATTAGGTTATACCTGCATCCTCGAATAAATGGGGATATCGCTGGCGCATGATATCCTCCCGCTCCCAGGTAGATTCACCAGGTGAGTGTTGTTTCCAAGCCACCCGAACCAGTTTAATTGTCTGCCCTCGCAGTGTCTTCTCACTGGTGCCGAGTATACCCACTGGTTGTTCTTCATATCTCAGGCTTGGGCCTACTGCGATCTCAGAATAATCAACTACGTGACTTGGGTCAGTCACGTACCTTCTCAGCTGTGAGACATGGAATACATTATGCACTTCCTCTAAAGATGGAGGTAATACAAGACGATAGGCCACCTCACCAATGCGCTCCAGAATATCAAAGGGCCCAATGTACCTTGGACTCAACTTGCCTCTGCTCCCAAAGCGAATGGTTCCTCGAGTAGGTAAAATCCTCAGGAATACATGTTCTCCTTCCTTGAACTCCAGGGGACGTCGGTGTGTATCAGCCTAATGCTTCTGTCTGTCCTGAGCTGCACGAAGATGATTCTGGATTTGTTTCACCTTCTCCACTATTTGCATCACCAACTCTGGTCCCAAGATTTGACGCTCTCCTACGTCACTCCAACATATCGGCGATCTGCACTTCCTACCGTATAATGCCTCGAAAGGTGCCATCTTGATGCTTGCCTGATAACTGTTGTTGTAGGAGAACTCCACCAAATGCAAATGATCTTCCCAAAACCCTCCAAAGTCTAACATACATGATCGCAGCATATCCTCCAAGATCTGGATTGTACGTTCTGATTGACCATCAGTCCGTAGATGATAGGCAGTGCTGAATTTGAGTCTAGTGCCAAGACTCTCTTGCATGCTTCGCCAGAAATGAGAGATAAATCTCGAGTCTCGATCTGATACAATACTAACCGGCACTCCATACAATCTTACGATTTGTCGCATATACATGTCGGCTAGTACCTCTGTGGACTGTCCAACTCTAAACGGCAAGAAATGTGCCGATTTAGTGAGTCGATCCACAATAACCCATACCGCATCTCTTCCGCTGGGGCTCCTTGGAAATCCTGTGATGAAATCCATGGTGATATGTTCCCACTTCCATTCTGGTATGGGAAGCGGCTGCAACATTCCTACAGTCCTCTGATGCTCTGCTTTCACTTGTTGGCAGACTAAATATTTAGCCACAAATCTTGCAATCTCCCTCTTTATTCCATGCCACCAATAATACTGTCTTAGATCTCGATACATCTTTGTTTCTCCTGGATGAACAGAGTACATGGAGCTATGTGCTTCAGTCATTAACTCATGTCTCAATTCTCCATTTGGAACATATAAGCGATCTCCGCACCTTAATGTCCCATCCTCATGTATGCGAAGTCCCGTCTGCATGCCTGCTTCTGTCTTCTCCTTGAGTCTTCGAAATCTAGCATCAGTAGGTAAAGCTTCTTTAATCATTTCCACAAGCGATGACTTCACTTCCAAATTAGCCAGCAAGCCACTCTGTCTTGGTAGAATAACCTCTATCTGGAGCTCCTGTAAATCTTTCAATAGCTCAGGCTGCATCGTCAAGAAATAAGCCGTAGGCTTCCTACTGAGTGCATCTGCTACTACATTTGCCTTCCCTGGGTGGTACTGCAGATCTATATCAAAGTCCACCATCAACTCGAGCCAGCGTCTTTGCCTCATGTTAAGCTCCTTCTGAGTATATACATACTTCAGACTTTTGTGATCAGTGAAGATTTCCACCTTCTCACCATAAAGATAGTGCCTCCAAATCTTCAATGCAAATATTACTGCAGCTAGCTCCAGATCATGCGTTGGGTAGTTCTTCTCATGGACCTTCAACTGTCTCGATGCATAAGCAATAACTTTGCCATATTGCATCAAAACACATCCTAAGCCACTACCTGACGCATCGCTATAAACAACAAAACCGCCTGACCCTGAAGGAAGAGTCAAGACTGGTGCTGTTGTTAGACGCCTCTTCAATTCTTCAAAAGCCTTCTGACATTCTTCAGTCCATGCAAACTCCTGATCTTTCCGTGTCAACTTCGTCATCGGTTCCGCAATCTTTGAGAAATTTTCTACGAACCTTCTGTAATATCCAGCAAGTCCTAGAAAACTTCTCACCTCAGCAACTGATGTTGGTGTAGGCCAAGTCTCAATGGCAGCAACCTTCTCTGGATCAACTGACAGTCCTTCACCTGAGATAATATGTCCTAAGAATGGCACCTTATCCATACAAAACTCATATTTACTGAGCTTAGCATATAGCTTCTCCTGCCTCAACGTCTCTAGCACGATTCTGAGATGCTCCTCGTGCTCTTCGTGGCTTTTGGAATATACCAGAATGTCATCAATAAACATAACCATAAATTTATCCAAGTACTGATGGAAAACTCGGTTCATCAAGCTCATGAACACAGCAGGCGCGTTGGTTAAACCAAACGGCATTACTAAGAATTCATAGTGTCCATACTTGGTTCTGAAGGCAGTCTTCGGGATATCTTCCCTCCTCACTCTAATCTGGTGATAACCGGATCTAAGGTCAATCTTTGAGAATACCCTAGCTCCACTCAGTTGATCAAATAAGTCATCAATGCGTGGCAAGGGATACCGGTTCTTGATAGTCACAGCGTTTAACGCCCTATAATCAATACACAGGCGAACTATTCTATCCTTCTTCGGTACAAAAAGTATGGGTGCTCCCCAAGGTGAAACACTGGGCCGGATGAAACCCTTCTCCAGAAGATCATCAACTTGATTCTTCAACTCCACTAACTCCTTAGGTGCTAGCCGATATACCGATGAAGTGATAGGCTCTGCTCCCGGAGTTAAGTCTATTATGAATTCTATTTCCCGATCAGGTGGTAACCCTGGAAGATCATCGGGAAATACATCCACAAACTCTGATATGACTCTGGGGTAACCTGACTCCCCTTCTACAGATAATACCCTAAGAGTTGGTTGAACACCTTGCTCTACAGCTCCCCTAAGAAACTCAAACTCTGAATGCCCAGGTGGTCTAAATATTACCTTTCCAAGCCGACAATCCAGAGTCGCATGATACTGACTTAACCAGTCCATACCAAGTACAACATCATAGTCAGGCATAGAAAAGATCAGAAATTGGGCTCGCATCTCTCTTCCACAGACTACTACCGAACATGATCTACAGATATCACTAACCGGTATAATTCTACCTCCCGTAAGAATTCTCTTAGTCTTCGGAAGGGGTGCAGTAGCTACTCTATGGGTGGCTACGAAGCTAGCAGCTATGAATGAATGAGATGCTCCAGAATCAAATAAAGCTACAGCAGGTAATGAAGCTACTAAAATAGTACCTGCTATAACTTCTCCAGCAATAGCTTCTTCCTGAACAGCCAATGCAAATGCCTGACCTCGTCCCTGAGCTGGACCTCTCTGCTGACTAGCCTGTTGGAATAGTGCTGCCTGAGGTGGCAATGGTGGTCTCTGCTGATATCCTCCTGGAGCTGGTGGTCTGACCCCTCCAACTCCTGTCTGCTAGGCTCCCACTGCTGGATAAGCTGGCCTTGGTGCAGGTAAAGCTAGTCGTGGTGCTCCCTCTCTGCGTTCAGAGCAGTCCCTGGATAAATGCTGGTTGGATCCACAAACCAGACATAGTCCCAATTTGCGTCTGCACTCCTTTTCAATGTGGCCCAACTTGCCGCAGAAATGACAAGTAGGTAGAGTTCTTGTTGCTGCTCTCTGAGGTAGATTCTTCTGGAGTCGTTTTGCAGAATCCCCCTGTGATGCCTTGGATGGTACTGAGGTAAATGGCCGCTTCAGACTTGACTCCCTCCTGGTGACGCGCTCCATGCGTCGTGCTGTAGCAAGGACGTCAGTGTATGATGTAGGTGCAACAGATCCAATCAACCTCTGAAGCTCAAACCTGAGTCCGTCAAAGAATTTCTCCGCCTTCTCTTCTTCGGTAGGAATTAGAGAAGGGGCAAAACGACTCAGGCGAATAAATTCGGCATTGTACTCCTCCACCGTCATATTGCCTTGGATGAGTCGGTTGAACTTGTCTCGAAGTTCCGACCGAGCAACAGCTGGGATATACATCTCTTGGAAGAGTCTGGAGAACTCCTCCCAAGTGACTCGGTCATGCCCGAGCCTCCTCTCTTCGGCTAGCCACCAGTGGTGCGCATTGTCCGTTAGTTGCATCCGGACAGCAGTCATCCATCTCTCCCGCGGAAGTTCAGCTGCTTCCAACTGATGTTGTGTGTTTGTGATCCACTCATGCACTTCAGTTGGTCCTTCCTTGCCCGAAAAGGTACGGGGCTTGAGTTGACGAAAATCAGTGATAGATCCCGTCGCTGGTCGCCTAGCTTGCGGGTTTGCCTGCTCCAATGCATTTACTAGGCTGGTTCTCAGGTACTCTGCCTCCTGACGATGCGCCTCTTGTTGAACTTGCTGTTGAGCTTGCATCATGGCGTAAAACATCTGGAACATCTGTTGTCCGTTTGCTTGCCCTGGTGGAAAGACAGGCATCTGCGGAGTGAACTGCGGCGGAGGTGGGATATCGTCACGCCTGAACCTTGAGTTATGCTGCTCAGCTTATCCACTTTGAGAGGATTGTCCTCTGTTCTCTGGTGTAACTCCATCTCCATAGGTAACCACAGCATCTTGTGGTGTACTCAAAGGAATTTCATCTCCAATTCTTGGATCCATCTTTCTCTGCATCCAAAATAAACTTTATGAGAACGTTCAGTAGAATCAAAGCAGAATGCAAATCAAGTACTTAATTCGAATGCGATATAGAGTTTCAAAAACGATTCAACAAATGGATGAGATCCTATAACCTATCATATCCTTTTACAGGCTTGTTCGATCCCTAAGTTGAAACCAAAATTTTTTGTCGTAGACCTGCATGGGCCACCACAAAAACCATGTCACGCCCCACTCCCAAAATACCAAGGGACTAGACACGTGGCAATGGCCAGCAGCACGCACCGATAGACAAACACAATTTAATGGATCCATCGGGGCATACTTAAGCTGTAATATAGCTCTACAACAACAAGTCTAAACTAATCTCATCCACACACAAAATAATAAGAACAACAGCAAATAAAGAAAGTACAATAATGTCCAGTCTCAGCAAAGTATGTCGGGGAACAACCCGATAAAAGTCTAAAAATACTGGTTCATCAGACCAGAACAAAGGAGTCCAGAATAAAGTATCTAATGAGTACAATAAAAAAAACTCAAGAAAAGTCTTCAGCCATCACCTCTGCTTCTAAGTTTGGTTCAGCTTCAGCAACAGCTTCTGGTACAGCTTCAGCTCATGTCCCGTAAACCTCGGGATAATGCTCTTCTGCTAAACCTGGGGACATCATCCGGATCCAGGTCCTCAGGGGACATAACAAGGTACAAATAATACAAGCCAAAATAATGCAGTGGAATAGTAAATGAAATAAGCAGGGTAACTACATAACCATCTATGTGAAAATACAACTGAGAGCATCACTAGTACTCAGGCTGAGACTGCTACAAGCTCTGTGTCGGGGAGCCGGTAGCAGTAATAACAAGTAATGGGTCTAGCTCTGCTCGAGAGTCTACAACCTCACAATAGTACTAAATATATATAGAACAGCCTGTAGCCTGTGTGTCTCTCCCCACCCAATGTAACCACACGTCTCATGTCCATAACGTCTCATATCCATGTCACGTGAGATCATAGCTAATGCAACAAGTCATAATCTCTAGGAATATAATATCTATGTCCATCCTGTATCCTACACAGAATCACCATGAATATCTCAGAAAGATTCTGTCATATGTTTGGTGTCAAGTGTCCTAGGTTATAATGTACTCGATACAACAAGTATAAGAATATAAAGGGTCTCGAATGTCCATCTCTAAACGACGTACACAACTCCGCGTACGGGGTTGGCACCCGACTATAATCGGACGCTTAGTAGGTCATACGGCCCTAGGTTTAAGCATAATGAATAATATAAATAAGCAAGGAGATAATTATCAAAACTACATAATTTGGCAAGGTACAGTTGCCTGGGGTTGGAATACCAGTAGCGATTCCTGTATCCGTGGGTTCAGCAAATACTCCGCCAAAAGCTGAAATAAATATTACCAACAGTCTCAGAACATATGAAATAGCTAGAAATGCCTGTCCTTAAGTCCAGTTTGGACACAAAGGCAAAAATGATATTTTTAAATCAAAGCGGGGTCCAAATGTGGGCCGCTTTGCACCGAAAAATGTGTCAGGGTCAAAGGTCTCCAAATCAGTCCAACTTAGTGTGAACAGGTTAGGAACGATGATACGAACCCAACGGAACTTCCAGAATTGGATTCCGATGAGCCGTTCTCAAAATCGTCTGTCAATTGGAGCCTGTAGGGCCCACGACACGCAATTTTTCCAATATTCTCAGAATCGAACCAACCTTGACTCACAGGACCAGCGTATTGCTACGAGTCCGATGGCGTAAGTTTTGTCTCGATCCGACGTGTATTCGCTAAGTTACAGCAAGATTCAGAAAGGTCGGATACGGGGCGATGTCCGCGGATACGCACTAATTTCGGTGTGCTCGCACATCCGAATCAGCTTCTGTGAAATCTCACACCTCCGTATCAACGACGCACACGTATCGGTGAAGACCGTACGTGACCAAGTCGTCCCGTTTGGCGGGTCGCACTCAGTTCCGGGGTGAAACAGGGCGTTGGTTTTCCTGTTTTTGTATCGGGATTCGCGATCACCACAGGACGCGATGCCCTGAGCAGGTTGCACGGGCACCGAGGGGGTCATGCAGGCTACACGATGCAACTGACAGAATTGGAAACAGAGCTATGAGTAGAAAGTTATGGGTACCTGAACAGGGTTCCTGGAAACAGGAAATTTCGTGTCCGACACGTGTCCAAGGCTGAACTAGGGTTAGGGTTCAGGGGCTGTGCTTCGCCGGAGCAGGTCGGAGAAGGGCGGAGCTGCGCTGCGAGGGGGCCGGCTGCACTGACCAGAGGAGGCTGGGGGCTCTGGAAACCCAGCCGAGCCGGCTCGAGGCGTTGAGGGGCTGGTATCTCGTCGGCGGAGGAGTTCGGGGAGGCCGAGACTGGAGGACGACGGAGCAGATTCGGGTGGCAGCGGTGAGGGCCAGAGGCGGGAGGTCTGGAAAGAGGCCGAGAGACGCGCTGGAGGTCGGCTGGGACTGAGGATGGCCGGAGCTAATGGGAGCTCGCCGGAGAAGAAAAGGGCAAGGGGAAAATCCGGTGGCCGATGCGGGTTTAAATAGAGGTGAAAGGGAGGAGATCGGCCGGAGGTTTGGCGGGAAGTGGAAGAGGAAGAGGCTGGAGGTGCCGGGGAGAGGAAACGGATGGTCTCCGGCGGCCATGGCGGCGGTAACGGCCGCCGGAGAGGAATCGTTGGGTAGGGGAAGAGGTTTGGGGGTTAGGGCTCCAATCGGGTCGGGTCGGGCACTGGCGGGTCGGGTCTGACCCGGATCCGACCCGGTAAGGGTTTGGGTCGGTTCAGTCAGACCGACCGGTCCGGTCCGGTCCGGTTCAGATTTGGGTTCGGTTCGATTTATTGGTTTAATTAATTAGTTAAATTAAACAATAGTTTTTAATGCTTTAAAAATTCATCCGGGATCCAATAAATTCCCGGAAAATTATCCCATGTCCGGTTTTTAATTTTACACGAGAAAATATAATTTTCATCATATTTTAATATCATATAATATCTTTTAAAAATTCATTTTAAAACAGACTACCTTAGTTTAAAATTACAGAAAATGCTAATTAATTTCAAAAAATTTAAATTTTAAAAATACTAAAATTTTCAGGTGATTACAGGGAGGTTTGCCCATCTTGCCGGGCTGGTGTTGCTTCCTGGGTAGGGTTCTGGTGAATGAACGGGGTTGCCGGGTAGACCAACATCCTTCTAGGGGATTGGTCTCTCGGGGTGGTCGGGGTTCCTTGGACATCGGGCGAGGGGTCTGTTGCTTGGTCAGCCCCATCAATCGCATGTCCACCGGGTATGTCCATATTTCTGAAGAAGATAGAATAATTTAGAAAAGTACGAAGGAAAATAATAATCAAGCAGGATGTAAAAAATTTATGGATGAAGTCAGAGTGGATGAGTCCTAGTATTCCTATCCTATAGTAGGTTTGCTGAGCACGTTATCATGCTACTAGCAATTAACTGGACCTGCATGTGCCACCACTAAAACTATGTCACGCCCCAGTCCCAAAATTTAAGGAACTAAGCCATGTGGCATTGGCCAGTTGACACGTCACTAAGGGTTTAATCCAATTTAATGGACCTAAAGGGACGTGCTACGCTGTCATAAAATACTACAAGTTTAATACAGGTAAATCTAATCTCATCCATAGAAATATCATGAGTATGGGAATAAGTGCTGAAATATATATAATGCTAAGTCTGAATGTTATAGTACATCTTGTGGGAACAAACCTACTACAAAAGATAATAATAGTGCAGAAAATAAGATAGACTAAAGTATCGTCTATCTAGGAAAATAGCTCCATCTCCAGGTGAACAAGCTTCTAGGATCAGGAAGATTCTGATGGTGGCTCCTCTAGCTCCTCCTCGGTGACATACCTAGTCTCCTGTCCTGGACCATACACCGTGGGGTAGAAGACCTCATCTAAATCTGAAAGGGAACCAGGTCCTCAGTGGGACATAATAAGATACATAAAACACATGCCATGTATAAATACTGAATAAAGTAAATAAAGGTGTGCTAACCATCTAGTGAATGTAATGTAAAGACAACCTTGGTACGTATGGGTAGGCGTAGGCATAACGGCCAGCATCCTATAGAGTGTGGTATCTGCAGCGTCCGTCATTCCGAAGAATGAGGTATCTGAATATAAACAATGTCCACACTCTAAGGGATGTGGTATCTGCAAGTATATATAACGTCCGTATCACTCCGAAGAGTGCGGTATCTGCAATAAAGAAGTTGGGTGTCCCATACGCCTACTAGTTGTCTTCTCCGCCCAATACGGTAATACAAGTTGAATCCACAACGTGTAAACCACGTAGCTAAATGCTAAGTCCTGACTTTCCTAATTTCGTGCTAAGCCGTGATGCACGTCACTCGCACTGGTAGCTAATCGAGTACGTAAACTTGCATCCCAAAATAAAGTACAACCTTGTTGCGTGTACAAGTGTTGGGGTCTAGGAGGATATTAGGATATCCTCGCAGCTGTTGGTAAGTCTGCTAAAGTCTAAGTCAGTTACACTACTTGTCAACGTATCAGTTGACGGTACCCGAGGCAATCTCAGGTACTTACAGTCATATGAAATTCAGGAGAAATAGCATATAACAACATTTGAATTTAAATAGTAAACTTGGCAAGGTATACTTGCCTACTTCTTGGGAGTGTTGAAAACCTGATCTCACAGTCAAGTCTGAGGGTTCTTGTGACAGGGGGTCACTGACTGCGCTGAAGATATTTTCTGTTTAAGACGTTACATGGCTCGTAAATATATATTTAAATAAGAGGGTACATAATATAATAGCATATATATACTTATGTATATATAAGACATAATATATATATATATAGTCATATATATATTGTCACGCCCCAGTCCCAAAATACCGTGGGACCAGACGCGTGGCAACGGCCAGCAGTACGCACCGATGGACCAACTCAATATAATGGATCCATCAGGGCATACTTAAGCTGTAAAACAAGTCTACGACAATCATGGCACAACTAATCTCATCCACACAAGATATAAAATATGATCCACAGAATAAATAAGGAATGTAAATCATCAGCAAGTCTCACAAAGTACTTCGGGGAAAAACCCGATAAATATCTAGTACAATGGTTCATCTGACCAGAATATAAAAGACTGGAATAAATAATAAAAGCTGAGCATAAACATGGATGCTCAAGAGAAGTCTTCAGCTAAGACCTCGTCCTCAGATGGTGGTACAACTCCTGGATCAGCTCCTGTTCCAGTCCCGTAGATCTCGGGATAAACCACGTCTGTAAAATCTGGGGAACAAAATCCGGATCCAGGTCCTCAGGGGACATAGCAAGGTACAAGAAAGCTCATGCCAATAAATACAGATAAGCAGTGCAGCAAATAAATAACTAAATGAGCAATGGGGTAAATATGTAACCATCTAAGTGTAAATGCAAGTGAGAGCATCACTAGTCTCAGGCTGAGCCACTACAAGCTCTGTGTCGGGGAGCCGGTAGCGGTAATAACCGGTAGTGGGTCAGACTCTGCTACGAGAGTCTACGACCTCTCAATAATAGAAGATATACATAAATACAGCCTGTAGCCTGTGTGTCTCTCCCCACCCAATGTAACCACGCAAATCATGACCACAACGTCTCATGCCCATGTCAAGCGCGATCATAGCTAAATGCAACCAGTCATAAGTATCTAATAATATAATGTCCATGTCCTGTATCCTATACCGAATCACCACGAATATCTCGGGAAAATCCTGTCTCATGAATAGTGTCAAGTGTCCTGGGTCATATGGTACTTGATAAGACAAGTACGAGAATATAAAGTGTCACGGATGTCCATCTCTAGATGACCGTACCCAACACTGCGTACAGTGTCGGCACCCGACTAATAATCGGACGCTAAGTACGTCACACGGTCCTAGGTTGAGCATGCACAGCAATATATATAAAACAAGGAAAATAGATAACTAAACTGCAGAGTTTGGCAAGGTACACTTGCCTGACGTCCGAATATCAACAATTGTCCTGGTATCCGTGGATCCGGTGGGAACTACTCCAAAAGCTGTAATAAATATCACCAATAGTCTCAGAAGATGTCAAATAGCTGGAAATGCCTGTCCTTACGTCCAATTTGGACACAGGGGCAAAAAGGTCATTTTCGGGCCAAAGCGGGTTCCATATGTGGGCCCACTTTGCACCGAAAAGCGCGTCAGGGTCAAGGGTCTCCAAATTCTGCAAACTCAGTGTCTACAAGTCAGGAACGATGATACGAACCCAACGGAACTTCCAGAATTGGATTCCGATGAGCCGGTCACAAAATCACCCGTCAAGTGGAGCCGGTGGGGCCCACGATACGCGATTTTGTCAATGTCCTCAGAATCGAACCAAACTTGGCTCACAGGACCAGCGTATTACTACGGATCCGATGGCGCAAGTTTCGTATCGATCCGACGTGTATACACGAAGTTACAGCGTGTTTCAGAATCGACGGATACGGGGTGTCGTCGGCGGATACGCGTTGATTCCGGGGTGCACGCACCTCCAAATCGACTTCTGCGAAAACCCACACGACCGTATCAACGTCGCGCACAGTTTGGTAAAGACCGCGTGCGACCAAGTCGTCCCGATTGGCGGGGCGGACTCAGTTCCGAGGTGAAACAGGGCGTTGTTTTTTCCTGTTTTGGATCGCGGTGTACGATCACTACAGGATGCGCTGCACCGAGCGAGTTGCACGGGCACCGAGAGGGGTATACAGTCTACGCATAGCAACTGACAGAAATTAAAACGAAGCTACGGTTTGAGAGAAAACGATACCTGAACAGGGCCCGTGAATGCTGAGATTCACGTGTCCGAGAGTCTCCTTCGTGTCCTGCGTCCGTGTCCGATGTGCTGTTCGTGTTCGAGAACGGACGCGTCCGTGCTAGGGCACTGCTGCGCCGGCGAAGCGGTGGAGTCGGGGTCAGCGCCGCCGGACGGGGGACGCTGTGCACAGCCGGAGTAGGGGCTGCACCGACGGGACCGGAGAGGGAACTCTGGGTCGAAGTCGGCTGGTCGGTCAGCCGGACGGGGAGGAGCAGGGTGCAGGGTTCGGGGGATCGACGGGCAGGGGTCGTGCGGCGGCCTGGCGGCAGCAGCGAGGTGGAGGAGTTCGGGGGAGGAACGGCGGCGTCGATCGGGGCGGATCAACGGGTTGAGGGTGGTTGGGTTCTGTCGAGTAGTTCGACGGGCGGCCTGGCGGAGATGAGGGTGCCGGTGGCGGTCGGAGTTCGACGGGTCAGGGGCGAGGTAGCTGGGTGCGGCGGAGATGAGGGACAGAGGGGCTGGGCACGGATGTCGAGGCGGGGATTAAATAGGGCTACAGTAAATCCGGCAAGTTAGGGTTTCCAATTGGATTTCGGGTCCGGGTCGGGTTTGGTTTGGTTTGGTCTTTATATCCAATAGTTAAAGGTCCTCGATACGTTGCTCCGGTGTCCAATAAATTCACCGAAAATTGCCGTGCGTCCGGTTCTCCATTATACAAAATAAATTTTTACTTCCAGAATATTTTAACTCCATTTAGTCACACTTAAAATTATTCAACCCACAAACCTCAGTGATAAATTCCAGAAAAATACCAAAAATAGGGAAAATTTTATAAATCTTATTTCTGAAATTTAGGGTGTTTACAATCTTCCCTCCTTAAAAGGATTGCGTCCTCGCAATCAAGAATAAGCTACTAAAGAAAGAGTTATGGAAATACAAGGTGGCCTAGTTTACAACTGCCTCCTCGAACAAGGGGGGGTATCGCTGACGCATACTATCTTCCCGTTCCCAAGTCGATTCGCCTGGTGATTGATGTTTCCATGCTACACGAACCAGTCTGATCGTCTGTCCCCGTAGTGTCTTCTCACTGACGTCGAGGATGCCAACTGGTTGTTCCTCATATCTCAAACTCGGGCCTACTGCGATCTCTGAATGATCGACTACGTGACTTGGGTCGGTCACGTATCTTCGCAACTGTGAGACGTGGAATACGTCATGCACTCCCTCTAAGGATGGAGGTAATGCAAGCCGATAAGCCACCTCACCAACGCGCTCTAGAATGTCGAATGGCCCAATATACCTTGGGCTCAGCTTGCCTCTGCTCCCGAATCTGATAGTACCACGAGTGGGCAAAATCCTCAAGAACACGTGATCTCCTTCCTTGAACTCTAGGGGACGTCTGTGTGTATCTGCCCAATGCTTCTGTCTGTCCTGAGCTGCTCGTAGATGATTCTGTATCTGCTTCACCTTCTCCACTGTCTGGGTGACCAATTCTGGACCCAGTATTTGACGTTCACCAACGTCACTCCAACACACAGGTGATCTGCACTTCCTTCCGTATAAAGCTTCAAATGGCGCCATCTGGATGCTGGCCTGATAACTGTTATTGTAGGAGAACTCTACTAAGTGCAAATGATCTTCCCAAGATCCTCCGAAATCTAGCATACATGATCTCAACATGTCCTCTAAGATCTGAATAGTGCGCTCCGATTGTCCATCTGTCTGCGGGTGGTACGCCGTGCTGAACTTGAGTCTGGTGCCCAGACTCTCTTGCATGCTTCTCCAGAAATGAGATGTAAATCTCGAATCTCGATCCGATACAATACTAACAGGTACTCCATGTAATTTGACGATTTGTCGCATATACATGTCAGCTAGTACCTCTGTGGACTGTCCAACTCTAAATGGCAAGAAGTGTGCCGATTTAGTGAGTCGATCCACGATCACCCATACTACGTCTCTTCCGCTGGGGCTCTTCGGAAATCCTGTGACAAAGTCCATCGTGATATGCTCCCACTTCCATTCCGGTATCGGGAGCGGTTGTAACATACCTGCAGTCCTCTGATGCTCGGCCTTTACTTGTTGACATACTAAACATTTGGCCACAAATCTGGCAATCTCTCTCTTCATTCCATGCCACCAGTAATACTGTCTCAAGTCTCTGTACATCTTAGTTCCTCCTGGGTGAACAGAGTACATAGAGCTATGCGCTTCAGTCATTAACTCTTGTCTCAATTCTCCATTTGGAACATACAAGCGGTTTCCAAATCTCAATGTCCCGTCTTCGTGAATGCGAAGTCCTGTCTGAATACCTGCTTCTGTCCTTTCTTTGAGTCTTCGGAATCTAGCATCGGTGGGCAATGCTTCTTTAATCTTCTCCACGAGTGATGACTGAATCTCAAGGTTAGCCATCAAGCCATTCTGTCCCGGTACGATAACCTCTATCTGTAGCTCCTGTAAGTCCTTCAATAACTCGGGCTGCATTGTCAAGAAATAAGCCGTAGGCTTCCTGCTGAGTGCATCTGCAACAACATTCGCCTTTCCCGGATGATACTGCAGATCGATGTCAAAATCTACCATCAGTTCCAGCCAACGTCTCTGTCTCATGTTAAGCTCCTTCTGAGTATACACATACTTCAGGCTCTTGTGGTCAGTAAAGATTTCTACCCTCTCTCCATAAAGGTAGTGCCTCCATATCTTCAATGCAAATATCACTGCTGCTAGCTCCAGATCATGCGTGGGGTAGTTCTTCTCGTGGTCCTTCAACTGTCTCGACGCATAAGCAATGACTTTGCCATGTTGCATCAAAACACATCCTAGTCCACTGCCGGATGCATCACTGTAAACAACAAAACCTCCTGACCCTGAAGGAAGAGTCAAGACAGGTGCTGTTGTTAATCTTCTCTTCAGTTCTTCAAAAGCCTTCTGGCAGTCTTCTGTCCATATAAACTCCTGATCCTTTCGTGTTAGCTTCGTCATTGGTTCTGCAATCCTCGAGAAATTTTCTACGAACCTTCGGTAATATCCCGCAAGTCCGAGAAAACTTCTCACCTCTGCTACTGATGTAGGTGTAGGCCAAGTCTCTATCGCCGCAACTTTCTCTGGATCCACTGAAAGTCCTTCTCCTGATATGATGTGTCCCAAGAAAGGCACTTTGTCCATACAGAACTCACACTTACTGAGTTTGGCATATAACTTCTCTTGCCTCAAGGTCTCTAACACGATTCTGAGATGCTCCTCGTGCTCTTCAGGGCTCTTGGAATATATGAGAATGTCATCAATGAATACCACTACGAATTTATCCAAGAATTGATGAAAGACTCTGTTCATCAAACTCATAAACACTGCTGGCGCATTGGTTAAACCAAACGGCATCACCAGGAACTCATAATGCCCATACTTCGTCCTGAAAGCTGTCTTCGGGATGTCTTCCTTCCTCACCTTGATCTGATGATAGCCGGATCTAAGGTCAATCTTCGAGAATACCCTTGCACCACTCAATTGATCGAATAGATCATCAATGCGTGGTAAGGGATACCTGTTCTTGATGGTCACGGCATTCAGTGCCCTGTAATCAATGCACAACCGTACTGTTCCATCCTTCTTCGGCACAAATAAGATGGGTGCTCCCCAAGGTGAAACACTGGGGCGAATGAAACCCTTCTCCAACAGATCATCTACCTGTTCCTTCAACTCCACTAACTCCTTAGGTGCTAGCCGATAAACCGATGAAGTGATTGGCTCTGCTCCTGGAGTTAAGTCTATTGTGAATTCTATTTCCCGATCAGGCGGTAAACCTGGAAGATCATCAGGAAATACATCCACAAATTCTGATATGACTCTTGGGTAACCTGTCTCCTCTTCTACAGATAGTACCCTAAGAGTAGGCTGAACTCCTTGCTCTACTGCTCCTCGAAGAAACTCAAATTCTGGATGTCCTGGCGGTCTAAATATAACCCGCCCAAGTCGGCAATCAAGAGTCGCATGGTACTGTCTTAACCAGTCCATACCAAGTACGACATCATAATCCGGCATAGAAAATATCAGAAACTGAGCTCGCATTTCTCGGCCACAAACTACTACAGAACATGATCTACAGACATCACTAACCGGAATAATACCGCCTCCCGTAAGAATCCTCTTCATCTTCGGAAGGGGTGCGGTAGCTACTCTATGGGTGGCTACAAAGCTAGCTGCTATAAATGAATGCGATGCTCCAGAATCAAATAAAGCTACTGCAGGTAATGAAGCTACTAAAATAGTACCTGCGATGACTTCGCCTGCTGTAGCCTCCTCCTCAACAGCTAGTGGGAATGCCTGTGCCCGTCCCTGAGCTGGACCTCTCTGTTGCTGCTGAGCCTGCTGAAATAAGGCTGCCTGTGGTGCCAGTGGTGGTCTTTGCTGATTCCCTCCTGGGGCTGGTGGTCTGACCCCACCAACTCCTGTCTGCTGGCCTCCTGCTGCTGGATAAGCTGGTCGTGGTGCAGGTAATGCTAGTCTTGGTGCTCCGTCCCGGCGCTCAGTACAGTCCCTGGAAAAGTGCTGGTTGGATCCGCAGCTCAAACACAGTCCCAACTTACGCCTGCATTCCTTCTCAATGTGTCCTACCTTGCCGCAGTGGTGACAAGTAGGAAGGGGTCTGTCTCTCTGTGCTGCTCTATCTGGCATACCCCTTTGGGCTTGCTTTGCTGAATCCCCCTGTGCTGGCCTGGATGGTGCTGATGTGATAGGCCTCTTCAAATTAGATTCCCTCCTGGTGACGCGCTCCAAGCGTCGGGCTGCTGCAAGGACATCGGTATAAGAGGTAGGTGCTACCGTTCCAATCACTTTCTGAAGTTCGAACTTCAAGCCGTCAAAGAACTTCTCTGCTTTTTCTTCCTCCGTTGAAATCAGTGTTGGGGCAAAGCGGCTCAGGCGAATAAATTCCGCATTGTATTCCTCTACTGACATGCTGCCTTGGATAAGGCGGTTGAACCTGTCTCTGAGCTCTGACCGTGCAATGGCTGGAATGTACATCTCTTGGAAGAGTCTGGAGAACTCTTCCCATGTGACTCGGTCCTGTCCAAGCCTCCTTTCTTCTGCTAACCACCAGTGATGCGCATTATCAGTCAACTGCATTCTGACTGCAGTCATCCACTTCTCTCTTGGAAGTTCAGCGGCTTCCAACTGATGCTGAATGTTGGTGAGCCACTCATGAACTTCCGTTGGCCCTTCCTTACCGGAAAACGTGCGAGGCTTGAGATGACGGAAATCGGTGATAGATCCCGTCGATGTTCTCCTCGCTGCCGGATTTGCCTGCTCCATTGCGGATACCAGGCTGGTCCTCAGATACTCGGCCTCCTGCCGATGAGCCTCTTGCTGAACTTGCTGCTGTGCTTGCATCATAGCATACATCATCTGGAACATTTGCTGTCCGTCCATGGCTTGTCCTGACGGGAATACTGGCATCTGGGGAGTGAACTGAGGTGGTGGTGGAATATCATCTCTCCGGAACCTTGGATTAGGCTGCCCGGTTTGATCACTCTGCGATGCTTGTCCACCATCCCTTGGTGTCACTTCGTCTCCATAAGTAACCACAGCGTCGTGTGGTGTCTCCAAAGGGATATCATCTCTGTTCCCGGAATCCATTGCTCTGCAATCAAAAGATAAACTATGAGAACGCTCAGAGGAATCAATACAGGATGCAGTTCAAGTAACAAAATTCGAGGTCGATATAGAGTTCAACAACTGGTTAAATGATGGATGAGATCCTATAGTTTATACTGTCCTTAGGGCAGGCTGGTCCGGTCCCTAAGTTGAAACCGAACTATTTGTCGTAGACCTGCATGGGCCACCACAAAAACCATGTCACGCCCCAGTCCCAAAATACCGTGGGACCAGACGCGTGGCAACGGCCAGCAGTACGCACCGATGGACCAACTCAATATAATGGATCCATCAGGGCATACTTAAGCTGTAAAACAAGTCTACGACAATCATGGCACAACTAATCTCATCCACACAAGATATAAAATATGATCCACAGAATAAATAAGGAATGTAAATCATCAGCAAGTCTCACAAAGTACTTCGGGGAAAAACCCGATAAATATCTAGTACAATGGTTCATCTGACCAGAATATAAAAGACTGGAATAAATAATAAAAGCTGAGCATAAACATGGATGCTCAAGAGAAGTCTTCAGCTAAGACCTCGTCCTCAGATGGTGGTACAACTCCTGGATCAGCTCCTGCTCCAGTCCCGTAGATCTCGGGATAAACCACGTCTGTAAAATCTGGGGAACAAAATCCGGATCCAGGTCCTCAGGGGACATAGCAAGGTACAAGAAAGCTCATGCCAATAAATACAGATAAGCAGTGCAGCAAATAAATAACTAAATGAGCAATGGGGTAAATATGTAACCATCTAAGTGTAAATGCAAGTGAGAGCATCACTAGTCTCAGGCTGAGCCACTACAAGCTCTGTGTCGGGGAGCCGGTAGCGGTAATAACCGGTAGTGGGTCAGACTCTGCTACGAGAGTCTACGACCTCTCAATAATAGAAGATATACATAAATACAGCCTGTAGCCTGTGTGTCTCTCCCCACCCAATGTAACCACGCAAATCATGACCACAACGTCTCATGCCCATGTCAAGCGCGATCATAGCTAAATGCAACCAGTCATAAGTATCTAATAATATAATGTCCATGTCCTGTATCCTATACAGAATCACCACGAATATCTCGGGAAAATCCTGTCTCATGAATAGTGTCAAGTATCCTGGGTCATATGGTACTTGATAAGACAAGTACGAGAATATAAAGTGTCACGGATGTCCATCTCTAGATGACCGTACCCAACACTGCGTACAGTGTCGGCACCCGACTAATAATCGGACGCTAAGTACGTCACACGGTCCTAGGTTGAGCATGCACAGCAATATATATAAAACAAGAAAAATAGATAACTAAACTGCAGAGTTTGGCAAGGTACACTTGCCTGACGTCCGAATATCAACAACTGTCCTGGTATCCGTGGATCCGGTGGGAACTACTCCAAAAGCTGTAATAAATATCACCAACAGTCTCAGAAGATGTCAAATAGCTGGAAATGCCTGTCCTTACGTCCAATTTGGACACAGGGGCAAAAAGGTCATTTTCGGGCCAAAGCGGGTTCCATATGTGGGCCCACTTTGCACCGAAAAGCGCGTCAGGGTCAAGGGTCTCCAAATTCCGCAAACTCAGTGTCTACAAGTCAGGAACGATGATACGAACCCAACGGAACTTCCAGAATTGGATTCCGATGAGCCGGTCACAAAATCACCCGTCAAGTGGAGCCGGTGGGGCCCACGATACGCGATTTTGTCAATGTCCTCAGAATCGAACCAAACTTGGCTCACAGGACCAGCGTATTACTACGGATCCGATGGCGCAAGTTTCGTATCGATCCGACGTGTATACACGAAGTTACAGCGTGTTTCAGAATCGACGGATACGGGGTGTCGTCGGCGGATACGCGTTGATTCCGGGGTGCACGCACCTCCAAATCGACTTCTGCGAAAACCCACACGACCGTATCAACGTCGCGCACAGTTTGGTAAAGACCGCGTGCGACCAAGTCGTCCCGATTGGCGGGGCGGACTCAGTTCCGAGGTGAAACAGGGCGTTGTTTTTTCCTGTTTTGGATCGCGGTGTACGATCACTACAGGATGCGCTGCACCGAGCGAGTTGCACGGGCACCGAGAGGGGTATACAGTCTACGCATAGCAACTGACAGAAATTAAAACGAAGCTACGGTTTGAGAGAAAACGATACCTGAACAGGGCCCGTGAATGCTGAGATTCACGTGTCCGAGAGTCTCCTTCGTGTCCTGCGTCCGTGTCCGATGTGCTGTTCGTGTTCGAGAACGGACGCGTCCGTGCTAGGGCACTGCTGCGCCGGCGAAGCGGTGGAGTCGGGGTCAGCGCCGCCGGACGGGGGACGCTGTGCACAGCCGGAGTAGGGGCTGCACCGACGGGACCGGAGAGGGAACTCTGGGTCGAAGTCGGCTGGTCGGTCAGCCGGACGGGGAGGAGCAGGGTGCAGGGTTCGGGGGATCGACGGGCAGGGGTCGTGCGGCGGCCTGGCGGCAGCAGCGAGGTGGAGGAGTTCGGGGGAGGAACGGCGGCGTCGATCGGGGCGGATCAACGGGTTGAGGGTGGTTGGGTTCTGTCGAGTAGTTCGACGGGCGGCCTGGCGGAGATGAGGGTGCCGGTGGCGGTCGGAGTTCGACGGGTCAGGGGCGAGGTAGCTGGGTGCGGCGGAGATGAGGGACAGAGGGGCTGGGCACGGATGTCGAGGCGGGGATTAAATAGGGCTACAGTAAATCCGGCAAGTTAGGGTTTCCAATTGGATTTCGGGTCCGGGTCGGGTTTGGTTTGGTTTGGTCTTTATATCCAATAGTTAAAGGTCCTCGATACGTTGCTCCGGTGTCCAATAAATTCACCGAAAATTGCCGTGCGTCCGGTTCTCCATTATACAAAATAAATTTTTACTTCCAGAATATTTTAACTCCATTTAGTCACACTTAAAATTATTCAACCCACAAACCTCAGTGATAAATTCCAGAAAAATACCAAAAATAGGGAAAATTTTATAAATCTTATTTCTGAAATTTAGGGTGTTTACATATATAATATAGGGTACATATATATTTAGAGTATATATATATATATAGATATAGTAAATTTAGTAGTATGTATATATTTATATAGCATATATACATATATAATAGATATGTAAATATATATATATATATATATATATATATATATGTAAATATATATATATATATATATATATATATATATATATATATATATATATATATATATATATATATATATATATATATATTTACATATATTTACATATATATATATATATATATATATATATATATATATATATATATATATATATATATATATATATATATATATATATATATATTTACATATATACATATATATATAATAGATATATTATATATTATATATATATATATATATATATATATATATATATATATATATATATATATATATATATATATATATATATATATATACATATATACATATATATATATAAAAGAAAAGAAAAATGCAGGAAAATATATATATACATATTTATTATATATACTAATAGTATATATATATATATATATATATATATATATAGTGTAAATATATATATAATAATATATAAATAAATATATATTTATATAGATACATATATATAGATATATATATTTACATATATACATATATAATAAAAGAAAAGAAAAATGCAGGAAAATATATAAATACATACATATTTATGTGATATAATAATATTATATTTTACATACTATAATTATATATTGTAATATAATATATATAAAATTATACATAAGTATGTATATATATTTATATATATATAATTATATACATATAAAAGAATTTAAAAAATACATAAAGAATATATACATATATATAAATATATGTATATATATATAAAGGAAATGAAATACATAAGTATATACATATAATATAGTAGTATACTATATATATATATACTGAATATATATATATATATATAATAATAATAATTATATAATTATATAACATATATAATTATATATATAATATCATATATACATATATATATATGTATATATATACATATATATATATATATATATATATATATATATATATATATATATATATATATATATATATATATATATATATATATATATATATATATATATATATATATATATATATATATATATATATATATTATAAAAGAAAATGTAAAAATACATATATATATATACACATATTTACAATATATATATAATATAATAATATATATATATACACTGTATATATATATATATATATATATATATATATATATATATATATATATATATATATATATATATATACTGGATAAT
Organism: Iris macrosiphon; assembly: GCA_036927795.1. Classification (NCBI taxonomy): domain Eukaryota; kingdom Viridiplantae; phylum Streptophyta; class Magnoliopsida; order Asparagales; family Iridaceae; genus Iris; species Iris macrosiphon. The sequence goes on from JAYESA010000009.1 coordinate 45,861,801, forward strand.
ATAATAATATAAATATAAATACATATATATAATACTTTATATATATATAAATACATATATATATATATATATATATATATATATATAAAGTATTATATATATGTATTTATATTTATATTATTATATTATCCAGTATATATATATATATATATATATATATATATATATATATACATACATAGATATATATATTTACATATATATATATATACATAAATAATAAAAAATGAAAAATACAAAAATATAAATACATTCATATATACTGTATATACTAAATTTATAATATTAATATTTAATATATGATTAAATACATATACTAATATATATATTAATATATATAAATATATACATATATATACATATTTATATACATATATACATACATATAGAAATAATTACGTATTTACGTATTATATATGTATTTATACCTGACAGGCCAGCAGGGGGGCCCACGGCTGGTCGTCGGTGGGAGGACGGCGGCGGACCGATCGGCGGCTGGCCGGGACGGCAGTGGCAGCAGCTACTGCAGTTAGCAGCAACAGCAGTAGCAGCAGCTTGCGGGGGCTGTTGTGGCGCCGGCGGCGAAGGAGGTGGTGGTGCAGGCGGTCGGGTCGGCGGAGGGGACGTCGGCGAACAGTTCTGGGGTGGTGGCGGAGGTCAGGGGTGGCGGTGGTGGTGGTTGGAGGCGGTCGGGATGGGGGAGGTGGCTGTGGTTGGGAGGTCGGGGGAGACACTGCGGGGTGGCTGGCGGTGGCTGGGGGCGTCTTGGGGCGGCGGTGGTGGGTTGGTTCGGTGGAGGAGGTCAGGGCGGAGCGGTCGGGGATGGTGGCGGTGGTCCACGACGGCGGAGGGTGGTGGCTAGGGTGGTTCGGGAGGGAGGAGGCTGCTGTGTGCAGGGTGGGGGTTTGGGTTTGCAGCGGCTGCCGGCGGCGGAGCAGGCGGCCGGAGCTGGTGGCCGGAGGTTGGCGGTGTGAGGTTTGGAAGGGGGGAGGGGTCGGGTTTTATAGAGTTTAGGCAATGGCATGGGCTGTAATTAGTTGGAAGTCTAGGGATATTTAGGTAATTTGATTTTTAGGATATTTTAGGCTGATATTTTGGGATATTTTGGTGGGTCCCACTGCCACGTGTACTGTGTAGGTTCACCGGCCAATGAGGTGATGACACCTCATACTGGAAATTTGCAGAAAAACCTCTACAATTTTATAAATTGCATATAGGTCCTAAAATTGGGAATTTGCGTAATTACGCAATTTGTCTGATAAAAACACCTGATTCCAAAAAATGCTAAAATGCTCAGAATGGAGAGGAAAAAACTGTGGGAGGGTCCTGACGGGGTAGGGGTGAGCCTGGGCAGGGGTAGGGCCTGGTTTCTGGGTGATACGGGTCACCGTATTTATTAATTAATAAATACTGCGCACGGTGTTCTCTAATTATTTAGAGGCAGGTAGGGCCATAATTTTAATACGGTGTCAATATACTAATTGTAGTATATTCAAGTAGAATATTAACGTATTTTTGTTTGGGCAAAACAGATACATGTTGGGCTTCAAATCCCTATTGCAACAGAGATGGGTATAGAGCAGGAAATAAAATAGAAAATAAATACGGACGTTTGTAACGATATTTGTGCATCTCAAACGAGGCTCAAAATAAAGTATCTGGGAGTTACAAATTTTTTAGAAAAATAGACTAACATGTCTAGGACAGGTATGTGAACTTTGTTTGGGGATAACAGCTAGTGTAATACTCTAATTAATTGGGTAATGGACAGGTGCACAAATCAATAGGATATATAAGCAAAATAAAATTTAAAAAGTTGCAATAATTCTAATTAGTCAAAAATAATCCTAAATTACTGAAATCTGGTCGAGGGAGTTTACACAAAGTTCTCCAAATTCTCCAAACTTAGTGATTACAAGTCCAAAAAGACGATACAGATCCAACAGAATATCCAGAACTGGATTCCGATGAGCCGATCACAAAATCACCCGTCAAGTGGAGCAGTGGGGCCCACGATACGAAATTTTGTCAACGTTCTCAGAATCGAACCAAACTTGGGTCAAAGGACCTACGTATCGCTACGAGTACGATGGCGCAAATTTTGTTTCGAAACGACGAGTGTACACAAAGTTACAACGAGTTTCAGAACAGGGCCGATACGGGACGTTGTCGACGGATACGCGTTGATTCCGGTGTGCACGCACATCCATATCAACTTCTGTGAAATTTCACACGTTTGTATTGACGGTGCGCACCTTTTGGTATAATTTTCACATGACCAAGTCGCCTCGATTAGCGGAACGCACCCAGTTCCGGGAAAATTTGGGTTTGTGAATAACCAAATTTTTGGTCAATTTCACCCACGAATAACTTACAAATACAACAAAATAAATTATACTAAATACAGGGTTTAAAACTTGGTTATATTATCTAATTAACTATTCAAGCAAATTTTAGAATTATTTAACAGGTTGCACGCAAAACGGTCGTGAACTTGTGAGTTCGGGACCAATTTCTAAATTTTTAGAAATAGGGATTGTTTTCTTGTTTTTGCCTTGTGATTTTCGATCGACACGGGACGCGATACCCCGAACTAATTGTACGGGTTTCAAGGGGGTCACGCAGTCTACGCATAGGATTCGACAGAATAAAATACGGACCTATGTACAGAGAGTTACGCGCGCGGGAAGACATGTACCTTGATGATGTTTACAACAGGACGGCGCGGCGAGGCACGACGGCGGCGGGTGGCGCTGTGGTGGTGGCTGCTGGTCTTCAGGGCTGCCGGGGTTCTGGGCGGAGACGTCGCCGGGGAGCTCGGGTCACGGCGAGGGTCGCAGTGGAGCCGTCGTTGCCGGAGCTTGGCGAAAAGGGTGTTGGTGGTTGGTGTTGGCGAAGGGGGTGGCCGTGGGGGTTTTATAGGGTGGGCGGCCGGCCGTTGCGGGGTGGGGAAAGGTCGGGACGGCGGGTCGGGGAGGCAAACCGAGGGGAGGTGAGAGGTCGGGGAGGTGAAGCGTCGGCGGCACTGTGGGTGAACGGACGGCGTTTAGAGAAGTCGGAGCGACGGGGGAAAATCTGGGGTGATGGTTTACTATAGCGGGTCGGGTCTTAGCGGGTCGGGTTTTGGTTAACGGGTCCGGATCCGACCCGCTAGGGGTTGGTTTGGTTCAGTTGGGTTCGAGTTGGTTTATTGGATTCGGTTTAATCCGGTTCAGGTTGGTTCAGGTGGGTTTATACTGGTTTATTTAAAAATATTATTTTTAGGTCTTTAAAAATAGTTTCTGGGTCCAATAAATTCCAAAAAATTTAAACTATATCTAATTCTTTATTTTACACTCAAAAATATTATTTTTATAATATTTTAATATTTAATAAAATAATTAAAAATGTTTAATTCCTGAAAATGTTTATTTTAATTAGTTAAAAATTACAGAAAATTACCGAAAATTTATTTTTAATTTTTTTTCGAAAAATCTGGGTGTTTACACAGCCGATGTGCACCAACCAACTTATATTCCTGTTACCGGCATCCGTTGTGGCAATTCCATTTATGTCTGTCCAAAATATTCCAATGCCACTTAACTTCGTGGTATACCATATACCACTCCGAATCAAGTTACTTCTCACGTCATCCTTCTTGCACTGATCTGATATCCGTTCGAACCATCCATTCTGCATGATCCTGCCATTCATAACTCAGTCTGACATGAAACTCAGCCAATTTATGAACCATCTAACTCTTTTATCAATCTCACTAAGCAACTTGCGCCATATTCCATTCTCAATACTTTCAACTATTTCTCAAACCGTCCGATATTTTTGCTACACGAGCAACCCGTACAACGATATCTTCTAAGTAATCCAAACCAATACCCAATTGTTCCACATATTTGCTATACGAGCAACTCGTGCAACGGTATCCTGATATCCCCAAGCCAACTCAAACCTTCTCAGCCAATGCTCTCCATGATATACCCAGCCAAAAATCAAACTCCATCCAACACATTCGCTACACGAGTAACTCGTGCAACGATCCATTCTCATCCGATGCTTCTACGCACAACATGCCATAAAACTAATCTCGTCTGCCAACCAAATGATCCACTGATGCAACCAGAATCTCCCTAAACGACAAGCCAAACCAACGCAACGACACCTCTCAACTTGCTGCACAAATGCAACAACGTCACGCAACTTGTTGCACGAATGCAACAACGCCAAACGATGCTACACGATCTAACGAAAATCAATCAAAGCCAACGCAACGAAGAATAATATGCACCCTCAACCAACAAATACATAGACTTATTGTATGAAACATCCAATGCGGCACCGAGTAGAGCCAAGAGCCAAATGATACGCGAAAGCTATTTAGAGTTTGTGATGAAACGAAGGACAAAGTCTGAGAAAATGAACCGGGCGCTCTGATACTAATTTGTCACGCCCCATTCTCCCGCAAGCTCAATCGTCCCCACTGAATGAGAATCACCACGTTGCAGCGCTCTCGCAGGATAATCGTTCTCATCAGGACGTGATACCGTACGAGCCTGGAGTTGCGCTCTCACAAGGCGATGATACCAAACATCATAGTTATCATCGAAATGACCAAGTTGCAGCGAAAGTCAAGTATTGTGTACCAAGCACACATCATAGTATATGCAGCGAAGCTCTCGATAGGGTCCAAATAAAAATGCCATAAAGAAGAATGGAACAAAGGAGAATATAACACTCTTGTAATGGATGCAACAACGTTTCGTTATTTGATAAGTCTGACAGTTGAAAAAAAAATTGGACATGAGACTTATGGACGTTGTAACAGCCTATCTATATGGTGATTTAGATAGCGATATCTATATGAAAATCCCAGATAGATTTAACCTACCCAGCTCAAAAGCTAAGAACATGCATTCCATAAAGCTAAGACATTTATTGTACGGTTTGAAATAATCCGGAATGATGTGGTACAACCGTCTTAGTGAATATATGAAAAAGGAGGGATATGAGAATAATCCTATATGACCATGTGTCTTCATAAAGAAATCTAAGGAGGGTTTCGCTATAGTTACAGTATATGTCGATGACATAAACTTGATCGGGACAAGACATGAAATCAATGAGACTGCAAACTATCTGAAAAAAGGAGTTCGAGATGAAAGATCTCGGAGACACGAAATATTTTCTCGGATTACAAATTGAGCATTGCACTAATAAAATTTTAGTGCATCAATCCAAATACACAGAAAATATATTAAAACAGTTCAATATGGATAAAGCTCATCCCCTTAGCACTCCAATGATTGTTCGATCTTTAGATATCAATAAAGATCCATATCGTCCTAAGGACGACAATGAAATGATTCTTGGACCCGAAGTACCGTACATTAGTGTCATTGGGGCATTAATGTATCTATCACAATGTACAAGGCCAGACATATCATTCTCTGTCAATATGTTGGCTAGATATAGCTCGGCGCTAACTCGCAGACATTGGAATGACATTAAACATGTGATGAGATATCTCCGTGGAACTACTGACATGGGATTATTTTATACTTGTGGTTTATCTGACATCGCGAGTCTAGTTAGTTTTGCAGATTCAAGTTATTTATCCGATCCCCATAAAGGTCGTTCACAAACTGGATATGTGTTTCTTAATAGCAATGCAGCTATTTCTTGACGTTCAACAAAACAAACAATGGTTGCTACCTCCTCAAATCACTCAGAAATATTGCCTCTCCATTAAGCAAGTAGAGAATGTATTTGGCTGAGATCGTTGATTCAACACATTCGTAGCTCCTGTCACATTTTTCCTACCACAAATACTCCAACTGTTATTCACGAGGATAATGCAGCATGTATTGCATAAATTCAAGGTGGATTCATTAAAGGAGACATGACCAAGCACATCTCACCGAAGTTTTTTCTATACCCATGAGCTTCAGAAGAACTTTGATATTGACGTCCAACAAGTTCGCTCAAGTGATAATCTTGCAGACTTGTTCACCAAATCGTTGTCAAAGACAACTTTTCAGAAACTGGTTCATGGAATTGGAATGTGACGTCTTCATCAACTGACTGTTCAGGATCAACATCATCAGGGGTAGTGATTGTTTTCATGGGAAGATACATTTTTTATGGACTATGACGCGTTGTACTCTTTTTTCTTAGTCATGAATTTTTTTTCATTGCGTTTTTCCTGACAATGTTTTAATGAGACAACATTAAGCGTGTCCAACACCTATCTAAGCCATCCTAAAGATTGTACTCTTTTCTTTCGCAAAGATTTTGTCCTAATGGATTTTTCTGGCAAAGTTTTAACTAGGCAAAAGGCTTAGAGATGGTGAACATCCAAAGGGGGAGTGTTATAACGTGAGTTATTAAAGAATTGAATTTTCACTTTGTATTTCAGTCCCACATTAATTAGATATTAGTATTACCTCTTCATTGGATTGTATAAATAAAATATTTTGCCTCCCACTACAAAATTACACTAATAAAAATATTTTTTTCTATTTTCTTTTTATTTCTCCTACGTTTATTCTGACAGATACAATTTCCATCGAAATATTGGGACCCACTAGACCTAATAGTTTGAAAATTGGAAAGGTTGCGTCTCTTTCTTAAGGGTCCCACGAACCTGGGTCCCGATTTTGATAACTAATCAATCGTGGTTGTTATTTTCATATATAGTAAAACATATAGTTAGTATAAATTCTCAAAAGATTTAAATTTTGTTCACGGGAATTGAATTGTTTTTCGTGAGAATTGAATTCATTTAGGACATGTCTGGTTCACATATTTGAAAAAAAATCAGGAAAGAATCTTCTTCTCACACAAACTTGGAAACTATTTTCTCACATAAAGAAAAATATAAGGGGGGGGGGGGGGGGGGAGGTTTAAACTGATGGAATTTATTTTTTCTTCTCATTTTCAGCATTTATTATGAAAAATTAGAACAACAATAGTCCTACACAAATAAAATATTGTTTATTTTATTCATTACTTTTGAATTTCTACGATATTGTTTTTATTTTAAAATGCAATGATATATTAAAACATTAATATTTTTTCTTCTTCTTTTCTTTCCTACACCAGTCAGATGGAAAGGAAAATAT